>NW_004624829.1:565581-593615 GCF_000247695.1 Heterocephalus glaber
CTTCACTGCTGAATTCTACAAGACGTTTAGAGAGGAACTACTGCCACTACTGTTTAAACTCTTTAATGAAATTGAAAGGGAAGCAATACTCCCAAATTCATTCCTGGAAGCAAGCATCACCTTTGTCCCCAAAGCAGAGAAAGACCTAACCAAATAAAAAGAACTATAGGCCAGTCTCACTAATGAACATAGATGCAAAAATCTTTAATAAGATGCTGGCAAGTAGAATGCAGAAGATCATCAAGAAAATCACACACCCTGAGCAAGTGGGATTCATCCCAGGGATGCAGGGATGGTTCAACATAAGCAAATCAATAAATGTAATAGACTATATTAACAGAGCCAAGGACAAAAACCATATGATCATCTCAATAGATGTAGAAAAAGCATTTGACAAAATCCAACATGCATTTATGATAAAAACTCTAAAAATAGGAATAGACAGTCTCTACCTCAATCTGACAAAAGCCTTCTATGAAAAACAAACAGCCAAAATCATACTAACTGGTCAAAAACTGAAATCCTTCACACTAAAATCGGGAACAAGACATGGATGTCCACTATCACCACTCCTGTTTGATATTGTTTTGGAAACATTAGCCACAGCAATTAGACAAGAGAAAGAAATAAAAGGAATAAAGATATAGGAAATGAAGAAATCAAATTGTCATTATGTGCAGATGACATGATACTCTATATAGAAGACCCCAAGCACTCCACCAAAGTCTGATAAAAACATCATGGTACTGGCAAAGAAACAGACCTTAGGACCAGTGGAACATATTAGGTGATGCAGAAACAACTCCAGACACACTCAGTCACCTCATCTTTGTCAAAGGAGCCAAACACCCTCACTGGAGGAAAGATAGCCTTTTTACTAAGTGGTGCTGGAAAAATTGGGTTTCAACTTGCCAAAACTAAAAAAAAACTAAAACTAGACTTATATCTCTCACCATGCACTAAACTAAAATCAAAATGGATTAAAGATCTAAATATTAAAACAGAAACGTTAAACCAGCTGGAAGAGAGATTAGGAAGAACTCTTGAAGACATTGTTGCAGGAAAAGATTTTATGAACAAAGCGTCAGTTGCCCGTGAACTAGCACAAACAATCCACAAGTGGGATCTCTTCTTATTGAAAAGCTTCTGTAAAGCACAGGAAACCATCAACAGTGTGAAGAGACAACCCACAATGTGGGAAAAATTTTCACCAGCTGTCCTTCAGACAAAGGCCTACTATCTAGAATCTATAAAGAACTTTAAAACATCAGACCTCCCACATTTAAAGACCCAATCCAAAAATCGGCATCTGAAGTCAACAGACAGTTCTCAGACAAAGAAGTAGAAATAGCAAATAAACATATGAAAAAATGCTCAAAATCATGGGTCATTCAAGAGTTGCAAATGAAAACAGCACTGAGATTCCACCTCATCCCAGAAAGAATGGCTGCTATCATGAAATCAACCAATAACAAATGCTGGTGGGACTGTGGGGAAAGAGGAACCCTACTCCACTACTGGTGGGAGTTTTGACTGGTGCAAACCTGTGGAAGTCAGTATGGAGATAGCTCAAAGAACTAGGATTGGAAGTCCCATTTGACCCAGCTATTCCCCTGCTGGGTATCTTCCCCAAAGAATTAAAAGAATTATACCACAGTCATATATGTGCACCCATATATCATATCATAGCAGCACAATTTGTGATATTCAAAACTTGGAAGCAACCCAGTTGCCCATCAACTGAAGACTGGATAAAGAAAATGTGGTTTTTTAATAAAATGGAGTATTACTCAGACATAAAGAACGAGAAGCTAGAGACATTTCTAGCTAAATGAATGCACTTTGAGGCGATACTCTTAAGCGAAATAAATAGGACACACATGTGTAAATACCAAATAGTTTCTCTAGTGTGAGAAACTGAAAGTGTAAATAAGGGCTAAAAGGTATAATAGATAATGTGAAACAGGAATAAAAGGGGCAATGGGGAAGGAGAAGTGGGAGGGGTAGGGGAAAGGAAAGAAGGGAATGGAATTAATATGAGAAAATGAAAAAATGGAAACAGTCTTTGTAGATAGGGAGGGGTAGAGGGGTTGAAGGGAGAGCAGGGGAATGGGGTAAAAATAAGAACCGAGAGAGATTATGTAAAGGTGCAAATTTCCAATGATGAATGTCATTATATTGTATACCTTAAATGTACCAATATAATTAATTTTTTAAAAATCGATATAACAAGCTGGGTGTGGTGGTGCACTGCTGTAATCCCAACCTGAGCAATGTAGTGACTTAGTGAAATAAACATAAAAATCTCAAAATAAATATTAAAAAGGCTGGAGATTAACTCAGTGGGAAGGCCCTGGGTTCAATCTCCCTTACTGGAAAAAAAGAAAAAAACACAACAGTGAAAAATAAATAGAGCAAATAAACCAGATGATCAGTGGCCCATGTGAAGAATTTGCAAGTAAAATTTCAACATAGAAAATTCAGTAAGAAAAGAATGTAACTTGTCATCTATAATCCCAGTTGCCTATAATCTTACTAGTAAATGTTATTTACTGTTTAAGTAAATCTTTCTGGTCTTTTATCTTTATAAATATGCATAACTTTTTTTACAAAAATGGGATTGTTATGTATATGTCATTCTGCTGGTCTTTTCACTCAGTGATGTCAGAACATTTCATACATGACAAATATTATCTTCAATATCTTTTCTTGTTTTTTGGGGTTTTTTGAGAGAGGGTCTTACTATGTAGTTCAGGTTAGTCTTGAACTCACTATGTAGCCCAGGCTGGCCTTGAATTCACAGCAATCCTCCTGCCTCAGCCACCCAAGTGCTGGGATTATAGGCATGCACTATCATACCCAGCTCCTCAATACCATTTTTTTAATGGCTATATACTAGCCTATTTTATAGATTTCATGTCATTTTTTTAATTGGCATATGGGCTAATTCTAATGTTTTGCAAGTAGTTAAATAAAAATAAACATTAACTCCTTTTCCAACTTCCTACTAAATGAGGGTGTATATATATATATATATATATATATATATATATATATATATGATTTGCAAGTATAAGCACTGTGTTCAGCGAAACCTCTGGTCATAGTCCTGCCTCTTTAGCTCTACTAGGCTTGAAGTCTTTGCTCCAAAGAGATTGTCCCATGCTTGTCCACTGTGTCCCAAGCTGTCCTCTCTAGCGGCAATCAGCCACATTGACTGACAAGAGATGTGAACAGATTTTCTGGCTGGTTTGAAGTAGAGTGTTCTATAAAATGGTTGCTAAGAAAGCCAAGGGGTTATTACTGTAGCAGAGAATAAACCCTTGTTCTTTTGGGATTGCTCCTTGTGTACTCAACTGTGCCATCCAATATGACAGCCACTAGTGACATATGGCGTTTCTATTTAAATATAAATACATTTAGTTTAAAAATTCTGTTCCTCAATCACGCTCACCACTGACCACATTTCAAGTGTTCAGTAGCCATGTGTGGCCTCAGATTACTATAATGGACAATGCAGAAGGCATTTCCATCATTACTGAAAGTCCTATCGGACAGCTCCAGCATAGGATATCCCACGGCCAGTTAAGAAATCTACATGCATCACTTTGTCCTCAATGCCCAGGTACAGTTAGCAATTAATTATACATTTTTTTTTTGGTACCGGGGATCGAACTTGGTTCCTTGCACTTAAGCGCAGCAGGCGGTGAAACCACTGAGCTAAATCCCTGGCCCCTAATTATACATTTTTTTCTTAATGATTCTGTTAAATTATGAAAGCATTTTTGACACTATTACTATATGTATCATGCCTTCCCTTTATTATTTGGTTATTTTGCTCATTTAACTCTGATCGTGAAGCAGAACTCAGTGGCACTCACCTGGAATCTTAACACCCAGGAGTCTGAGGCAGGAGGATCACCTTAAGTTGACACTACTCTGGGCTACATAGCAAGTTCAAGGCCAGTCCTGGACTACGTGGTGAGACCCTGTCTCAAAAAAACAAAAGCAAACAAAATAATGAGGTCTCAAGAATCACAGAGATGAAGTAACTAGCCCTTGGTAAATGACTAGTATGTGGGGGATAGGTCCTTTGTCTCCGGTCTTCTGATTCCAAGTGCCTAGCTGGTTTCACCATTTCTTGCTGTTCTCCTCCTCACACAAGGATGGCAACAACACGGCATTTTATTCCTTGTCAAGGGTGAAGGCATCTGACCCAGAAATAATTTCTCTTTCTGAATCCAATTTGAGACAAACGTTTCGGAATCATAAAAATGAAAGCAATTGATTCACGAGGTAAAGCCAGTTTTCTATTGACATTATTTACGCTTTCTGTTTCTATTTTTAGCTTGAGCAATTTCGGGCCCTGCTCTTCACTTCTGAGGGGGAAAAAGAGAAAAAAATGGTGGACAACTTCCGCCCCCTTCAGCCCCTGATGAATCGCACCGTCCGCTCATCCTTCCGCCACGATTATGTGCTGAATATACAAGCGAAACCCAAGCCGTTGGCCAGCCAAGATGTCCATACTTAGACAATATTTTGCTTATTTTAGCTTTTTAAAAAACTGTTAACTAGACTATTTTAAATACCGGCACTAATAATATTTATAGGTATATATTTCTTTTCTTGACATTTCCAAGTCACTATCCTTGTAAGGCAGGAATAGGGAGACAGAACAATAGGAAAATAGCTAAGTGGTTACCATCAGGCTACTTTAGGTGACCATTTGTGAGGATTAAGGCAGAGGGAATTTCATGCCTACTGCCAGTTGAGACTGGCCTGTTTGGGAAATTAGGCTGTCGTCTCTCTAATCTTGCTTCCTGAGAAGGTCAGATAAATAATTTAGTTTCTGTTTGGTGAAGTGGAACTTTATTTAGTGTGAGTGATTCCATTTGGCTGGTCCACTGCAGCCTAGTACAGCAGCTTAGTTCAAAACAATGGCTTTCTGTAATTTTTATTTAACAATTTTCCATTTTTGGTCAGACTCTCGTGGCCTTAGGGCCTTAGTGCTACTCTTAGTTACTATCATTTCGAGGTTCAGGTATTAACATGCCATTCATAGGTTAGATGTGCATTTATTGGCATGAAAGTGCTTTATCAGTCTTTGAGAAATCTATTTGGTAAACAGATTCTTTGTTTGATAATAGTATTTATCACTAAAATACCAACAAGGGATACAAGTTTCTTTTAAAGCAACCTATTGGTAATTGTAATGTCTTTTTATGTATGACATTTTTAAACTGCCTTTTTATATTTATCAATCAATGGTTCTATAGAGTTATAAGTACGGATTATATTCAAAATGTTTAATAAATGGTAGCAGCAGAGACACTGACCACACAGAACAGAGGCCTTTTAGAAATGGCCACAGGGCCCAGACTGGTCCTTTCTGGCTGCATAATGACCATGAAGGGCCGGGGGTTTAGCTCAGTGGCGCCACCACCTTCCTCGAAAGTGCAAGGTCCTGAGTTCGATCCCTGGTACCAAAAAAAAAAATGATCATGGTATTAAGTATACTTTGTTTCAAAGTGGGAATGTATATTCTTTTACTAGGGCTTCTCAACAAATATGTTTGTTCCACTTTTTAGTTGACATAACTAATACATGATATGCTTACTTATTACCAATTTATGATATAGAAAAATATATTTTGTAATCATGAGACAACAAGGATTTTACTATATCTGGAAATCCTCTTACATTTCTGAAGATCAGATATTTTACTTAATGCCTTCATCATATAGAAAATATGTGCAGAATATTTTAAAGAAAATGCTTAGGGCCGCAGATTTAGCTCAGTGGTACCATGCTTGCCTGGCAAGCACAAGATCCTGAGTTCAATTCCTGGTACCGAAAAGAAAATGCTTCAAATGCCTAGAACAGAATTCTTTCATGGTACATTTAAAGAAATATTCTTTAATTGACTAGTAATCTAAAAGTCTACATTTATAGTATTAATTTGCACACTGTTATATAGAATATATTTAAAAAATAGAATATATTGGTAATATTTCCACAATGACAGGCAATCATAGCTTCCCTGTGAAACTAAATAAACTTGGGGTAGGGCTATACCTCGGTGGCAGAGCACCTGCCTAGCATGTATGATATTTTGAGTTCAATCCCCAGGACTGCCAGAAATGAAACTATCTGAACTTTATTTTATCTTCTCATTACTCAAGGTTTTTTGTAGGGTGTGTCAATTAGCTTTTCATTGCAGTAACAAAGCACCTGAAAGCAACAACTTAAAGGAGGAAAGATTTGTTTTGGCTCACGGTTTCAGAAGTTTCAGTGCATGGTCAGCCAGTTCCATTGCTTCAGGCCTGTGGTGAGGCAGAAACACTATGGTGAATGGGGGTGGTGGTGGAAAGTTGCTCAGCTTATGGCAGCCAAGATACAGAAAAAGAGGGAAAGAGCCTGTGCTGGAGAGCTTTCTCCTTCTTCTGATTTTATTCTATCCAGGCCCACAGCCCATGGATGGTGCCACTCATATTCATGTCCCACGTGGCAACTGTCTCTGGGAATACTATCACAGATTCACCTAGAAGTGTGCTTTACTAATTTTCTAGGCATCTCTCAATCCAATCAAGTTGACAACCAAGATTAACCATCACATAAGGCAAGTGGTCAACTTAAGTCTCCCAATTTATACAGTGGTTTAGAAGACTTTTGTTATTAGTTACAAGAAGAGAATCTTGTCAGATTCGCTGAAATCTAAAATCTAGATAATTCACATGTTTTGGGGAATCGGTGCTACTGTTAGGTTTCCTTATATGTATCTTAGAATGTTTGCAACTATCTCTAAGATTGTGTTCAGATATAACACTTCATCAAAAACTAGAAGAATCTTATTAATATGCTGGTCATCTACTCTACAAGATTGGATTGGATGAACACTACTGAACTGTATGTACACTTAAGGACGATTCAGATGGAAATGGGAATACCTCAAATTTCAAACTTCTGCTTGTCAAAGAAAGCAGTCAACAAAGTGAAAAGGCAACCTAGAGAATGGGAGAAAATGATTGCAAATAATCTACCTAATAAGGGTTATTATCCAGAATATATAAGGAGCTTCTGTGACTCAAGAATAATAACAACAACAAACCAAATAACCCAATTTAAAAATGAGTAGAGGAATTGAATAGACATTTCTCCAAAGACTATATACAAGGAGCCAAGAAGCACACGAAAGATGCACTAATTACTGGGGAAATGCAAATCAAAACCTCAGCAAAATATTCCTCACACCCATCATGATGGCTGCCATCAGAACAAAAAATCAGTGTGCAAGGATGTGAAAAAGTTAGGGCCCCTGTACACTGAGGTTGAGAACATACAATGATGCAGCCAGTATAGAAATCAGTTCAGAGATTATTCAGAGAACTAAAAACAGAATTACCCTGTGGTCCAGAAATCCCCTTTCTGGGTATATATCCAAAAGATTTCAAACCAGGATCTCAAAGAGATATTTGTCCATCCATTTTCACAGCAGCATTATTCACAATATCCGGGAGTTGGGAGCAACCTAAATGTTCACTGACAGATAACTAGTAAAGTAAGTGAGCGCTTGGCTAGCATGCAGAAGGCCCTGGACTTGATCACCAGCACTGAAGAAGAAAATAAACACAGTTAAAAAAAAAAAAGGTTAATGCATGCAATTGATCTATGTCAAACTATAGTTACCTTTCAAAGGGTAAACACACAAAATATGCATTTTCCAGGGCACACGGGGTTTCCATCTGGCCTCTTGCAAACTCTTAGTGCAAAACTCTGTTGCAGGGAGTCTTCCAGATAGGAGCAAAACCAATGTTCAGAATGATTAACTTGCTCTTCTGTCTTAGAGGCACAAAGAATGCATTCATAAGGTGACTGTTTCCTGGTTTACTGCTCCTGATTTACTTATAGCTGCTATTCTGGTATAATTATAATAGAGCCCCTTTTCTTCTCAACCATGTCCTGGTTTGCATGGCAAATTTTTGGTCTCTTCCCCTGCAAATATTACGGAAACTGCCTTGAGCTTGTGGTCCCTTCTATCATGATTTTGTCATATGACCCTCCAAGAGGCACTGTAAATATCTTGGCCATCCCTACACCTCTGCAAGAAACTTTTTACGTCTTACACCTTCCAAAGTGATAACCATCCTAAACATAAAGGTAAAAGTGATGCCTGCCTAAACATACAGGCGGACAATGGGCCTAATATTTCTCCCAGGTTTTGAGAAAGACTTTTGTATTAAAATTGCTGCTCATCTTTATTAAATAATACTAGATTGATGAAACTTTCTTACAATATTAATAGCTCTCAAATGACTTTTCATTCCTATTTGTTTTGGCATATAGGATGTCTGTAAAATTAGTGAGACACCCTTTGACATACAGATCAGAAAGCAACTGGAAAACTCATAAAGGATTTACTAAAGAAGTGGTGAGAAGAACCAGCCAACCCTCCATAGCTCACCTCTGCTGACATTGCCATACAGGGCAAGCTGCCAGCCCCTGTCTTCCTTCCCAGGGCTACATGGTGTGGAGAAAGTTCACTGTGCACTGGTTCCCAATTGTCTGGCTTCGGTGAGATAGAATGCATCATACTCAGCAAGTTACACAAAGCAGATGTATTACTTACATATAGGCAGCAAGGGACAAAAGCAGCCTAGGATCATTTGTAAGCTGGTCCCCCAAGGCTCAAAAAAGCTGCCCCAGGATGGATGAAGACTTGACCATGTAACCCCAGTCAGACTACAATCTGTGGGATCCCAAAAAACAGCCCTCCCCAGGTTACACGCCTCAGGGGCTGCAGGACTCATTGGGCTTGGAAGACCATCCTGCTTCCAGGGGAGAGTGGAATAAAGTTTGGCTGTCCAGGGCGGCTCCTCTCTAATTCAAGATGGTACGTTCCCAAGGCAAGGCAGGAACAAGGTCCAGGCTGTCTCAGGTAGTTCCTCGCTCTGTTAACTTTTCATAGTTGTGACAAAACACCTGACGGTAACAGCTTAAAGGAGGAAAGGTTTATTTTGGCTCCTGATTTTGGAGGTTTCAGTCAGCTGGGTCCATTGCTTTTGAGCCTGTGATGACACATAGACATGGTAGAAGGATATGGTGGAGAGAAAAGCTGCTTACTTCATGGTTCACAGGAGGGAGAGAGGAGGGAGGGAGGGAGGCAGGGATGGAGGGAGGGAGGAGAGAGAGAGAGAGAGGGACAACATACAGACTCCAAAGTCATGCCCCTATGACCCATTTCTTTCAACTGGGTCCTAAGTGTCCGATATCTCCCAAAAATGCTGTCAAACTGTGATCTCATCAATGGATTAATCCATTGAGCAAATTAGAGCCCTCATGATCCAATCACCTTCCAAAAGCCCCACCTTAGAACATATGAAATTTTGGGGGGAACTTGTAGATCTAAACCATAACATTCCCTATGTCAGGACACTGCATGCTCAGTATATGCTATAGTCATTCTTGAGAACTATAAGCAAGAAATGCAGGGAAATTAGGTTGGTTCAAGGTCACCCAGAGAACTGTCCTGAATGTGGGTTAAGGTAAAGTTGACTATTCCAAAACCAAGCATCCACCCCCTAAAAGTTTAGGAAGATGTCTTTTCTTATTGAATTCAAATGTTGGTAATTATAGTTTTGAAGTAGAATTGGCCTTTAGAGTTCTTTCTGTAATGAAATTAATTTGAGCAAATCAAGCTTGTTCATGAAAATGAATTCAGTAGTTAACTATTGAAATAAATGTCTACCTCCTATAAAAGGAGATTTATATTTGTTTATAAATTAAAATAAAACAAAGTCTACATCTGTATCTTTTTACAATTAGGAGTATCTTCCTAGAATGTATCTTTACTTATTGTTCTGAGTGAAATTCTGATCTGATTCATAAGAAATGTTAAAGCAACCCAAACTCTAGTGCTTCCAGAGTGGTAGCAACTCTCAATTCTAGCTTAGGCACGGGGACCAGCAAAATCGGTGACTTACATAACTACAGCATTCTGTGCCACCCATGGCATTCTCTAGTTTGAAAATATAACTGCCAAATCTCCAACTTCATAAATTCTAAGATTTAGTGTGAGAAGCATACCAGGGAAGGCAACGCATGCACTACCCTGTGATAAAGGTAGAAGACATGCGCTGGAATGGCACTCTGACTCTTGAGGAGGAGGGGATATCAGGAAGTTTTTTACACCTATGATGGCAATGATGACAGGACAGCAAACGTTTTGGAGATATTCACTGTTGTCACCAGGCACATATAGACATATAGCTTGAGCTATCTCATTCAATCTTTTTTTTTTTGGTACTGGGGATTGAACTCAGGACCAGGCGCCACTGAGCTAAAGCCCCGGCCCTATCATTCAATCTTTATCATAAAAGCCTTTTTTTTTGTGGTAGTGCATATTGAACCCAGGCCCTTCATACAGGGCTATATCTCTAGCCCTTTTTTGTTTTGCACAATTCCTAAATTCTCCAGACTGGCCTCGAACTGGTGACCTTCCCACCTCACCTTCCAGAGTGCTGGAATTACAGACAAGCACCAGTTTACTATGAAAGCTTTATAAGATGGGGAATATTATTTCTGTGTTCATTTTCACAGATGAGAGAATTGAAGATTAGACATTAAGAAATTTACTTAAAGCAGGTGCACGCCTGTCATCCCAGCACTTTGGGAGGCTGAGGCAGGAGGATCACCATGAGTTCGAGGCCAGCCTGGGCCACATAGTGAGTTCAGGGCCAACCTGAACTACAAAGGGAGACCCTGCCTCAAAAAACCAAAAAAAAAAAAAATTTACTCAAGACCACAGACAGCCAAGGCTTGAGTTTCTTGGAACATTCAACTACAAAGCTTATGTCTTTAATTATTTATACACTGAGTTTGGCAAGGACAATTTGGAGGTCAAGGGGGAAGAGGGATATGTGTTGCTAAGTCTTAGTAAGAGGGAGGAGGGTGAGGTTTTACGCAGCCTTGATCTTCAAACTGAAAGATTCTGGAGGAAGGACTGGAAGAAGTAGGGCAGTTTATTAATGGGGTATATCAGTGATTTCATTTTATTTTTTTTTATTTATTTATTTTGGTACCAGGGATCGAACTTGGGAACTTGTGCTTACATGACAGGCAGCGGAACCACTGAGCTAAATCCCCAGCCCCATCAGTGATTTTAATTTGGAGACAAGAGGAACTAAGCTAAGCCAGGGAAGTTATTCAATCACTCAAAAGATGGGGTGGTTAATGTGTCCTTGGGTGAAACATTTTTTTTCTTAGCATTGTTCCTGGCCTTGTATGTATACATCACAGTCTGATTTTTTTTTGTTTTTTGTGGTACCGGGGATCGAACTTAGGACCTTGTGCCTTGTGAGACAGGCGCGGTGCCACTGAGCTAAATCCCTGGCCCTCACAGTCTGCTTATTAGGCTGATTTTTACTTTCCCAATTTCTCATTGCCCCAGTTTAATTCCCCATCACTTCTCTCCTAGATTACTATGATACTGTACTCCAGTTTTATCTTTTAAACCTCTATGTTGTAATTCACAGTAATTTACCTAAAACACAAATATCACTACAATAGGCTGCTACTTAAAAGCCTTGACTAGAGAATGTAATTAAAGTATCTTAGGGCCAGGAATGTAGCTCAGAGGTGCAACCTCTGCCCGGCAAGCAGGAGTCCCTGAGTTCGATTCCTAGTACCAAAAAAACCCCAAAACATCTCAGCAAGTCACACCAGGCCCTCACCTATAATCTAGCCCCAGTCCACCTCTTCTGCTGCTCCCCTCACTGAACCCAGGGCCTTTGCACTGAGCTACATCCCCAGCCCTTTTGTAACTTTTATTACTTTTTATTTTAAGATAGGACCTTGCTAAGTCACTACGTTACCCAGGCTGGGCTCAAAGTTGCTTCTCAGAGTGCTGGAATTACAGGCGTACACCACCGTGCCTGACTTCCGTTGTTTGTTGATGTTCTCCATTCGCACGTTAAATTCAATTATTAAAATTCTCGCTGTTCCCAGTATATTCTAGTTTCACCTCTCTGTGCCTCTGCTTATGAGGATTTGCTTAGAATTCTGTTCCTACCCTTCACCACGTGGGTGAAGGCTATCTTTCTTCAAAATTCAACTCAAGCATCAGAAACTCTCCCGGAGTTCCCATGTGGAATATGTTAAGTAAAATTCATCTTTGGCTCCATATATCACCTTATCTATACCTTAATTGTGAACTCCTTGGGAGCAGTGTTTTATCTTGGCGTCTGCAGACATTAAATTAAGGTAGCCGGTGGGCGTGACTGCAAGGGGGTGGAGTCTGAAGCGCTGATGGGTGGAGCCGTGGAAGGGGGCGGGGAATGAATAAATCATGAGGGACGCAAAGCGCGCAGTTGTGGGAAGAATGAAGTTTCGCGAATGAATGAGAAAAGGGGGGAGAGGTTTACCTTTGACCTCCAGACCCCTAGACGTCTCGGTATGCTGCGGGGTGGGAAAAGATGGTGCTAAAGCACTAAGGAAACGTTGAGGAGAAAAAGATTACTTCCAGGGTGGTGTAAGAGCTCTAGAGGAGTTTTCAGGAAGGAGACATTTATTTAGCTAGCGTTTTAGCAGATTAGTAGTAGTAGCTGAGTACCTCCCCGCCTCCCTGCCTCCCCGCCTTTGGTCTTTGGTCTCGTCCAAACTGAAATCACGCTACACTTGCGCCTGCGCCTTGCGGCTCTTAGTCCCGCCTCTTCCGTCCGGGTGGGGGGGCGGGGCAGCGTCGGCAAGATGGCGGCGCCGGAGTGGTCAGTGTTTCTTGAGAAACGGAGGTAGGCTCCGCTAGAGGAGATGAATTGGCAAGAAAGGGGACGGCATAGGCCGGATTTGGGTATGGAAGATGAGCAGGCAGGGAGGAAATGGGAGCTGAACCGACGGAGCGAGCCACCGCAGCAGCTCCAACCGTAAACGTTTTCGAGGTGTGCTCCTCACTGACACCGGCGTCGGTGGGCTCGGGGAGGTGAGGTGCGGACAGGTGGCAAATGGGAGAAGACCTGCTGTCTGGGCGTGGAAGGGTGAGGTGATGGCAGTGGCGTGTTCTGTAATTAAAACTCGTTTCGCAAGGTTTCTCTGCCGAGCTCCCGATCGTTTTCCTGTCAGCGGGCGCGGAGAAGCGGCCAGCGCTGCAGGTGCAGCCGCTGATGCTGTTGTGTTTGTGTTTTCCAATCTGCCAGCCACAAAAAGTACAGGGCCGCGCTCAAGAAGGAGAAACGAAAGAAACGCCGTCAGGAACTCGCTCGATTGAGAGACTCAGGTAGTAGACTCGTCCTGTTTTCTGGGTGTGAAATCGCTCCTTTCCTCCCCCCCAAACTTGAGGCCCCAGTGTCAGAAGGAAATCGGATACTGTATCCCGTTGAGCTGCTGTGGCTGCTGCCTTTCGGGTAAAGCTGTGTTAGACCCGTTGGCAGGAACAGTTCTAACACGCTAAAGAGTTAAAAGTCGAGGTGAATCATCATCCGCAGATTTCTGTTTACTAGCAGTGTTTGTAAAGTAATAGTACAGGTGCAGGCATCAGGAATCACAGCAGCTACCTGTAGCACAGTTCCCACACATAGCAGGTATTCCTTGGATAGTTTTCTTTGTAAAAACCAGCAGAAATCGAGGGTTTCAATTTGTCATTTTGGAAGTTTTCCTCAAAGTTTAGTAATAGAAGACCCTTTGTTGACGCAAATTAGTGTTCTTTTAGTACTCATCAGCATAAAACTAGTTATAAAACTCTTATTTAACTATAAAACAATACATGTACAGATTATAAATCCAAATGAAATTAAACCTCCAGTAAAATTCATGCCTACATTAATGTAATGCCAAGGATGATGTGAAGCAGATGCTTTTCACAACATGAATAAGATGCTGATGGGAGTTTGGAATGCCTCTAGTACTGTTGTTCTATGGTAGTTTATCATTTTTTCTCCATTAAACTACTATAACTTTCATTTGTACAGCTGGCCATGATGCCATTTGGCCTTCGCATGGCAGAACCTGACATTTATATGTTAAACGTACCTATTTAATACAATAGAATTAGGATTTATAAATGGGGGCAGGAGCACTAAAATCACACACGAGTATGGGGTTCCAATAGTTGCCAGCCATGTTATCCAGACTATGATTATTTATTTATTTTTCATTTTTTAAAAAAATTTTTCTTTTATTGGTACATTTTAGGTATACAATATAATGACATTCATCATGGGAAATTTGCACCTTTACATAATCTCTCTTGGGACTATGATTATTAAATTACCCTAGACAGTATATGAACTCCCAAGACCATGGCCTCATGTAACCAGGATTCTTGAGCCTTGAGAAACAGACCTTTAGAGGCTTCATTTATCACTGGAGTCCCCAAGTAACTGTTTTAGTAGCAGCACTTGGAATAGATAGTATGGAAGAAAGAATTTCTGTGTTTACCTGCAACCTGTATCAGCATCTTTCTCTTAGTGGTTGAAAACTGGTCTACTAGAGGCAGAACATAGTGTCAGGGATAAAAGGTAAAACAAGAGTAGGCCAGAGTTATTGATGGCCTCATTGCCCACCTACCCCTGAAGCTCCCTGCTTCCTTTCCTCATTTAATCTGTTTCATCCTAACATACATACCTTTTTAAACACCCTCTTCCTTTTTTTCTTTCCTTCTCTTAAATCTTTAATAGTTGATATTTGTATTGTGTTGATGTTTTGTTTGTCTGACTTTGAAAGGTGCATTCAGAGTGAGCTTTCATGGAGTCAGGTGGATCATATCCATTGGCATTTTAGTCCGTTGAAGGATCCAGGTACTGGTCTGCCCAAGATTATATTACTAGTGGGAGATCTAAGACTCAGCATCTGTCTAGTTTTGCCCACTCCAATTCATGATCCCTTATTTACTGGTTTTTCATGAATACTGTGGACTGTGGAACACTGCTCTTTGTTGTAGCACGCATCAGATGGGCAAATGTTACCCAGAAGGCTGGACCATCAAGAGCATTGCTGTAAGAGTGTACTGGCAAGTGATTGGCAGAAATTTCTGAAATAGTGACCTTTCAGTAGCCTTTTTTGCACCCAGTTCTACTTGAGTTAACCCAAAATGAACTGCTTGCAAGTTGCAAAACTGTAGCCAGAGGGGCCGGGGATTTAGTTCAGTGGTTCGGCTGTGTGCCTTGCAATCGCAAGGTCCTGACTTTGATCCCTAGTACCAAAAAAAAACCTACCCAGATTTTGTATATATTTACATGTGTAATACAATTAGATATATTATTTGTTTGTTTGTTTTCTGTTTTTTGGCAGTACTGGGGATTGAACCCTGGGCCTTTGCTCCGACCTACATCTCACAGTCCGCTTTTATTTTTTATTTTGAGACAAGGTCTTACGAAGTCACTAAGTTGTCCAGGCTGGGCTGGAACTTGTGATCCTGCTGCCTCAGCCTCTCAGAGTGCTAGGATTACAGACAGCGTGCACCATCATGCCCAGCTAATAGTATTTTGCTTATATGTATCCTTGCATATATTTTGATTGTGCCTATAGAGAAAATGCTACACTTAGAACTGTTACTGATCACCTCTGTGGTGTGAGTGAGCTTGTTTTAGGGGGGATGGAGAGTGAGTGGGTCAGTATCAGCTGTATACAGGCCATGTCTAGTCTGTGGACATATCTCTGTGAGGTAGAGCCCTATTTTCCATGTCATGTTCTCTGGCCCATTATGAACACTAGATCATTTATTTATCTGAATATTTAGACATTATTTTATGTGAGATAGAATTTAGCCTAAATTTTTGGTATGCTTTAATTTCAAGTGCTAAAATAATTAAGTTTATTTATTTAAGAAAACTAAATTATGTTAATGATCTGGGACTTAGTGAGCCTTTGGTTAGACCTATACCTGAAATGTGTGATAAGCGCAAAATCTTTTTCCTTTAAGCCTGAAATCATCTGTTATATTTCCTTAGGATTGATACATTTCCCTCCCCCTACATTTCTTCTCCATTTTCACTGCTTGTTTCCCCCTCAAATTTAAATTGTAAATACAAGAAATATATTTTTCTTCTATTAAAAATTATTTTACCTTGTTTTTCTTTTGACAGTGTTCCAATGTTTAGAAAGTTAAAAAAAATAATACAATATTTATGATCTCTTCCCGCTAGATTTGTCAATTGTTAACATTTGGCCTTTTTATTTATATAGAGAAATAGACACATACCAAATTTTTTCTGAACCTTTTACACAGCATTGGCAGGTATCACAGCACCTCATCCCTAAAACCTTCAGCCTGCATCTCCTCAGAATAAGGATGTTCTCCTACAGAACCACAGTACCAAGTTTGTACCAGTGTAAACAAACAGGAATTCGGTGTTGTGATATACAGGCCATATGAAACTTCCTCAAACCAAGACTGATTGTTTTGAAAAGGTCAAGCCCTTTGTCCCGTGGGATGCCTTGCATTCTGGATTAGTGTATCCTCTCATGATTATCTTTGTGTTATAAACACTCCTAATGACAAAATACTACAGAGCAGGTGTTGTAAAGGTCTTATTGCATGCATTTTAAGAGCTATAATGTCAGGTTGTACCACTCCTAGTGAACAGATTACCCTTTGGGAAGGGTTCATTTTTTCCCTTTCCAGTTAGTCCTCATCTGTGGGGTGATATTTTGAGATGATGTAAATGTCCTTTTCCCAACAAGCTTTCTTCCAACATTTTTTAACATCTGTACATTAATTTTTACAGTGGGAATTACAAACGTGATAATTTTTCTACTTGTCTTTCTGCATTTTTTAGTTTCCCTTCTTTTCTAAAGATGGATGTTCCTTCCTATACCCTCACCACCTTTTTGAATATCACAATGGAACCATTGATTGATTTTTAAATTTAATGTGTTATCCACTAGCATTATTCTTTCTTTTTGGTACTGGGGATCGAACTCGGGACCTTGCGCTTGCGAGGCAGGCGCCGGAACCACTGAGCTAAATCCCCGGCTGCCGTTATTCTTCTTGATGGTCACTTTGTAATAAGTTTAAAACCCTTATTATTAGAAAATTTTTACAGGTTTATTTTTGCTATAATTATAAAGATTGTACGTATTTTTCCCCTCAATTATTGACCAAGGATTTAGAATACTCAGTTTAATAAAACATTTGAATTTCCTCAGAAGCCTCACAGAAGGAGGAGGAAGAAGACACTTTAATTGAAGAGCAACAACTAGAAGAGAAGCAGTTGGAGAGCGAGAGGTCAGTACTAATTGAAACACTAATAGAACTCAGTTATTTTATTGCAGTATTATCATCCTTTACTAACTAGTACTGGTTTTCTGTATAAAATCTTGTACAAAATAGGTCTTATGAAATGTCCTGTATAAACTACTTAAATTAAGCTGATGGGCTAAAACTAGATGTTATCCTTTTTAAAAATGGAAATATTTTTCACTGTTTTTGGTAATTGGTAAATGCTTTAAAAAAAAACCCCAAGTAACAAGTGTAAAAAGTGAAAATTGTTATAGTGAAAAGTTGTATTTCATTGTTTCAAATGTACATTTCTGAATTAGTAAATTTGAATATCTTTTTATATATTTTATTGCCTATTTGTGGGTTGCTTAAGTCTTGCACCTTTCTCTTTTGGGATACTTGCTTTTTAATGTTTTGTAAGCAATGTTACTACTCTATTAAGGATATTTGTCATATGTGCGATGTATATTTATCTGTTGCCAATCCTAACTTGGCTTATGGTATTGCTATGGTTTGATATTCGTGTTGTTAACTTGCATTATGAATGATGTCTCTGACTCTAAAAGGTCTTCCCTAATCCAAGATGATGAAAATATTCTTTCTCTTAGTATTTTTCAGAGGGTAGTTTGTTTTGTTTTAATGTGGCACACACTAATGTGAATATGTTTAATGCCACTCAACTGTAAACTTACAAATGGTTACAATGCTAAATTTTAGGTATGTATACCTAAAATTTAGGTAAATTACCTAAAATTTAGGTAATTTTAGGTATGTACCACAATAAAAAATACAATTTTTTTTAGAAAGGACAAAAAACTTTAATGGTATTTTCTAGCTGTTTAGCAAGATCACTGGAAATGTTGCTGCTTTTCTTGTAATTGGTTCCTGTTAGCTACCTAAGCATATAAGTAGCTGGAATTATCAAAATGCCCCCCTCCCACCAAAAAAAGAGTAGCAGTGATTAAGAACATGGAATTAGGTTCACCCAGATCTGAGTTCCCGCCCTGGCCCCTGCTACTTAATAGCAGTGTTCAAATTTTTAATCTCTCTAATCTTCAATTTCCTTGTCCTTAATAAGGAGATAAAATCAATAGTATTTGAATTGTGAAGATTAAATGAGATGATATGTGTATAGTGCTTGACAAGTGTTAGGAGATGCTGTAATTATTGGCTTTTATTATAGATTTCTGTTATGAAGACATATATATATATAGTATGAAATAGAGAAGTTTTATTTTCTTGTTTACTTGAAATGCATCTTTTAAATTGCATGTACCTGTGTTCCTTTGATCTTTGTTTATTCCTCTATAAGTTGCATACTACTTGAATTAATGTTGAAAAAACAGGAAAGTTATGTGAAAATATTATATGGCTCTATGTCCTATTTCAAAGCAGATGTATAGTATATTCAAGTTATTAAATTGTCAAGTTTTTAACATTTTACTTTTCTGTGGTCTTAAATTTGTATACCATTTGGCTGAATTGTATACAATTAATATGTTCCTCAAAAGATTCATAAATCAGAGTTCTACACACTGAAGCATCTATATGGTTCCCTATAGCATGCATAGGAATGCTGCTTTATGCAATACACTGGCTTTTACCATGGCTAAAAGATGTGTTCCTGGAATCGGTGGTTGGAGATGGGATATATTTTCCCATAGAATATTTAAGTTATGGTTAAGTCCTCAGGCTGAACATACAACCTTATTTAATTCCTAATGTTGCTGAAGTAATATTGAAGAGTTTCTCATATTTCATTTCCCTTTTACAAAATAAGTGAGAAGATAAAACCTAAACATCTGATTGATAAATAAACTTTGGAAACACAACCTCTATTTAAGTTAGAAACTTGTGATATTGATGTTTGAGAATCTTACTGGTTTTAGGTAACAATACTTCTTATAATTGGTCATTAAAAGAAACTAAGCTGAGTGTGGTGGCACACGCTTTAATCCCAGCACTCAGGAGTCTGTGGCAGGAGGATTGCCAAGAGTTCAAGGCCATCCTGGGCTATGTAGTGAGTTCAAGACCAGCCTGAACTACAGAGCAAGAGCCTGTCTCAAAACAACAACAACAACAACAAAACTATACACTTGCTAATTTATTTTTATAACTTCATCTTTTAAAAAATATCTATAGGTTTCTTTATTTTAAAGTTATGTTCACAATGTATCCCCCCCCAGTAGTTAAATGTTTGAAGGTAGTCATAGGAGTCTCTTAGTTGTGTGAGGCAGTAGTCCAAAGGTTTATGGTAAGAGATGCCCAGTATTCATATTGCTGCAGTCATGGATTTGCACGTGAGGAAATGACACAGTGAAACCCATTAATTTGTACAATTAATATGTATTCATAATTATAATAAATGCATAGAATATGAAGAATATGAAAAGCTAAATGTTGCTTTGAAACTTGTTACCCACCTATTAGCACCTCGTCATCACTGTGATCAGCCTAAAGGTAAAGTCCTAGTGTTATCCTTTCATATAAAAGATGTGACAGCTACTCAGCACTCTGGAAGGCTGAGGCAGAAAGATCCTAAGTCTAAGCCCATCCTTGGCAACTTAGCTAGACTCTGTCTCAAAATAAAAAGGAGCAGGGGATGTAGCTCAGTGTGAAGGCCCTGGGTCCCATCCCCAGTACTGGGAGAAAAAAATGTAGACATAGTAATTGCACCTTATTACTCTGTAGGGAGATAAGTCTGACTGCTTTTTCAAAAGCTCTGCTCGTATCTTCTGGTTCTCTTACCTCTACTTGACTGCTTTCATAGTATTTTAATCATTTCCAAAACATGTCATTTTTGTTTTTGTTTGCTATTGCCTGTGTGTGTCTATTTGTAGTTTAATTCCCATTTCTTTTTTTGATTACATCATTATATTAATAGGCAAAAATTACATGAGGAGTGGTTGCTGAGGGAGCAGAAGGCACAAGAAGAATTCAGGATAAAGAAGGAAAGGGAAGAGGCAGCTAGAAAACGACAGGAAGAACAAGAGGTACAGTATTAATTCAATAATTCACTAGCTGAGTACTGCAGTTAACCATGATAACTTTCATTGAGTTATTTATCTTGAACTGAAAACAACTGATATCCATTTTACCAGTAGTTTTAAAGTATTCATTTACTTGCTCTCTGTGTTAAATATGTTTAAAAAGTGAGCCTAAAAATAAATGACCTTCTTGTCTTTTTTTCCTCTAAAGAGAAAGTTAAAGGCAGAATGGGAAGAACAGCAGAGAAAAGAGAAAGAGGAGGAAGAGCAGAAGCTGCAGGAGAAGAGAGAAAGAGAGGTGATTGCTGTCCTAGGACAGACATACAGTGTGTCTTCTAGCGTGCACGTGAGCTGTATGATGGGTTGGAAGAAGCTATGGGCATGTCAGGCTTTGGTTTTTGTTTTCTTTTAGGTTGTATCTTTTGTTTGTTTGGAAAGGGTCATATTTTTAGTCTAAAGATACACTAGAGTTTCCTTATGATGCTCTTCTTTGGGTTGGTGGAGAGGCAGATTCCTTAAATTAAGGTTTTCTTCAGCTTTACCCAATCCCTTTATATCAAGGATTAGAAAACTTTTTCTCTGAAGGGCCAGATAGTAAATGGTTTAGGCTTTAATGTCTGTATGGTCTCGGTAGCAAAGTGTACACTCTGCCAGTGTACCCTGAAAGCAACCACAGATAATATGTAAATGAATTGCAGTGGCTGCATTCCAGTAAAGCATTTCTGCAAAACAGCCAGCTGGCCCCTGCTTTACACTCTGTACCGTTGTATAGCGAGTAGCATTATTCTGTGGTTCTATTGTGTATGTGTTGACTTTGTTAGAGAATAATATTTTGTATAGTTTCCACATCTATTTTGTTCATAGGAGATTTAGCAGCTTATGACATATCAGCAAGAATTACTTGATTTAAAGAAATAAGGAATTCAAATATTGAGAAATTAAGAAATCTAATATATATATATGTCTTCTATATCGTCTAGGATTCCTTTTTAAAAGATTATTATGCTGCTTTTTTTTTTTTTTTCTTCTGGTACGGGGATCAACTCAGGACCTTGAGCTTGCAAGGCAGGTGCAGCACCACTGAGCTAAATCCCCAGCCCTGCTGCTATTTCCTAACAGTATATTTCAAAAATAACATGGGTCGCAAAGACCCAAGTTCGATCCCTGGTACAAAAAAAAAATAGCATGGGTTCTCTTTCTTTAACCGATTCATCAGGATGTATCTTTTTTGGAATAATGCTAAATTTGAAAGCATAACATTGGACAGTCACCTTGTAATGGGGAAAGATGGATTTGTTTACGTCCTAGTCATGATGGAGTAGAAGCAGCCTCCACAGCCTTTGTTCTTGTGTTTCAGGCATTTGTTCCAATGCAAATTTTTGACACTTTTATTTGAGCACTGCTTTCTAATGAGGCAGCATCATTCTAGGTTTTTAGGAGGCACAAAAATTGTTTGGAGCTTGTCATATTTTATAGAGAGGAATCAATTCCTCTTTAACTGTAGAATACTCTTCAACTAAGGCCTTTCAGGGATCAGGCTTATTTTAGTTAGTTAGTTTTGAAACAGGGTCTCGCTATGTAGTTCAGGCTGGCCTTAAACTCACTGTGTATCCCAGGCTGGCCTTGAACTCCTGGCAATTCTCTTGCCTTAGCCTCCCGAATGCTGGGTTGGATTACAGGCCTGCACCACCACACCCAGTTTTAAGGCTTCTTTTAAATAAATGCTTTTGTTTCAAAGGAAGACTGGTGAGATGTTAAGAAGTTGATAAAATGAAATAGATTCTAATATGTATAAGGGAATATGCAGTGTGTGTTTCTGCTTTGTGTTTGTTACATCTCTGATGGACAGAGATAGAGCAGTGAGAAACAAGTCCCTCTTTATTGACTACTTTTCTAGATGAGGGACTCAGATGATGAGTAAACAAAATGATCATTTAAAATATAGTAAGATAATGTTAAGTTTCTTTCTTCTTTTGGTACTGGGATCGAACTCGGGTCCTTGTGCTTGCGCAGCAGGCGGCGGAACCACTGAGCTAAATCCCCAGCCCAATAATGTTAAATAATATAAAAAAATAAAGCAAAGAGTGATGTGATGGAGTGATGGGGATAGAGCAGTACTTAGATTGCCTGGTCAAGGAAATCTCCCAGGACGCAATAGTTATCAAGTAAGAAGCAAGACTTGAGTCTTTTGTATTTGAACCCACACCTGAGCATAGAGATCTTGGGGGAAGTGGCCTAGAAGTGGAAAGAAGACCAGGGTGTCTGAAACCAAGAGACCAAAGGAGAGTAGGGCAGGGGCATGGGAAGAGTTCAGAAGGGTAGGAAGGGTCAGATCATGCAGGTCCTCTTGGATTTGGAGGAGCGCTATGGATTTTATGGTAAATGAAATGGGAAGGAATTGACGTGTTAAAATGGGAGTGACTTCATTACATTCATACTGTTACCTTCAACAGATCAGAGAATGGGGGATGGGGAATGGTGACTAAGCTGGTAAGAGGGAAATAAATAATGGTGGTTTGGATGGTGGTAGTGCTTTAAAATGATAACTACAAGAATTTGGGCTGTGTTGGAGGCAGAGTTAACAGGACTCTGGCTGGTAGGTTGGATGAATGGAGAAGGAAAAGTAGGGTGCTCGAGTCACATTTTTAGGTTTTTTGTTTGAACAGATGGGCAGGTGGCAGAACTATTTATTGAGAGGCTTATTTAATTAGGCTGTGGGGGTGGGTGGTAGAGGAGAACAGGAGCTCTGTTTTGAACTAGGGGTATAGCACAGTGGCAAAGTGCATACTTAGCATGTGTAAGGCCCTGGGCTTGATCCCCAGCACCAGAGAAATTAAAAAACAAAAGATCTCTGTTTTGAGCATGTTAAATTACCACAGACTCTTATGTGACCAGGTAGAGTTATCTGGTAAGTAGCTAGATACAAGTCTAATGTACAAACATTCTTCATTTAATGACCGAGTCATGGTCCTGTGACCAGGTCGTTAAGTGATTTGGTCGCTAAATGAGGAATTGCATATAGTATGTACAATACAATATTTAGAACAAATATATGGTCAAACACCAACTTGATGACTTTGCTTTTATTTGCGTAACTCTTCCATGCAGTACTGTAATGTATAACCACATAAAACTGCAGTACTGCACTGTACAGTACAATCAGTAAAAATTACAGTACTGTGTAAACAAGGTGTACTGTACAAAAAAGACATTGAGGCTCTATAAATAAGATGTACAGAGCTGTACAAAAAAAAGATAAATCATACGTTTCAACAGTTGTTAAAACAGGTAGGCCATTAAATGAGAATATCTATTGCTTTAAGGAGCTAGAGAAGAAGAGTCTGCGGAACATAATTTAAAACTACTTTAATACCAATTAGGTAGAAATTTGCTGGCACATTGCAGGATATCTTTTGCATTATTGAAAACTTTGAAATTTTTCATCCATCCTAATTACTACTGGTCATATATTTTAGCTTCTGTTAAATATTTATGTTTCACCCAGCATTGTATTTTATAATAGTCATTAATACCTTATGTTAAAAACTATAACATGGTATAATATGGTCAAATATACTAAACATTACTGTTACTAAAACCATCATGAGATTATTTTAAATAGTTTCCAATTTGATCTGCAATTTTAAAATTCTAAGCTATATATCCTTTGAAAGTTTTTCAGAAGATGCTTAGAATGAAACTCAGAACCAGAAGCTGTGTGTGTGCGTGTGTGTGTGTGTGTGTGTGTGTGTGTGTAAAACATTGTTGTACATGAGATTCTTAACCAGAGAAACCAGATGTGACTTAACCTGACTTTCAGGCTTTCATTAGTTCTATGTTTGCACCATTTGTAGGAAGCGGTACAGAAGCTGCTGAATCAGGCTGAAAATGAGGTATTTTAAAGACCTTTCATTAAGACTTTGAGACCAATTAATATTTCATTAGAAACAGTAGTTCCAGTAATGTTAATTTTGTGGTGGGTATAGGCTATTTAGATCATGTCTGGATATGTGGTACCACTTTTGTCTCTCTTGGGTTTATATGATGACAAACATTTATTGATGAACAAAACCAAACAGTATTGAATCACCCTGTGTACTGTACTTGTTTAGGGTCCTTCAAGTATGTCAGCAGCATCACATATTGTCAGTCCTAAATGGCCAGTTTACCTTGACTCAGAGTAACTTCTGCTTCTCTCAGTGGTGGTTTGCCAAGTCTTTGGACCCTTTTCAGGATGGATGGACAGAAGGGAAGTCTTGGTGACTGCCCATGCTAGCAGTATTGATGCATGGTCAAAGAAAGTGACTGGGCACCAAGAGAGTATCTTGTAAAGTCTTAATTGTGTATTATATTATATCCTAAATGTGAATGTTCTCAAATGAAGCCATTTTAAAATTTTTGGTGAAACTATTTGAATATTTTGGAAATATGTAGTCTTTTATGGATTATTTATACTACCATAAAGTCATGGTTATTTTCAGCAGTTGGAAAATGGTACCAACTGGCAGAACCCAGAACCACCCACGGATTTAAGAGTAATGGAAAAAGATCGAGCCAATTGTCCATTCTACAGTAAAACGGGAGCTTGCAGATTTGGAGATAGGTAACTAATTTTGCTTTATTATGTCAGAATGAAGTGATTCAAAATGGTGATGTCTTTGAGTTCTCCTTTTGAGAGAAGCATGGGCTTCAGTTTGAAATGTTCATCATCAAGCATCTGCGGCTTTCTTGCTGCTTCTCTGTCTCCCCAGCCAGTTGTCCTCTGTCCCCTCCAGCTCTGTTCCTGCCCAGTGTGTCCTTTGCGGTCCATACCCTTAGGAAGAGCTTTTGTTTGTTGCTTGCTTTCTGTGCTCGCATGAGTCCACAGTGAACAACTGCGATGGGGAAATACTATATTTGAAGTGATTGGTGCAGCCAGACTTTATTGTTTGAATAGCAAACAGCATGTTCCAGAATAGGGTTTCCAAGATTGGCGTGTGTAAAGGGATGACATCTGTGAAAGACAGGATCAGATTAAAGGAGCAGGAGTTGAAGTCACCCTCTGTCAGTGAGTGTGCTTAGACTCAGGAACAGGCCTGGGTCCAGGCTGCCGTGGCCTTTTCCTCTCCCTAATAGGCCCGGGCACGTCTGAGCACTGAGTGTTTGCTGGTATTTTCATAACTGTTACCATTGACATTATTCTCCGAGACATTCTTGCTCCCTGCTTCTTTTGGATCAGTGTTTTTGAAGCAAGACATTCATGCAGAAACAGTGTTTATCTCTTGTCTTGTAGGAAATATTTGGATGCCTACTCTATGACAAGTAATAGTTATTTTATTATTTGGCTTATTTATGAATGAACAAGTCAGGGTAGATAAATAATTTCCAGTCTATCTGAGGTGAAATCTAATTGTTATTATATATTTATTCTGTGGAAGAGAAGATCCAATCCTAATCTTAATGTTTTATTAATCCTAAAAATGGATATGATTAGGAAAATTCATATGTATTTAATGAGAGATTGAATGTCATCTCTCAGGTATATTAAATTACCCATGCCATGAAGTTTTTTTTTTTTCTTTTGGAAATATGAAATCTTTTTTAATTTAAACCTTTGCATAATTTTTCATTTGTTAAGAACAGTGGCTCGCAACCCTGGATGCATATTAGAATCATCTAAAAAACTTTAAAATTATGTCCCACCTCATAGTGAATAAATCAGAATCTAGAGACTTGGGGAATCTTAGTTTTGAAATGTCCTCAGGTATTTCTGATGTGTCCCAGGATTAATGTACAACGTATAACTCCTTTTGTATTTTATGACTGGGGTTGTAGATGCCCAGAATACATGTAAAAGGACTCACAGGGTCAGCTGACCAGTAGAAAGTTTCCTCTTGAACTGTGAACAAAGGGTATTCCCTTGATATCTTTAGAAGAATTTCCCAAATGTTGATTTAATCTCAGTAAAAATCAGTATAAAACGTCCCCCACCAAAGAAAAATGTACAGTACATTACCTTTCAGAGACAGCTGAGACTCAATTTGAATTCAGATTTGCATGAGTAGTTGGACCAAATTACCTTTAAGGTTTTACATTTGCAAGGTTCCTTGTTTATATCTAGAGTACTTCCTTAAAATTGAAGACTTGTGGATGTCTCATTCTGGATTCTCCTTCTGTTGGGGCATAAGTAAGGGGAGATGTCCTAAACGGTTTCAAGAACTTGGTTGATGCCAGGTGTGGTAATACACATCTGTTATTCCCAGCTCTTGGGAGCCTGAGCCGGGAGGACTGTTGTGAGTTCGAGGCCAGCCTGGGCTACTTAATGAGTTTAAGGCCAGCCTGAACTACTTGGCAAGACTCTGTCTCAAAAAAACAAAGCAAGGGCCGGGTATTTAGCTCAGTGGCACCATGCCTTGCAAGTGCAAGGTCCTGAGTTCTATCCCCAGTATTGCAAAAAAAAAAAAAAGCGAATAAAGAACCTGGGTGACAGATACTTCCTGTGGAAAGGGGACTGGCCTGTCAGATTCTCAGATGCCATCTCTGAGCCATTTTAAAGAAACATAAATAGTGGTCAAATTAGTTTGTGATAATTTCTTACTGTTTTCATAGACATATGAAATTTCGCCATCACACTTATCAAAGTATGAGAGTGACATAGGTATTTTCATCATTCAAATGATGAATCGTGACATGAAATTCTGTGACACTGCTAGTTATGAAACCCAGCACCATCCCTTCAGACAAGTACACTGTTCTGCTCCCTTTTACTGAGAGTCTCAGTGACTTGTTCCAGGTGACACAGCTGTTAATTTTTTTTTTTTTTTGGTACCAGGGATCGAACCTGGGTCCTTGCGCTTGTGGGGCTGGCAGCGGAACCACTGAGCTAAATCCCAGGCCCTAGCTGTTCTTTTTAATTTTTATTTATTTATTTATTTATTTATTTGGTACCAGGGATCGAACTCGGGTCCTTGCACTTGCGAGGCAGGCGGAGGAACCACTGAGCTAAATCCCCGGCCCTAGGTGTTCTTTTTAATTTTTATTTATTTACTTATTTAATTTATTTTTTTGGTACCGGGGATCGAACTCTGGTCCTTGCGCTTGTGCAGCAGGCAGCGAAACCACTGAGCTAAATCCAAGGTTGGTCAGATCATTGGAGAAATATTTCTTTAACCTAAGCATTTCTTTTGTTGTTTTGTAATTCGTACAGAATCCAATTCTAGAACCTTTCTAGAGCTGATATTTTTTGGAGTCATAGCTTTAAGGCAGATTCTGTTTTTTTGCCTTTAACAAAACATAATCGCCGAGTAAATGTAAAACTTCTTTTTCCAAGTATTTATATCTCACATAATTCCACAAGTGATTTAAAGAAAGCTTACAATCTACTGTATTAAGTTAAATAAAATAAAGGAAATTGAAAGCAAGGTAGGGAGGAGAAAATGAGTTACTGTGAATGTACAGTGCTTCTGACTTGATTGTCATGCATCCCAGGCAGATAATAAGCCATATGGTTCTTACCAAAGAGAAAGAATGAATGGTATCTTTGGAAAGACAAAGATTTTCCTGCCACCAGATTTAAATGTGTCTCCCATGGAATCTTGGATAAAGACATTGAATAGCAAGGTGGACAGTCACTTGGATGGATGTTCTGTAATGGTTGATGCCTAATTTTCATGAGACTGTTTCTTTTTTTTTGTTTTTGTATATCCTTTTATTGGTACATTTTAGGCATACAATATAATGACATTCATCATTGGAGATATGCACCTTTACATACTCTCTTGGTTATTTTTCCCCCTTCCCCTGCCCTCCCTTCAACCCCTCCATCCCTCCCTATTTACAAAGACTTTGTTCCCATTTTT
>NW_004624829.1:595215-606384 GCF_000247695.1 Heterocephalus glaber
CTGATATCCCCTTCAGTATCTTTTTTCAAAGTGCTATAATTTTCAGAGAAGAGGTCTTTGATTTCTTTTGTTAGGTTGATTCTTAGGTATTTCAGTTTTTTGGATGCTATTGTGAAAGGAATTGTTTGCTCTATTTTTGCATGAGACTGTTTCTTATGCTGACCTTTGATGTGATTGCAGCCTGGCTTTAGTGCTGCAATGCAGTGATTCCATGAAGGACAAAGGCAGTGAGTACTGGACATTCTCTGCAAGAGGAATACTCAGCTGTGTCCGAGAGGCCATTAGGATAGCCACACCATTCATTTACTGGCGTCCTTTGGCTAGGTAATGTTCAACTTTTTGTGACGGTCCGATTTGATATGAGTATCAGAGTAATGGATACGCAGCTTGCCCTAAAACGTGTTCTCCAGCATGACTGATCCTAGGGACCAGGTGAAGAGTTATTTTGAAAATATGGGTTTCCCACCCCTTGAGGACTGATCCCATGGCCTGGAGCAGGACTGGAGAAGCCTCGCTTTTCCTGGGTAGTTCGGAGAATCACACAGGCTTGGTGCCCCAGCTTTAAACTCCCCACTTATTAACTTCTCTTAGCTGAGTTCTCTGTAAATGGTGCAGAGCTGGCCTTTTGAGTACACTCAGATTTTAAGGACTATCTCCAGGCCAAGTGGGGATTTTCCTTAGACAGGGATTTTGGCTCTGTCCTAAAACTGATGAATGTTCATTTGACACCATGGGAATCAGAGCCAAGTTCATTCAGATCTAAGAATTCCGTGAGCAGAATTTTAGCCTCACTACATTGCTTCCTTGTTCATTGCTTTATGTGCTTCACACTTGTAAAATTTGGATTCACTGCTAGCATTCCTAACCAGGCTGAATCCCTGTTCTTTGTTCTGTCAGTAGCAATACTTGCAAAAGATAGATCTAATTGTCAGGTCTCTAATTGAATAATTAGGAAGTAATTTAGAAAATAGAGAGTTTCACATTAATGAACATTGGTTAAACATTGCTAGGCACGGTGTGTGCTGGGCATTCCGCGTAGGTGCATAGATTTGTATTACAGACATGGAAAGTGAGCATGATTAAACATTTAGTCATTTCAGGGCCATTGTTTCTTCCTGATTCTTGCCCTATTAAACTTTCTCCCTCAGTTCTTTCTCTCCTAAAACTATTTTTTGTATTAGGGATTGAACCTAGGGCTTTTGGACTGAGCTACATCTCTAGCCCTTTCTTAAATATTTTATTTCGAGACAGAATCTCGCTGAGTTGCTGCATTGCCCAGGCTGGGCTTGAATTTCTCACCCTACTACCTCAGGTTCCCAAAGTTCTGGGATTAGAGGCATGCACCACTACGCCTGACTTTTGTTTCTGTTTTTATTTCTGGCATTAGTGCAGGTGGACTGTGCATGCTAGGCAAGTTCTCTATTGCTCACCTACATCCCCAGCCCTTGTCTTACTGATTTTTAAACTTGAACATGAACCAGGAAGTTTTTGTTTATTTATAACTTTGAACTGCATATTTTTTCCTACTTTAGGAGAAGGAAGTAAATAAAACAATGTAAACTCACATAAAGGATTAAAAAAAATTACTCAGGCATTGCCAGGTCAGCTTATCCTACCTTGGTCTAGCTTAAACTATGAAAAGAAAATTTTCCTTCATAGTGGTTAGCCACCTTCATGGAATCATATTTATTATACTCTCCGGTGAGCAGGGACCAGATTGTAGGTTAACTCACTTCTCTTGGAGCCATCTCTTTTAGCCATGTGACTTGGGCAGATGTGCTTCTCTAAGTTTGAGCTTCCTACTTTGAGCAGTGGGGAAAGTGCTCACATCAGCTGTCCTGGCAGGTCATAAGGGTCAGAAGGGACAAAGGTAAGAATAGAGTGAAAACTGTAAAAGGCTATATAGAGATGAGATTGAAATGCTCCACCAACTGGAAGTTCTTAGATCATCCTATTCTTTAAACATGTAGGTCACCTGAGTATTGTGTAGATAGAACCTGGCTCATACTGTTCTCACCATCCTCCCAAGGTGCTATGTGGCATTTCATGCCTGTCACCACAATTTGTCACACCAGTAGGCCCTTTACCTCCTATGGCTCAACATAGAGAAGGCTTTTTGAACTTCATCCAGCGGCATCTGAAAGGCTTATGAACTTAGAAATCATCCCTAATCTGACATTTTAACGAGAAAGCCATTATATCAGTGAGTCTTAGGACAGTTTTCTGAGGTGCTGAAACTTGTCATCAGAGTAAGGTTTGTTAGCTTACAGTTAAGTAAAAGCAGCTAAGTTACTTGAGACTTTATCTCAAGCAAGTTTCAAGCAAGCTTTCTGTTTGTGATTTTTAACTACTGGACTAGTGAATTTGCTTTTCTTTCGTGTACAGGTGTTCACGTAAACATAACTTCCCCACATCGAGTTCCACCCTTCTTATTAGAAGCATGTTTACAACATTTGGAATGGAGCAGTGCAGGAGAGATGACTATGACCCCGATGCAAGCCTGGAATACAGCGACGAAGAAACCTACCAGCAGTTCCTAGATTTCTACCATGACGTGGTGCCCGAGTTCAAGAACGTTGGGAAAGTGATTCAGTTCAAGGTGTGCGTGCGTGTGTGTGTGTGTGTGCGCGCGTAGGAGGGGACTGGTGCGCCTCACCCACAGGTACTCAATTCAGGGGAGAGCCGGGGCCCTGCTGTTCACCTGGATGGACTGCATGGGGTCAGCATGCAGGTGCTTGGGAAACGTCACCCCCAGCCCCTACTGATGCCGACGTATACTGACATGTGGCCTGAGTGCTAGAGTCTAGGTGGAAAGGACCCTTCATTTATTCATTACCTTTGTGCTGTGGCTCTTTGCCAGGGTTTGAGTTCTCTGCACATAGTCACCCAAGGCTTCACTGCGACACTGCCAGTGTCTTCTCTGTAGGTGCCTTGGCTCAAGCTGAGGGGCTTGCAGTGTGGCTCCACTTTACTCACTGAGTATGCTGGTGCATTGTGTTGACACCACCTGCTTGCAGCTTCTGCCCAAGAAATGTGCTTTCCTCTGGAGCTACACAGGGACATAGATCTTGATTTCCTCCTTTTCCCACATTTGTTTATAATCGTTGGCTACTTTCAGTACTGAATATAGTGTCCCAAATCCATGGTTTATGATGTAGTACACTAGGTGAAAAGGAGGCATTCAGATGCCACATAATTATTTTACAATATTTCCTAAAGTAGGCATACAGCCAGATGTAATCTGTGCTGTTCCTAGGACTCATTAGTTGAATCCTAGCATAGTGAACCCTAACATAGTGAACCTTAACATAGCAAACCCTACTTTGTCTGTGATTTGGTCAGTTCTAAATGCAGATGACTTTGTTATGTTAGGGCAAGGAAAATCTCTCTTAATTTGGAGAAAAACAGAAAAGAAGCTGTGTTTTTTTTCCTGCTACTGGAAATGATGGTGGAGAATTAGAACAGCAAAGAAACAAAAATATTCATAAAATTCAATGCTATGCCTCTGTCAACTGATTTCAAGATTTTAAAACATTCTTGTAAAGTCTCTTTTCCTCTTAATCTTTTATTTTTGTAGTGTGTACCGTCGTCTGAGCTGTCCTCGGCACAAGCTATAACTGCTAAAGTGCAAGTGCATGGTCATACCTAGCGATGACATGGAAGCATAGCCATGGAGGCAGTGTGGCTGGACCAGCCCTGCGCTCTCAGCCACATCATCTTCCCTCTGGGTGCTTGCTCCGTGTCCTGAAAGGGAGAGGATTTGATCCTCAGTGACTTCCCTTGTGGGGTCCCTGGATCATCCTATTTCTATGAAGCGGGAATGCTAGAGCTTTCAGAACTTCGGCCTGGTTAATGGAAATCACACCATTATTCGTGGCAGGCCACACCCACTAACCAGGAAGATTTTGTTTTGCCTTTGTTTAGAAAGCTGGTAGGATAGCCAAGCTCATGCTAATCATTTTGGCAATTACAAATGAAAAGCTGTTTAGTAAATTTTTAATAGGAACATTTTCAGAACATTGAATTCATTAGGGAAAATTAATAATGAGTCCTTGGGAACCACAGTATTAAATGATCTTTAAGGTCCTTGGCATGGCTGTCAGGCACTCCTGAGGCTTTTTATTCATACTTCCTTCTACAGATGGCATTGCAACCTGTCATTGAGTATGAGTTCTGCCCCTTTTTGGATGCTCTAATAAAAATATTCTAGAGCAAATTTGTACAATTATTGATTCATTTTGAAGATCAAAGCTAAATTCTAGTAGGAATATTTGAGGACCTTTTTATGTACCATTATATACAAACAAATCAAATGTCATTTTTGAAGGCAAATGATCAACAAATCAAACTTGTCAGTTTTGAAGACAAATGATCAAATGTTCAGCTTAACTAGTAATAGGAACAGTACATAGCAAAAGAGATATTATTCATGCCTCTTGGCCAACAAGTTATAAATTCTATTAATCCCAAGAGTAGGTGAGCATGTGTGTGTTAGTAAAACCACTCCAGAGGGCAGTTTGCCAAGGCATAGTGAAGTGGAAGGTATGTGTAACCTACAAATTAGTGTGCTGCTCCTGGTCCTTACACCCACGGAGATGTGTGTAAGAATGCTGACCACGCACCAATTGTAGGTGGAAAATTGGAAGCATCTTGGATTGCTTCATTAGAGGAGAAGATACATTAATTTGTTAATTTGATTTATCCAGTATATGCTAGTTGAGTCATTTAGTTAACATTATTTCATCTTGGAAAAGAAGCAATGTGGAATAAATGCCATTTATATAAAATTTTAAAACACACAAAGCAGCATTGTTTACCAGTGTATATATGCTTCTTTTTTTGTTTGTTTCATTTCTTTTTTTTGAGACAGGGTCTTGCTATGTAGCCCAGGCTGGTTTTGAATTTGCAGCAATCCTCCTCAGACTCCTAATGCTGATTATAGGCATGTGCCACCATGCCTGGCCTGCATATGCATTTCTTTGAATACATGTACATAAATATGTGTATATGCCCTTTGCATAATAGACATACATTTATATGTATGATACACACATTTTCTGGCATACAGATGATGTATGTATATATTTGTTCATGTAGATCTATATATGTACAGTGTATGTGTGTTTGTGTTTAGAATATGCAGGCTACACCCAGCCTCCAGATATTGCCCACCTATGTGATGGAGAAGAATAGGATAGAAAAACTTCAGCTGGGTGTTCAATGTTTTACTTAATTAAGCATTCTCGGGCTGGGGATTTAGCTCAGTGGTTTCACTGCCTGCTGTGCAAGTGCAAGGACCGGAGTTTGATCCCCGATCCAAAAAAAAAAAACAAAAAACATTCTCAGTCTGGAAAATGCTAGTGTTAAATCTGGGCAGTATTCCTATGGGCTGATTTACATTCTCTGTAATTTTTTTATGCCTGTGAAACATTTCATATTTCTGGGAAAAAAGACCTGGATCAACAGAGATCAGATAATTGGGGCCTTCAGTGCCATTATGTGCTGAAGTAGTTGTGCTTGGACACAAGAGTTGGCGAGTATATCTCTTTTGGAGTCTTTGATTGGTAATTAATTACTTTGGAGAATGTTAGCCTGGACAAAGAGCATTTGAAGACTGTGGTTTCTTTTTTAAGTTTTTTTAATGGTAACATTTGTCATTGTTCCTTAGGTTAGCTGCAACTTGGAACCTCATCTGAGGGGCAATGTCTATGTTCAATACCAGTCGTAAGTATTGTGCACATAAATGTCTTCATGTTTTGTCATAGTATAATATTTTGTTTTTGTTGATGTCTGGGACTTTTCTCCTGAATATATAGTTTTCATAGGCATAGTATTTTTCAAAACTAAATATTAAGAGCTGATATAGCAACAGAGAAGGGATTTGAAAGTAATACATTTGTGCTTCATTCTTTGTATACAGTAGTAGCTTTGAATCTTTTACAATATGGTTATATTATTATGTATATACTTTTAATAAATAAAATAGAAGCTGAAAATGGATAAAATAGATAAAATGGATAGAATAGATAAGATAAAATCTAAAGAGCCAGAGATTGAAGCCCAGCATAATGTTAGTGTGCATTTGACCAGCTAGGAGAGTGGCTGCTGTATTGCTTCTCCTCATCTTGCTGTTTGCCTGGTCACACCATAGCTAATGGGTTCAATTAACCACTGTAATACAGAGCACAGCAGGCCTAGCTGAGAAAGCAAAGGTGCTAACAATGGAAAACACTTCTGTAATTTTAATGGTCCAGTCTTGGATTAAGAAGATTTGACTCAAGCCAATTTCCATGGATCCAAACCTCTCAGATGGTTAGTAAAAAAGGTTCCTGAGTAAATTGTGAGCTGCAGGAGCCTGAATGCTCTAATAAGGACTCCTAGGCAGTACAAAAACAGTAAACTTGGTGGTCCTACAGTACATGAATAAAGGGGTTAATTAATAAAAGGGTTAATCTGCCTTAATAGTACAACTAATGAGTTATTATAAATCACATCCTTTGATTTTTGTTTTAAAGGGAAGAAGAATGCCACGCAGCCCTTTCTCTGTTTAATGGACGATGGTATGCAGGAAGACAGCTTCAATGTGAATTCTGCCCAGTGACCCGGTGGAAAATGGCAATTTGTGGTAATGATTTTTCCCCAGTTGTTCCACTGTTATATAAAAGGATATGCTAGGGGTGGGGGCAATCTTTTATGGGGTGACGCATAGCTTTTGCCTTATGCAGATGAACAGAGATATGTATGTAAAGGACACTACAGTTAGGATCTGTAACAGACCTTGTGGGTCACTTTATAGGTGAAGTGACTACGGTCACAATGTATCAGTGACAGTCGGGGCTAGAATTTCAGTCTTTTGATCTTCAGTCCAAGGTGCTTGTCTGACAATTCAGGAAGCCTGAGAAGCATCTTTAGGCAGCCTCATTGTCCTGGTTGCAGTTTCAGGTGTCTTCTGTTCATTGGCTGTCTTCACTTTGAGTTGAGTATTCCATCCTTGTCCCTAAGGAATCTCATTGCCACCACAAGCCTATAGATGCCACTTCCCACCTCATTTGATTTCATGCCCATGGTCCTATAGTATCAGTTAAGAGTGCATTCGGTGTTGTTCAGTTAGACTGGCTCGTTGGACAGTGGCAGCCGAACCAGGAAGTAATTCAGCACCGTGTGGAGAGCAGCCAGCAGCTTCAAAGGCCTAGTCATTCTCTGATTTCTAAAAGTGGCCTTGGCCAAGGCAGTGTGAAAGTCCCCAGGTGAACAGGTAATGCCTCAGGGATGCATTTGTCTTTCCCTTTACTTGTATTTCTTTGCTCTATGCTCTCACCTGCTGAAAATGTCTTAGTAAAAACTATATATAATTTATAAAGTCTGAATTTTTAGTAGCTTTGTCTTAATCGATGCTGTCATTTAAAAACCACTTTTTATGAAGAGTGAAAAAAGATTTTGGAATTCCTTGGCTTAAGAAAACCAGAAGAACCCTTACATCCTAAGTTTAAAAGCTCAGGAGATGAAAGAGATGGAATTGTTTTAGCCATAGAGGCAGTTACTTGTGCCATTCCTGGGAATCCAGTCAGTGATTTCAGTGAGGTGCTTCTGAGTATGGCTTGGACTGCCTCAAAACAGGACACTTGTTTTTTAACCACAGCTTTGTTATGCTCAGTGATTAATGATGTTGAACATCTTTCTATGTTCTTATTATTGGGCATTTGTATATCATCTTTAGAGAGATGTCTGTTCAGATCCTTGGTCCTTTTTTTTTGTTTTTTTTTTGGTACCGGGGATTGAATTTGGGTCCTTGCACTTGCGAGGCAGGCAGCAGAACCACTGAGCTAAATCCCTGGCCCCCTTGGTCCATTTTTCATTTTTACTTAGGCTTTTTATTGAGCCGTCAGAGTTCTCGACTTATCCTGCATACAAGTGCCTGATCACATTATGATCTACAAACTTTTCCCCTTTCTGTGCGCTTTTTACTTTGTGTCCTTTAAAGCCCAAAAGGTTTTGTGGAGCTTTTTTTTTTTTTTTGGCTTGTGCTTTTGATGTCCTACCTAGGACTCTGTTGCTTAGCCCAGGCTCACAAATATTTACCTGTAGTATGTTTTCTTCAGTTAATTGCATCTCTTACATTTAGGTCTTTGATACAGTTTGAGTTAATTTTTGTGTAGTGTGTGTTGTAGAGATAATTCATTTTTAATTGTTTCACATGTTTGGGGAATTTGCTGTTTTGTTTTTTTTTTTCAAGTTTGATCACCCCCAAAAGATAATAACTACTCAAAAAGATCTGAGTAGTTCGAACAGATTGAGCCTGACAAGAATCTTCTCTATTAAAAGCACTTTGTGAATTTAAGGCCAGTGTTTATCATCTTGTTCTTAAAATGTAAAGAAAATGCAGCATCCTCTGCCTATCTTGGCCTTCTCTTTTGACCAGTAGTTCTGTCCCTGCATTACCATGTCCTCAAAGCATGTAACCATATGGACCCTGAGGCCTGGTTCTTTAATTTTAATAATGGATGAAAATGGTCAGAGTGCTGGATGGTGACGCCTTAGGAAACATAATGTGGTCACTACATTTTCTTCTGCACTCTTGAGCTACAATAGGGACATGGGGTATTCTGGTTAATGAAAACTTCAAATTTATTACCTTTCTGAGTGTCATTTATTAGAGCATTTGAATATTTTTGGAATTCTGGGAACCACACTATTACTTTATATAAATTTATATAAGCCCCTTTTAATTAATAAGGGAAGGCAATAGTTGGAACCTATCCAGCATCAGAAGTACACCTTTGTAAAAGGGTGTCATCTTCCAAACACAAAGGAGTGACTGTCGTTTCATCACTGCCATGCAGGTTTATTTGAAATACAACAGTGTCCAAGAGGAAAACACTGTAACTTTCTCCATGTGTTCAGAAATCCCAACAATGAATTTTGGGAAGCTAATAGAGACCTCTACCTGTCTCCAGATCGGACTGGCTCCTCCTTTGGTAAGAACTTAGACAGGAGGGAAAGGGCGAGCTACCACGATGATTACTATAGCAGGCCTCGGAGGAGGCGAAGCCCAGGTCCAGACCACTCCAAGAGAAATGGGGAGTCTGAGCGGAAGAGGAGGAGTAGTCACAGAGGGAAGAAATCACACAAACACGCAAGAAGTCGTGAGAGGCACAGTTCCCGAAGTAGAGGAAGGAAAAGGAACCGCAGCCGGGACCGGGGAAGCCAGAGCCAGATCCGCAGGGGCCGCCGGAGCCGGAGCCGAAGCAGAAGCCGAAGTCCAAGCAGAAGCAGGAGTCGAACCCGCAGCCGGAGCCGGAGCAGGTCTAGGTCTAGGAGTCGTGGTGGCAGGAGGTCAGACAGTAGAGACAGAACCATTCAGAACCCCAAATCCAAATAAAGTTGCTTTGTTCTTAAATGATTGTATATTTTATGAGTGCTACATACCTGGATAAGAGTGTTATGAACTTAGATGGGTTCTTGAGTCTGGGCTTGGAATCCTGGTTTAAAGTACTTTTATTCTTTGATAGTTACAAAGTGTATTTAGTATAGAAAACCCAACAACATGAACTTTACTTGTAATTCTAACCTTGAGAGAGAATTAACAGTGGAGCATTGCTTTAGTCTTTTTGGCTCTAGTTGAATGTCTGTCACAAGAAACAGTGTTTCTTCAAGTCTTGTTGTTTTATTTTTACTTACTGCATAGTGTACATCTACCAGTTTATTCAACCAGATCCTTATTGGATTTTTAATTTTGTAGTAGCTGAGACTAATCTTGTGATGGATTTCCTTAACTTTTTCCACACATTTCTGATCATTTCCTTAGGCTGTATTACATCAGGATGAGTATTACATTTCCAAATTATCTTCCAGAAACACTGTGGAAAATTTATTACCAACAATAAACTTTACTGCTTCCACAACACTGTTATGGCCATTGATTCTTGTTTGCCCTTTTTAAATAGTGGATTTTTCTATATGCAAAAGCTGAATAGCTTTTTTGTTTTAAAATTGTTTTAAAGTACTAAAAGGTACAGTTCATTTGCCCCCTTCTATCCTGTATCTGCAGCCCTCCCCCCTTCAGCTGGGTGCTTTCTGCCAGGGTGTTTATCTTTTTAAAATAATGTATTAGAAAGTTCTTTATATATGGATATGGCTTGTCATTTACAGGAAAATTAGTCACTGCTAGTGAACATACCTAGTGTCAAAGCAATTCTGGTGTAAAAATAAGAACGGGGGCCCGGGGATTTAGCTCAGCAGCACCACATCTGCCTGGCAAGCACAAGGTCCCAAATTCAATCCCTGGTACGGGGGAAAAAAATAAAATAAGAACAGGGAATGGGGATGTAGCTCAGTGGCACTGTGCCTGCCTGGCAAGTGCAAGGTCCTAAGTTTGATCCCCGGTACCAAAAAAAAAAAATCAGAACAATGGTCAAAAAAGAGGCCCTAATGTATAAAAAGTTCCAGGCGTATTGTCCCTACATTTCAGACCATAAATAAGAAAAGATATTCTTACTCCTTATAAATTTTTTATAACTTTATTTCCACTGACATACTTTGAATTTTGAATTTCAGTATATGTGGTATTTGGCAATTTGAGATTTGGGAATAAGAATTTTAAAATGCAAAAATACTGAAAAAATAGCAGAAATTCATGAAGATTGAGATTTCTGCATGATATTAAGTATGAAAGTTCTTTAATTTGTAGTTAATAAACAAGTACATGGTTTAAAATAATTTTTTTTTTTTGGTACTGGGGAACTAACTCAATGACTTTGTGCTTGTGAGGCAGGCGCTGGTGCCACTGAGCTAAATCCCTGGCCCTAGAATAATTTCATTTTAAGGAATCAGATTTGTTCTAGACTTAAATGCCTGCTTTACCCTAAAACTGACTGAAAATTTCTGGATTTACTAGTGCTGAATAATTATCACTAAAGTCAGTACTTTTCAATACTTTTTCTAATTTCAGCCAAGATTACATGATTAAATGTGGCATGCAGATGAACTTATGTGTGTGTGTGTATTATTGGGGTCCCAGGGCCTCGGGCATACTAGGCAAGTGTTCTACCAGAGCTACATCTGCAGCCTTGAAGCTGAATTTTTTTTTTTTTTTGGTACCAGGGATCGAACTCAGGACCTTGCGCTTTCGAGGCAGGCGTGGTGCCACTGGGCTAAATCCCCAGCCCTGAA
>NW_004624829.1:607704-624341 GCF_000247695.1 Heterocephalus glaber
GGAAAATCTGTGGTCATTTTACATCCCCACTTTATTTGGGGGCATCAAAAACAATCCAACCAAATAACTGATTAGGACCACAAAAAATTCATCTCAGGAGTCAAATGTGCCTTGGCCTTAAAAATTATGTGCTCACTAACACGAAGCAGTCTTTGTCCCTTGTCCCATTCACTCAGAATGTTTAGGACATAGTTTCAGTGTAAAACAGCATCAATCCAATTTACTCATCTAAAATAGTCTCTATTCCCTTTGTTTTAAAGTATGTAGAGTCCAATAAGGGTCTTTGGTGTAAATTTTTTTTGATTTTTTTTGTTCTTGTTTTTTGGTTAAAGTTTTAACATTAAATTTTCATTCCATGTGACATGTTAATTCCCTTTATTTGTACTACATATAATAAAATGCTGCACTAGTCTTTGGTTTCATAAAACCAAGTTTCACATTATAATTTAAGTTTCCTTTGTCAAATACAGTAATTAATAAATGCATATTGTCAAATTGTTTGATATACATTTATACAGATGTCATTTTCATATATGCACATAATCATTGAGAAACTGACCTATAACCTTTTAAAATATCCAGAAGAGTTATCTTTCTAATTCATATTTATATGAAGTCCCTTATCATTTGATTAACCAAAATTCCCTTAAAAAAAAAATTGTATAGGCCTGAATGAAGCAGCTTAGCAAAACAGTAATACTGACAAGACATCATTTTACACCATTAGCTAACATGGACATGAAGGCAGTGACCATCTACAGTGTGTGAAATGCCACAGGAGTCAGCAACAAGGGAGGAGAGTTATGTCAGTCCAATTTCTTCAAGAACACTACGTGGGGTTTCAGCTTCCTGTGGAGGAAAAATGTGAAACTCTGGTAAGCAGATCCAGGGAGGGAGTCTTAAGAATGTGAAAAACTGGCATGAAGAACATGCTGGTTTTAGAGAATTAAAGAGCAATTCAGTGTCATGGAAGCATTCTACCATTGACAGCCAGTCGTCATTCAGTGTTTTGTGCCCAAAACACTGGAGTCCACAGAAGGCTATTTTCAGCATTCATTAAATACCTACTGATTACCTACCCATGTGCTGGGCACCACTACTATAACAAAAAGCAGTCAAGCCCAATGTAAAATCACTAGCAATGTATGAAATCATTGCTACTCATCATATGCCCTATAGAAAAGATTATCTTAGTGTTAAAATTCAAAACTTCCAAATAAAAAGCAAGGAACACCCCTTTTCCAACCCAGCCCAGTTTCCATTGTCTCACCTAATGTTTTCCATGCTTTAAAAAATGGTCACATGTATTTATAGAAATATCTTCCTCTTGGAATTTTTAATTAACTGTCTTTGGAGACAGCCACCTTCCCAGACCTCCCTAAATACTCTGGGACAAAAGGCATTGTTGACTTATCTAAACAACCAGTACTAGTTTTTTTCGTACCGGGGATCGAACTCAGGACCTTGTGTTTAAGGCAGGCAGTGGCACTACTGAGCTAAATCCCCGGCCCCTAGTTTTTAAATATCAAAAGACAAAGCAGCTACACCTGTAAAAATTGTTCTTTAAAAAACTTTCCAAAATGGCTAATTTTGCACCTCACAGAATAAAAAGGGACCAAGTAGGTCAGCTTTAGGTGTTACTAGCAATTTTGTAATAAAAAGGCAACACTATATTTTAGGGGAAGAAAACAATGTAAATTTTTGGTAGCCAATATAAACTTACTTTTGCATCCTAATTGTGGTACAGCACAAAACAAGGAAAAGAAAAATTATGTTAAATCATAAATCCTCAGAACATTAGATTTAATTGTATGTAAGGCACATTATGGTATCATCTTCAATTACTCAAAGCTCCATGGTCTGTTTCCATATTTGGAAAACAAGAATAGTACTTACCTTCATATGTTGATATTAATTGAGATAAAGGTTCATTGCCTGATTTACAGGAAGTGCTTCAAAAAATATTAGCTGATAAAGTTACACATCTGAAATCTAAATGAAGGTATTTAGTATTTAGTACTGAATTCAAGTACTATAACCAAAAAAGTTCAAATGATGACCTGTTAGCATGTGTAGTAATGAAAAATGGGTGAAGGGGGCGGGGATTTAGCTCAATGGCACAGTGCCTGCCTCTCACACAGGAGGTCCTGAGTCCCAAGAATATAATCAGCCAAACACAGAATGTAGAAAATTGTATGGCATAAATGATCCATAAATTGTATGGCATAAATCATGCATAAAAAAATAGCAAGGGGAAAAAAAACAAAAGGCTTGTTGAAAATTCAAAAGACTTAGGACACATCAATGAGATATAATGTGAGCCTTATTTGGAATCTGGTTCTAATAAATTTTTAAAAGGCATTTTTTTCAGACAATTAGGATAAACTGAGCCTGGCATAAGATTGTAGAATTAATTCATTTTGTTGGGTATGCTACTTATCTGTTAGGGACACATACTTTAGTATCAAAAATGAAAACAAAGAGTATGTAAAGGTGCACATTCCCAATGATGAATGTCATTATATTGTATACCTAAAATGTACCAATAAAATTAATAATATAAAAAAAATGAAAATAACAGGATGTCTAGGGCTTGCTCAAATTCTGCAGGAAAACTGGAGGGAAGTGTGCTTGAGGAAGCAGCAGTAAGTGGATGGTTGTTGACGGTGAGTGGCATATATAAGAAGATTCTTTGTAGTACTCGCCCATATTTGTGTCTTGAAATTTTCATGTTTTCAGGATTTAAAGAGAGCCTAGTGGAAATGATACAATACTCCCAATAGTGATATATGCCAGTCTTTGCCATTTACAATGTCTAGCCTTCTTTAATACACTAAGTGACATCTTAGTCACATACATATTAAAAAGAAGAAAACTTCATTTAACCTTTAATATGTTAATTAAAAGACTTCTACACTGAATTCTGTATTGCATTTTCAGCTTCTTTAGGTAAAAATAGCTCACAACTATTCCCCGGATCTGATCACATTTCCCCTATGTGCGTGCTCACTGCCTGAAGTCTTTTATATACCATTTCCTGATGAGAATCAGGTTTCTTTTTAAATATACATTATTTAAAATTTGTCCTTTCTAAAAGGCCTAGTTTCATTTACACATTTTATTTCTTTAAGGCTATATAAGTAGAATTTTTTACAAATTGTTTACAATATAAAATGTAATTTTCACATGTTCATACTAAAACTGTAGCTACAAATTGTCTAGAAAAACTATTATCTAAAGTAGTAAAAATGATACCAACAGAAAGAATGGTGGTTACCAGGGCCTGGGGAAGAGAGAAATGGAGAATGGTTGATTTATGGGTAGAGTTTCAGTTTTGTAAGATGAAAAAGTTTTGGAGATCTGCTGCACAACAATGTGAATATACTTAGCACTATTAAATACACTGAGAAATGGTTAAAATGGTGAATTCTATGTTATGTGTTTACCACAATTTAAAAAATACCTAGAAAAATGAAAATATAAAATGTTATTTTATCAAAAAGGATGGAGAAAAAAGTCATTCACATGAGATGAAGTACATGCAATACTTTTATTTTAGACATGCAAGAAAAGGTATTTCAGAATCTACTAATTTAAAGCAAGCAGCTGTATACAGATAACGAAAGAAGCAACATTTTGTTACAACTTAGCACACAGCATCCAAAGCAAACAGGCATGAGACAATGCATATTTATGCAGCATTAAAACCAGATGAACAACATAGTGCAGGGCAAGGGGAGGGATGGAGGGGGAGAAAAGGAAATGAAAGACCCATGTTTCCCAGTGCTTTGAATGTAGTGTCTTACAAACAAGAATGGTAAGAATGGAAATAACTGATTTGTACACCTGCCTAACACACAACACATTTTTGTAAGTCTTCCAGTGGCAAACCAGATTGGGTAATTTCTGAAGCTACTGTTTAATGACAACTTACTTAACTCAGGCCTTAAATTCTGTAGATACAAACAATGAATTATTTGGTACTTTTTCTTTTACAATAAAATATGCTATATGTTTTATTAAAAGCATACACAATAGTGATAGATGTTAAAGGTTTTAGTATTCAGAAATATAAAACTATAGTTAACAAAGCATTAAATAACATCAACTTATATAGACTATAAAATAATCACACTAAATATAGTTGTTTTCTTCAACAGTTGAACAACAAGCCACTCTCAGTATTATGGCATTGCTTATTTTGATGGAGCCCTTCAGCCATATTTTCTTTGGTAACATTAACGATTGCTGTGTTTTTCTCTTACAAGATTAATCACAGATATGTGTGTATGTGTCTGAGATAAAAGTACATAGGACATATTTTGTGAAGAAGAAATTAAACCAGTTGTGGACAGGAATAAGCTATATCAAGATCACATATAGATTGAAAACAGGAAAGAAAATTACCAACGAAAAAATACAATTGTAAGATATTAGTTCTGAAATGTTGTATGATTATTTTACATGACAACCCGTCACCATGCTGAGGACATTTTCTTTCATAAGTATATCAGCTCTCTTATTTCCTCTGGGAAATTCTGCATACTTGATGAGTAGTCATTTAGTACACAGGGACATTAAAATATTCATGACGTGGCTACAAGAGAAATGCATATATTCTTACACAGAGTACACAAACTGGTACAGACACAATCAGATTTCTAGAATATTTAGTTCATGGTAAAGTTGCCTAAAACTTAAGTTTTTGGTTGCTTTTGTTCTTTGGTTTATGGCTAAACACGTAACTTCTTAATCCCTAGGAGTTCAGATTTATTTCTATAACTTTATATAATGATAAACAAGGTGATCACCTACACCCAAAAATATCCTATTTATATTTACTAGTAATACTCTGAAAAGATTTTCAGTTTAAGTCACCTAGTCAGGGCCGAGTTAACTGAAAAAACAGAATAAATCCTTCCACCAGTATCTTAAGTTCATCAGGATTTTATCACGTGAAGCAGGGGATCCTAGAGGAAAATCTTCCAAGAGAAAAATGGAAGTAGTCATGCATATGGTATTTTAAATAACAATAAAGGCTTTTAACTGTTCACTTAGCTACAAAACAGTAAGTCCAATGAATATGACTTTGAAAATAAAGATATTAACTTTTTTGAAATCCTCAAAATTAGACTTTTAGAGAACTCTCCAAACAAAACTGTTTAAATGCGTATACCTACAAATTTATCTCAAGATGTTTCTCACGTCAACAAGGCAAAAAAGGTAACCTGAAATGGGATTTAAACTGATCCTGTCTGCCCCTGCCCCAATTTCCTGAAATAACACGGAAAATTCTGTCTATTCCATTTTATATTTATTCAAGCTTGAACTCTGAGATATTTGGCTACAAAAGCATGTAAACTGTCCCTCCAAAAATAACATTCCTACATTTATACAACCATTAAATACAGTAATATCTGAGGATAAAATCCAGTCATAAACATTTTAAGGAGATAGCTGCCCGTTTTTCTCCACTCAAAAGACAGTAGTGAAATTAAACAGCAAGCAATTAAAATAAATATTAATAACAACCCCCAATTCAATTCCTTACAGAAGCTTTTGTTTTCATAGGGAAATTCTACTTTACCGATGGTATTAGCAAATCACAGTATTTAATAAATATCTTTTTGTTTGTGAACCTCTAAACCTATTTCAGTATTCTCTGTAGAAAATAAATTACAAGCCCCAGTGACTGATCACTATCAGAGCAAAATTCCCTATGAAAGCATCAGTTTAATGAAATAATTGGGACTATCCCTTGGGATTTAATGTAATTTAGGCTTTCTAAGTAATGCTAAAATATAACAAGCTTGACAAAATTATAACTGTCAACTGAATTCATATATCCTACTACGTTTTGATGCATGTCAGCACTCCAGCATGTATTCTAGTACAGGTTTTTTCTTAGACCACCCATTGAAACTCTTGCTGTGATACGTATTCTGTTCTGGAGAGAGAATAAGAAAAATTTAAGTCTATCAAATAACGTTTTGCCTAAATGCTAATTTTTTTCTTGCCTTTATATTACAGTTCTTAATCTTTGTTTTCTCTCTTAATTTCACATCATATCAAGTAAAAACAAACTGTGCAGTTTTAAGCCATTAAGAGAAAGGTAGTTTCCCAAACAGGGCTGAATATGTAGTCATTCTTTCCCAGATAAGATTTAGGAATCAGAACAAAAATTCTACAGGAACAATTCTGAAATGTGACCACTCCAAGCATTCCTACCACTCATTATCTGACAGATCTTTTACTACCTTTATGAAAGGAAAGGGTTGATGACAAGCCAAACTATTCTTTACAGCCAATGATCCATATTACTGTTCTTAAACAAGTGATTAGCATCCATTAATTGTGAAGAATACTTTTCATTGGGAGAAACCCCTCTTCATTGGAAAAATATCTTTTAAGAAGAAAATAAACTCCAAATACACAAAAATAAATAATAGTGGCATACATAGTATTCTTTTACCACTTTTAAGTTGCTGTAATGTGTTTAAAATAATTTCCCAGTTCAGACGGCTGGGTTCTGAAAAAGTTCCACTATAAATAAATGCCTTAATGACCACTAATATTTAGCTAAATGATACAGGTATGCTCACAATTAACCAATAATTTTTTCTCATATACAAAAAAAAATAGGAGATTCAATATAAGCTCCAGTATTCTGTGATGTCATCCTACCAATATATCTTTTGAGTTACAGAAGAATTCTATTAATAACTGGGGAGGGTGACAGTAAAGTCTGTCATAGCACACAAAGGATCCTGTGCAGGGCTAGGCCTGCTATCTTACTTCTCCCACAAATACCTTTGGAAACAGCCATACAGACTACTCAGCAAACTCTGAGTTTCTTAATATACTAAAATGCTAGTGATTTAAATTAAGTGGGAATAAAGGCCAGAATGGTAGTGAGAAAAAAAATTTAACTCCAATCATATCACACAAATAGAAGCCACAAGTTTCCCTTAGTACAGACTCTTTAGAGGTCTATTTTTTAAATAAAGATTATAAAATTATCCTTTTCAACCTGAAATGGGTCTTCAATCCTGGGCAATCCTTTTTTTTTTTTTTTTTTGGTACCGGGGATTGAACTCAGGACCTTGCACTTGCCAGGCAGGCAGCGGAACCACTGAGCTAAATCCCCGGCCCACCTGGGCAATCCTTTTGCCCATCACCAATTTGCTGCCTCACTACACACTCTCCTTGTTATCTGCCTTTCTCCTCCCCAGTCCCCCAGTGGCCTTCTAGATGACATCATTTCTCAAGGTCAAGACAGTTACAATTTCCTCAATTTTGCTCATCTAACCCATGTAGAAAAAAAAATCTATAGCTTTACTCCATTATTGCCTGATAACAAAGGAGACTCCCCAAAATCAGTGCTTTTGATTCCATTCCCATTCTCCCTCCCAATACAGTATACTTTTTCCTTTTTCTTATTTTTCATCAGTATCTCCATCAGCTCCTTCTTAGTATATATACATCTTCAACTTTCCTCTGTACCAAAAATAATTTTGATCTCAATCCCCTACAAAAAGGACCAGATGTAATGGGAAGTACAGGATGACAAACACAGCAGAGAAGAATCAAGTTACACCTGTTCTCAAAACCACCTACCTTTCTAGGAAAAGACAAACCCCATTACCATAAAATTTCCTAGATGGTTACCATATTAGGCTTATGACTCACAAGTAAAATCAACCTGGAAACTATAATGAACATCGGTAAGCTAGCAATTATCTGTAGGCTTAAGTTTTATTGAAATGAGAAGTGCTTAAGTGAATTAATGGTACTGTATAATCCAAGACTGAATGCCTAGTCTCCGGATTCTAGTACACTGATTAAAAATAATTTTCATTTAATGAAAAGTAAATATAGACAAGTGTAATTTCAAGTTACTGCTCTACTGCTTTTTTATTGCTGTTTTGTAAAAGAGCTTCCTTCACTTATTCCTTTGCTTAAAGTAGTATCCTTTGTCCTTCATATTCTAGAACACAATGGTCATTTTTATTGCCTCTAATTGACTTCTGTGGCAAAATATGCAAAGTCCATATTTTCAACTCTGGAACCCAGTTCTTTGTGGTTTTTTTTGGTACCGGGGATCCAACTCAGGTCCTTGAGCTTGCGGGCCAGGTGGCGGAACCCCTGAGCTAAATCCCTGGCCCTGGAACCCAGTTCTTTGGATCAAAGCCCAAAAAGGCCAGAGAATATCCTGTCTCACTAGTATCTACTTGAGCAAGGAATTAATAAAAGAATTGGAATTACTTTTAGATAATGGGGCTCATAGTGTCAGTCTTATTTCAGGAGCATCTGTGAATTACTCATCTACACTTGACCTTAGCCAAAAGTCGGAGAAGTGATGTTTTTTGTTTGTTTATTTATTTATTTATTTAGGTACCGGGGATTGAACTCTGGTCCTTGGGCTTGCGAGGCAAGTGCCAGAACCACTGAGCTAAATCCCCGGCCCTACTCAGAAAATCTAGTAATTTTTTTTTAACATTTAGCAGTGAATGACAAGAGGTATATATGTTTGCTCCAGATGGTTAGTGTCTAAAATGGCCAAGAGTAGACAAGTGCTTTACTCCATGTGCTGAAACTTTATTTTAGTAAATTCTACTCTAGTTTTACCATCTGGTGCAATACAATATATACTTTTTCATTCAGACAGCAGCATTTTTCCATTTTTAAAAAATTTATAATCCTAAATACATGATTGTTTTTATACTTCTAATAAAAGGGGAGTGAGACTTCAAACATTTTTGGAGGTTATAGTTAAGTTAGTATGCTGCTATTACATCTTTTCTCATTCAATACACCTTGAGTATCCTTCCAAATCATTAAACAGAAAATCAATCTCATTTATTTTACAGCTATGTTAACAGTTGCACGTATGACTGTGCTATAATTTTTAACCGATTCCCTACTGATGGACATTTGGGTAAGTTCCAATGGCTTAAAATTATACTGAGTATATGTCTTGATACTTCTGTACATTTCTGTTGGATAAAGTCCTTGGAAGTGTAACGAATGGGACAAAAGGTAAAGCACACATTTGTTAATAGATATTGTCATACTAGCCCCCTAAAGCAAAATACAAGTGGTTACAAGCAGGAACAAGAGTGTCTCTCATCTTTGCCAGTCCGAGAAGAAATAAACAAAATGTTTAGCTGATACTTGGATTTATATTTCCTTAATAAAAGGATCATTTTTTTTCTTTCATATTGTGAACTACAGTACTTATTCATGTCTTCTGCTGTCTTTTTTTGTTGTGCTATGGATCTATTTCTATTATATCTGCCTTAAAATAATGATGGGATTAACTTTACTACACCTTATAAATGCTGCCATATAATTTATTATAAAATATGAAGGACAAATTACATTTTCTGGCAATTAATTGTGCTGTGTAAACAAACAATTTAAACTTATTCTAGGGTACTTGTATTTGCCTTGAAATACCCTAAATTTAATCAGGTTTTCCAAACATAAAGATTTCTTGGAATCAAAATTTCAAACACTCAGAACTATTTTTACTCAGTAAAATTTTTAAGGCTAATAGAATGTAAAAGAACAATAACAAAAAGTCTGCCTATGCAACAAAGGGAAAGTCTGTGCAAATTCTGATCATTTAATCAATTCCTCCTTTAAGAAATGATCAAATCTCTAAGGTAGGCAGGGAAATCAGCAGAAAGTTCACGAGTATTCTGCCTGCCTGAGGAGTAGACTCAATTCTGTTTCTGCATAAAAACTCAATTACCTTAATAGAAGTGACCAGATTTGGTTGTTGAGGAAATTAGGTTATGCAGTGCCATCTCACAAGCTTTGCTGTGGATTAGGTTCTAAAGTCAACCATAGATTATTGTTCCAGTCACTGGTTATCAAGTAAAGACAATTTGGGTGAATCACTGGGATGATTTTTATAGCGATTTATGACTTCTTTAGCACATAAGTCATTTTTTCACAATTTTTAAGGTTTTTACTCCCCTTTCCTTTTGGATTTTTATTAATTTTCAGCCAGTTATTTATATGATAGACCACATATAATATTGAAAAGATATAGCAGTTTTACATATAAATGGAATTTTCATTCCATAGTCTTAGATCAGTTTCTTAACCTGTACACAACTGACATTTGGGGCTGTACAATTCCTCTTTAGAACGTGAGGAAGAGCTGTCTTGTGCACTGTAGTATATTTAGCTACAATGGACTCCTTGTGTGATAACCAAAAATGGTCCCAGCCATAGCCCAGTGTACCCTGGGAGGGCCCAAGTCAACTCATGAGAACCACCGAGTTAATCAAACTGGCTCTGGTTGGTGGATAAGAATATATTAAAATGTGCTTGCCTGTATTTGCTAATTTTATAATGGGAATTTATCTTTTTAAAAAATGCAACACAGGAAACAAAAGAAATGACAATGTCAGTAGGGAAAAAAAACTCAAACCTGAAATTTTTCCCGAAAGTACTGCTTAACGAAAAAATTAAAGTACTGCTGACATCTTGGGGTATGCTTTTTGCACCCAACCGTAGGGCTCATGAAATCAATTTAGTAGGTGAAGATTGCCATTTTAAAAGAGAAAAGTAGAATAGAATGGAAAATATCAGATTGCAAAACAAAAAATTAGGGTATTAGTCAATTTTTTTCTAGTTTGTAATACCACTGTGATATAAAAAAATTTTAAAGATCAAATCTACAGGTACTGGGTATTTTAAATTATTCCAACTTTTCATCATTACAAATAGCCCAGAGTAAGAGTTGGTTTACAATGAGCTAGGAAACAGCAGGTGAGAAAAATTCCTAAAATTCTAAAAAGTAGACAAAGGAAAAGAGCTAAAATACACAAATATAGAGCAAAATGATTACAACCTGAAAACCAGTGACTGAGGACACCAGATAAATTGTTTCTTACTAAAAGTAAAGTAAAAAGCAAGATTTTTCTGCCCTCAGTATCTGTCCCCTTCTGCACTGTTTTTTCTAAGCATGAAAGTAACCTAACCTCATTTATCCAGAATTCGTTCTAGCAGACCTCAATTAAGTTTACCTATGAAAATTAAAATATGCTGACATAAAAGACGATAGCCTTGTCAACTTTTAACCCAATTTAAAAGAAATAGGTTTAGGCTTAAAGATTTTTAACACAAACAGTAGTAATTACAAAGGAATTACAGGAGTTTGTCTTATTAAAGTAAATCTCTAAGAGGATTTATATCAAAGTGCTTTTTGCTTTTACATGACATTATATATACTTGAAAGCATCTAACTCTTTTAAAACAATTTCAGATATTCTTGAGTATGACTAGCATGCTCAAATATTCTGTAGCAAGGTTTTAATTTTTAAGAAACTCAAATCTTCATATTAAAAACCATGTTATTAAATACTTCAAGAAGTATTTATTAAAATAATTTTGAGTTACAGAGCTTCATTTTTTTAAATCACTTTTTCTCCTAAGATTCTTACCTTTCCATTTTTATGCAGTCCCAACGATTTATTAATTACTCTCACAAAGATATAATATAGTACTAAGATATATCATGCAGCCCCCAGCATTAAAACAAATCAATTTTAGCCATAGTAATTCTCCACAGAGCACCATGTTGTAGACAAGGCAGATAAACATCTGCAAACCCAGTAAATCTACTCATAAAGTGGATCATCTTGAAGTAGAAGCAAATTCATGAGTATTATGCTTGCTTTTGGTACCTCACTTATTTTCCAGTTTGCAGATTACCTCAGTGAGAACAATACCAACAGCAAACAAAGCTAAAAAAACAAAAAAACAAAACCCACAAATTTCAAAATGATGCTGTTAGTATAAAAAAAGAAAGGTTGACACATCTCAAAGCGCTGATCAATACATTCATGCATCTACCCCTGAAGGTTAAAGCCCAACACCCAGTATTTAACTATTTGATCTTCACAGATCAAGCAAAGATTTGAAATCATCTCACGTGCAACAGTCTTTGCATAGCACCCCATTTTACCCATGCCACAAAAATGGTAAATTTAGTTACCAATAAATAAGTTGGGGGTCAAAGGGACTAAAGCCTTAGACTGCTCTTTATCATAAGATATCCTCAGACAAACCTCCCCATTCTTCATTCTGGCTCTATAAAATTAAGGAGCAGAGAAACACTGGTAAGTGTCTGACTTTACAGAAAAAAAGCCATGCTATTATTTCCTTTGTCATTATGTGTGTATTTATATAATAAATCCTAGTGCATTGCATCATCTCCCCCTACCACTTCCTCAATCTATCTTAAAGTATATGCATGGGGAGGGTATTCCAAGCACTGCAAAGAATATCAATTTAGTAATCCCAGCACATTATACCTTAAAATTTAAGAGTCAACCTTTAGTACCAGTGGCATGTTAAGATGATGTTTTAAATATCAACCATTAAATATTAAAAGTTGGATAATGGAGGGCAGAGGATTTAGCTCAGTGGTTTCGCCACCTGCTGTGCAAGCGCAAGGACCTGAGTTCGATCCCTGGTAACAACAACAAAAAAGTTGGATAATGGGCCAATTTCCGGGCTTTCCCCACAAATCTAATTATGTAGTCATATAATCAAAATACTAAAAGGAATAGTAAACAGAGTTCAGTCTATAAATGCCAAAAATGATCCCATATTTACCAAGTAATTAAGCACAATGAAAAAGACCAGAATTTAATCACAATGTCTACTGATAGTTTAACAATTATTCAAATACACATTTATGTTATATTCTTATAACTATGTAACTGTAATATGCTAACAGAAAATCTACTTTAGCCAGACTATCTGCTCCATTTGCCTATAAAATTAAAGACTACCCTAAATTATGTAATACTTATACAAATTAGGTAAAAGGGAAAACTGTAGGAAATTTTTCTCAATAAACATTCTTAAGGATAGAAATGTGTATTTCACAAATTAAAGAATTAAAAACAAAATAATTCTGTGCTTTGCATATATCTTTAAGCCAACAGATGTAAATTCACTGTAAGTTTAAAGTTTTCTTTAGCACTTAGAAATAATAAAAATAGAATACCCGATACTACATAGAAAAATCAAAATCCATGAAAAATTACATTAAAATCAAGTAGTTGGGGCCGAGGATTTAGCTCAGTGGTTCCATTGCTTGCCTTGTAAGCGCAAGGACCCGAGTTCGATCGTCGGTACCAAAAAAGAAAAATCAAGTAGTTAGTGCTTCTAGTACAAAATTTCAAGCTGTAGGCATCTTTCCAGCTATAGTAACAACTTTTGAAGAAAAATCATTTCACGACATTGACTAAGTGAATAAATACTACACCCCAAACTATAAGTCTCACAAAGCTATTACAGATCTATACATCCAGTAAAAAATTCTAACTATGGATAATGTGGGCAATGAAGATCCTTAGCCTAAGAAGTCACAGATGGAATTTGCCTTAGGAAATAAATTTCCTCTTATGTTTTTATTCTCGAGTATATTCAATACTCAAAGCCTGTGATCAGGTGAACCTAGTGTCACTGTCACATTACATTGTATATAGCAATTTCCCAGTAGCCTTTAAAGGCAGGGAAATATCAATGCCTTAAACTTACTCTCTAGGAAAAACATTAAAAGTAAAAGTGGAACTTCAATAACTTTAAAAATGTTGTAAAGCAAATGTAATTAATCAGGAAATGATTAAAAACTTGGAAGAAATATCAAGTTCTAATGGAATGGAGTATGGTTCCACAATAACAAATACAAAAGTGATCAAGGCAAGAGACAAATATGAAAAATTCTCAATTCCTAATCTTGGTTTTGACCTACTTTTTAAAAAGTTTGATTAGTCAATAGCAAAATAAGGGAGTGTTAACGTTAAAACCAATTTTGCGACAGTGGAATATGAGTTTGTAGTTAACACACCTGATGTTAAAAATAAGTGTCCAAAGTGAAATGTTTGCAATCAGTGAATAAAATACCATGGAAAACTACACAGAAGGAAAGGGGTCTGTATTCATTTCACTATTGAGCAGCAGATGGTATGAGGGCTGCCAATGAACTACTTCACTATGCAGGCAACTAAAGCACTCTTCATAACTGTAAGATCACTACTGCACAAGGTGCCGTCTGTACATCTAACAGTCATATACCCATATGATGTCATCTCAACTTCCAGCAACCCCCACATCTGACTGATGCAGTGAGATTCCCTAGTTCCTCACAGAGGCCAACAGCAAAGACACTGTAATGGAAAAATAGTGTTCCTCTCCCCTCTTTACTTCATTCCCTAAAAGTGTGCCATTTCTGTAACAATAAAAATTGAGATTAGAGTCTCCTTTAATAATCAAAAAAGACAAGAGACAAACAAATATGTAATGCTCAAGAAGGGGCTAAAATAAGCTGAAAATACAAAACCGTACTTTTAATGCATCTGGAAAATACACCTGCAGGTCAGAAATATTCAAGATATTTTACATATAAACATATACACATTTAACAACTACCTTAATGAAAACACAGTGCATTTTTTATATTTACTAGCCTCTTCACATGCTTTAAAGCCACAATTAACTTAAAAGTACAATTCAATTAAATATCTGAATTAAGGTATCACAGAAAAAGGTAGCTTGATCTATGAAATTTTAAACTTCAGAAACAAAGTGCATAAGCATCAAATCCACACTCAGGCCAGCATGACTGTGGTTACTAGAAAGGAAAGCGGCTTGTTAGGGTTCTGGGATATGGAAGGAAGATAAGAACATAGTAGCTTTGATAGAACATGGTTTGTTATTTAAGAAGAGCAAGGAGAAGCACAAATACTTTTTAGTTTTGTTAACACAAAACTAGAGGGTTCTACAAAAAGTATAATTAGAAAACTCTAATATTTGCTCGGCTACATTTGTATTTACTTAATGAACATGAGGTGAAAATATGAACCAATTTGGAATGAAAATGCCATAATCTCAGTCAACTCCTAATTATCCACACTAATGAAAAAAGATTATCTTGAGTAATTAAAAAAAAATGGAGAATTTTCAACTTAACAACTTTACTCTTGGCCAATCTTTTCTCTTAGTCTGTCTTCTGACAGCTTAGACCCCAGTATTTTAGGGTCCCAAAATGGGCCATCAAGAATAGGCCTAAACAACAGATCATTTCCAAAGTGAATCACCCATCCATAGGTAACTGAGTTGACATGACCGACACATATTCCAATCAGTAAACTGCACATGAACACTACATGCCAAGCATGCTCTAGAGTGAGTTCTCAAACTGTAAGAATGATGGCTGAGATTTCCCTAGCAAGAGCAAAACATGCTAGTACCTCATCCAGAGAACAAGCAGCTTACCTCCTGCAGGAGATCGGCCTGTTCAATTGCTTTAAGGACATTTTTCTTGGATGTTTCCTGAACTTCCCCTCCCAAAAGAAATTCATCCAAAATAAAATAGGCCTTCTCAAAATTAAAGATGATATCAAGTTCACACACCTGAAGAGCAAAATACAAAAACAACTGTGAAAGCCAAAGATGCTTACTTACCATCAGTAAATAAAATCTGACCAGAATATATCAATATTAATTCTTTCTAAAAATGGTAATCACGCTAAGCACCATTGATTTAAAATAAGTTTCATTTTTAAAACTCAAGTACTTGGGCTGGGGATTTAGCTCAGTGGTTCCGGTGCCTGCCTCGCAAGTGCAAGGTCACAAGTTCGATCCCCGGTACCCCCCCAAAAAACAACAAAAAACAAACAAACAAACAAAAAAACTCAAGTACTTGACAACACAATGCCTACAAAATAAATAAGATCTGGCCCTGTATACTCCCAATGTGGGTAACTTAATATGATTAAACTGCTAACCATATCTGAATTCTATACTAAGTACTTCCAAAATATTAATGTCTGCAGTCAGATTATTTTCTATTTTATTATTTTAAAACTCATTCGTACTGTCATAATTAAATGAGTTAAGTCTGTAAGGCCAGTAATTCTTGAAGTTAACTGACTAGAAACATTGACAAGAAAGACTCATTTCTGCCTTCTCCCTATAGTTTAGAATCCCCAAGACAACCAAATAATCAACTTGTTAGGGAAAAGATTTTAAAAAATTAAAAATGCTACATACAACATTCAATTTCTTAAAATAAAATAACTACTCACACTGCCAAAATACTTGTCAAGTAATTCCACGTAACGATGAATTATTTCCAGGGTAATTAGTTCATTGTCCTGATCCTCAATAGCACAGCAAAAATACAGACTAGCATATCTGTAACAAAACACAAATGTGGAAAAAAACATTACCCCTATAATCATGTTTTCTAGATATATTTTCATCTCCTATTGTGAAAGACCTCATGCTGTAAGCATGATTATTTCTTCTTTTACAACAGTTCAGATTCTTTTTCTCTTAGACTGCAAAAGTAATATATGCGTAAGAGAAATTTTGAAAAGTTCAGGTAGACAAAAAAAAAAAATTATTCAATTATACCACCTAGAAAGAGTAACTGATTTTGGTCTTCCCTTTGAGGTTCTTTTCTATGAACATTTCAAAACATAATTGACCGACTTTTTAAAAATTTATTTAATTAGGGCCGGGGATTTAGCTCAGTGGTTCTGGTGCCTGCCTCACAAGCACAAGGTCCCGAGTTCGATCCCTGGTACCAAAAAAAAAAAAAA
>NW_004624829.1:628117-660121 GCF_000247695.1 Heterocephalus glaber
GCCTGCCTCACAAGCACAAGGTCCCGAGTTCGATCCCTGGTACCAAAAAAAAAAAAAATTTAATTAGAACAAAATATATTATACTGTTAATTCAAACTACAAGTAAACAGGGAAGAAAACCAAAGGCATTGTCAACATAAGGTTGTTGTTTTAGAACACTACACACAGGGAGGAGTCATGAAAGATCAATGAGTTTTCAGAGTGAACCCACCTATTGTGGAAACCTGAAACCCGCTCTAGTCACAACCTCCCACCAGCAGGGGTAACTACTATCTCAGCTTCTAACAGCACAGAACTGTTTTTACAAATGAGGTTCTGGGATTGTGGACTAGACCCCAAGAAAAGAACAAGAGCTCCAAGTTAAATTACAGAAATTAAAGAAAGAGAACTGAAAGCTCCTATCACTTAAAGGAAACGGAGACCTGTTTTCAAATTTTCCAAGTTCTGTATTGTTGAACTGAAGCGTCTGTCAAGTTGTGTGCTGCTGAACTAATGCATAGGTTGCTTACTCTTACTCTTGCACATAGGACTGAGTGAACCAAGAAAACCAAACTTATTAATGAAAAATCTTGAGGCACAGGACGTCCTCTGAGGAAGACTAAACCAGCATTTTAAAATGGGTGAAGGATATTTAAGGCTTTGGGGAAGAACGAAAAACTAAGATATTCTAAATAAGTCTCAGTTGAAATGGTAATTTTCACTGAGGAGTACTTAAGTGATTCTGAGAAAACACAATGGGCAATTACTGCTAATAGCATTAATGTAAAATAATAACACACAACCTCAGTTTTGAATTCCTACTTCTCTGTATGAAAATAATCTAGTATTTGCAACACTACTAATTTCAGTATTATCAAAAACATTTTATTTTATTTGATCTTTTCCAACAGCAAGTGCTATCATCCTTGATTATAGATTAAAACAAAAATAAAAATCAAAGAGGCTCACAAAGTACTACTCCTACAAGAAACCCTGATCTCCCACTTTAACGCCAGGCCTTTTTCTGTTCTCCCATATCAACTCCTTTGTCATACAAATCATGACTTGCACTTTCTGTGAATTATTTACAGTGTGGGTCTTCTGCAGTCTTATTGAGTAGGCATTTGAATGTGTTCATTTATCATCCTGAAGGGAATAAATCATGGAAGACATAACAGGGCACTGCCTTCAACTTTTAACAAAGTGCTTCTTCTCTTTCTCATCATTACCCTGTTTTTGTTTATCTGTTTAAAAGGAAACAGGATAATGCAACTCTCCATCCTCTCTAATTCGTGTTTTTGAATAGGATTTTCAATATGGAAAAAGTGACACAAATGATACATAAGACTCTCTGAATTAAGAAAATTTAAGATTAAAAGGAGATAAAAATGCTAGATTAAAAACCACATCAGACTACCTGATATGAACAGAGTACCAAATAATTCTATTACACAAGAATTTACTAATAGTCAATTTTGAGTCAAATTCCTTATTTTCAAGATTTCCTAGCTGGCCGTGATGGCACACACCTGTAATCTCAGCAGTCTGGGAAGCTAAGGCAGGAGGATCAGGAGTTCAAGGCCAACCTGGGCAACTGTCTCAAAATGCAACATTAAAAAAAAGGGCTAAGGATGTAGCTCAGTGTAAAGGCCTTGGGTTCAATTTCCAGTACTGCAAAAAACAAACAAACAAACAAACAAAAAGCCTTTTTTCAATGTTACTGTTAACAATCTAATGCTTGCATAGTCCTCACACCGTATCCACAGTACTGCCTCTTTATTTACAAATAAATAGTACTCAAAACACAAGTCAAAGGTCCTAAAATTGTATGAATCATTCAGAAGCATGAATCTAAAAATCACCTGATGTGTCTAAACATCAGCCAGTAATATTTTAAAAAAGAAAAATGCCTTCCAACTCTATGTAAATTATCTTTTTTTTTTCCTGCAGTGCTGGGGATGGGAATGGGGATGGGGATGGGAATTGAACCCAAGGCCATGCAAGTGTTAGCAAGTGCTCTACCACTGAGCTATTCTCCCCTCCCTCTAAATGTTTACTTTCACTAAGAATGGAAAAAGAGCCATCAAATTAATGAATTCTTCCTTTTAGGTGAACAGATAGCTATCAGGATGATAAGAAAATCCCTTTTCAGAAAGCTTAGGGAAGGAGGAACAGAAGCATAATAATAGGTACCATTGATTGGTTTCTCACTTTAGGAGAGGTACTAGTAAATGCTAGCTAAGGCTTTTGCATATTTTACCATTTTAATCTTCACAACAACCCTACCAAAGATACCATTATTATTCGCATTTATAGGAGCCCCAGGTTTGAGCAACCTGCCCAGAACAGCAATTGGGCCCCACAGCTCAAGTTTTACATTAAAAATTAGAGCTAGCAGTTGTATTAAAATAATCTTGCACCTGACAAAATTAAAATATTTTCAAAGCAATATTTTAAGAGCTTTGAAGAGAAATAAAAATATCACACTGATTTAGTAAAGGATTACCAAGAGAACCTGAAGTGTACCCCCTATTTTTAATATCAAATGATTTTTTAAAATTTGATGAGCTCATTTTGTTTTCTTTGTGCATATATGTAAGTCTAAATAGAAGTAAAATTAATAATAGACTAGTAAGAAGAAAGGTATGTGTGGTTATTTTTAGCCTAGTGGATTAGGCTTACTGTAATTACTGACACTCAGAACATCTGAAAGTGCCTATTCTTATATTCAAAACACATGACTTTTCTGCAGTCAGCTAAATATCAGCTGACAGTGGGTGAATGGAGCTAAACTATTCTCAATACCCACTGGTATGTCATTAGAAATTCTTTTGTTAGTAAAGAAAATCAATAAGTCCCTTCAACAAATTCTCAAGCTGGTAATGTGGGAATGTCTGTATTTTAAAATTAATCCTAAAAGATTTTTACCCAATGCCCGTTCCATAAAATACTGCACAAAGTAGGACTCAGAAAAGCATACAATGTTTTGTCTTCAAGGGATCTTCAAGAGCATTTATTCTAGGGACAAAGGAAAAAGGCAAAGTGACTTGTTCAAAGTCACAAAGCCAGCTCAATGGCATCCAAAGGGACAGAACTCAAGCCCTGAGATTTTCAGTCTCTCTTTTCAGCTACATTATCACTATCTCCCTACCTTTCCTTCTCCGAAAGGGAAAATCTATCTGTATGCCAAACCAGGATGAAGAACATGGATGAGACAATTTAACAAAGACATAAAAAGCTAGGCCTGGCAGCTCATGCCTGTGATCTCAGCAGTCTGGGAGGCTAAGGCAGGAGGATCACAAGTTCAAGCCCGGCCTGAGCAACTTAGAGAGAACTAATAAGAAAAGGAAAGGAAAGGAAAGGAAAATGCTTGCTGATATGAACAGCAAAAAAGTGCTAGTTCAGAATTTCTCAGGAGCTAAGCTGTACAGTAATTCTCTGGCTTTAGAAGGTCTTTTCTTTCAGATGGAACACGAGAAACAAATCGTCTGATAATAGCAGCAAAAATGTGTCATTGTGCGGTATGTAAATGAGTTATCAGTATGAAATGGGCAGGGGGAAAGCACACAGAAAACAGATGTGCACATTCCATGTTTCGTACATGAGAATTTTTCAATTCCACCTTTTATTTAAAGTGACTTTGATCTAATTATTAGAATCCGGTTAGATTTCCTTTTATAACTTTTTTTAAAAAGCAGTGGCCCAAGGGGGACAGGCTGAATAGCATGTGTAGGGACACCAATCAGTTCTTTCCTTTCTCCCTTTTAACAGCCCATTCACAGGCTTGATTCCCTTGCTAGTATTTTCCTCCTCCACACGGGGGACTCCTTTCCCTATCTAAAAACAGGCTTAAGCCTCACTTTTTTTCCCCCTCTTAATCCTGTCTATGGATGGTTACCACCTCTTCTGTCCTTCACAGCAAATCTCCCCTAAAATAGTCTACATATGCTATTTAAATTCCTCTACCTCTTCACGCTTTGCCCCATTATATCAAGAGTTCTGTCTCTACTACTCTCCACTGAAAATGTTCTGGTAAAGGGCTTTTATGAAATGTTCGCGATAAAACTGAATATTCTTCCTTCACTTTCACATGACATGTAACATCGGAGATCTTCCTCGGACAGAAACTCTGCCTCCCTGACTCTACTGATCCAACACTTACTCTTTGGTTCTCATTCTACTGTGGGTCCCTTCTTTATTCTCTTTGCCTGCTGCTTGTAGGGCTGGTCATCTAACACTTACTGCCTAGTTTTCTCCAGAATTACATGCCTGTGCCCATGAGACGCCCTCAGAAAGCCAGGCATCTCTTTTTTTTTTTTTTTTTTTTTTGCTGTGGCCAGGCATCTCTTAATGGAAGTCACACAGCATCCCAATATCAGCTTGCTAGAAAGCAGCAGAGTTCTCTAGCTCACCATTCACCCAATCAGCCAAACCAGAAATGTGCTCACACATTCCCTCCTCTTTGGCTGTCCTCACTTCTCTTATCCAACTTCCACAGGTAACAGCTTTCCTCTCCAGACTCTTGGTTTAGGCCTCATTATCCTGCAGTCTCCCGTTGGCTTGGCAGGTACCGTCTCAGTCCCTCCCTCCCCCACCCAGTGTCTTATAGGAAACCTTTAAGCAATGCACAGTACAACTGTGTTTACCCCTATGTCAAATCTTTGCCAATAAGATTTGCGCTGCAGCCCCATGTCTGCCACTAGCATGTGACCTTGGACAAGCCACTTCCCAAATTCTCATTTTGTCTAAAACTGCAATTTGGTCAACAACAGTGTTTTTCAAATTCAGGAACTGTCTTGTGCAGAGAGCCAAGCCAAGTGAGCAGGGGGACAGAATACTCCTTCCTGATTTCCTAAGAGTAGCTACAACACTTCCATTTATTTTGTTTAGGCTTCTATCCCTGGGGCAAAAAGCTTAAATAAAAAAGTTCTTGACTTGATGATTCTAAGACATGTCCCAGCTCTGAAATGCTATGATTTTTCTCTGATCTTTCTCAAAAAGTACTAAATCAAATGCTGGATACAAAAATCACCCAAACATGATTGAATTCATTCTGTAATAAAGTCTATAGTATTTAGGAAACTTTCTATGTCTTATAATTTCCATTTCTGCCTCTCTACCTCTTCCACAAAAAAAACCCATCCATACTTGGAGTGCAATAAAAGAAAGAGAAGAAACAATTTATCTTTTTTTCACCCGCAAGGCATTCTGTATGTTTAGTTCCCTGTATGCTCCCACATAAGAGAATTTTTTAGATGCAGAAATGCTTTTATCTTAAATTCAGTAAATTATTCAAAAGGGAACAGAAATGGGGAAGAAACAAAATAAATGTTCCTTCAAGAAATGTTCTAAGCAGGGTGTGGTTGTGCATGCCTGTAATCCCAGTACTACTTACTGGGCAGGACAGGCTGAGGCAGGAGGAAACAGCCTGGGAAACTTGTCGAGAAACGTCTCCAAATAAAAAAAGAAGAAAGGGCTGGGGATGTAGTTCAGTGCGAAGGCCCTCAATTCAATCCCCAGTGTCACAAAACAAAACATGTTGTATAAAAGAAATTATACTTCATTTAACCTGCTTAGAACAATCTTGAGAAATTAAGAGGATCAAAGAGTTTCTTCAAATATTAAAAAAATACAGATGTATACCATTTTTTTAAAATTTCAGTGTTAAAAGCCATCTATGAGTCATTTAGCAACATCAAAGTTTTAAAAAATTTATCCTTAGCAAAACTATTATATCTAAGCACACCTCCACCACAGCAACAAGTGTATTTCAAATAAATAAATACTATTAATAAACAGATCCAGTATTACAGTTCTTAAACATCTGTAATAACTGAAATGGTATCTACCCAAGGTGCTTGTAAAATTCTCAAAATTAGGTGAAAGGTACATCAAATGTCAGTTGTTACTTATGAAGTGAATTCACTGAATTTTTCTAAAAAACATAATTAAGCATGAATAATCATTTATGTCTTTAATTATATAATTTGGTTTCAAGACGATTTCCTTGCTTTTATAATTTTAGCCTGGGTAATCAATCAAAACAGCAGGTATTTTACAATACAAAGCTTTCCTTTAAACCTAGTCCACCTAAATATTTAGTAATCATTATTTATAAGTATTGTTCAAAAGTGTATTTCCCCACTATAAATGACCTAGCATTCGATTCTGCTGCTTCATCTTTCTAATAAATAAAAATTTTACCTTTTGTAAACAATCTTCAGATCTCGCCACTCAAGGAAGCTGCACATTTTAGGTTTCCTTGCTAAAACGGTTTGAACAAGTTCTCTTGTGATCTTTTTCTTCTCTTTGTCTGACAGTGGGACATACCATTTCTGCAGTCGAAGCTTTCCCTGACGACTAAAAAGCAACATAAACTGCATCTGTTAAAGTAAATAAAATCAAGATTACATGCGATACTTTGAATCAATAGTTAAGACTAAGAATACACTGTTTCAGAGAGCTTCAGGGGCAAGGCATCAAACTGACCAAACGATTAGTAGCCATCGCTATCTCTATGCCAGTTAAAACAGCAGGAAATTCTTTTAGGAAGATCTTCTACTAGATGCAAACCTTGCCTTCCCACCTCACCCAGCTCCACACACGTTTGGAAGGGAGTGTGGAAAAAAAGGAAAACTGGCAATAAGTTGGAGTAAAATCTTTAAAGAAAAAGACGACTCTGGTAAATTAAGAAACTATTTTCTACCTGTTCTATACATTCCACACTCTTTATATGCATCAAAAGAGAACTGTAGACATCAATTGGTTTAGGTACATTTGGGAGAAAACAGGAGACCTATTTTCCAGCCTGCGGCCGTTCCAGTTCCAGGCTGAATTACTTGCAGACAGACCGCTTATCACTCACAATGCTCTCTTCAGTTCATGCTAGCAAAACCAGAATGACCTAAAATATCAATCCCCCCCCGCCAAAGATCTTACAAATACACGTTTTTCTTAAGTCAAAACCTGATTTTTAAGGTATATGCTCTCCCTTTAAAAAATCCCACGACATAATCATGTACACAATTTAGAACTGCGTTAATGTATTATTAGGAAAGAGACTACAAATCTTTAAAAAGCTAAGAGTTACACATATTCAAACACATCAAATACTTCATTTAAAACAATAAAAGACAGGATTTACCGACGGAGTGGAGTGCCAAATTCCAGTGTATTTTACATGTAAGCTAATTTGCGTAGATTTCTTTGAAATCTGCAAGTATGTTTATGAGTCTACTTTTTAAAAAGCAAGCATTTTGTAATTCAACTGGCCATTTCAACTACAGATAAGAATTGTTTTTACAAAGGTAATTTAAAGGTAAAATTCAGATTGGTATTCTTTCTTTTAACCTTTGTAAGTTCCTTTAAAAGTGTAAATGCAAGTAAAATTCAAACCTGACTCTTAATATTCATCACACCATCTTGAATTGGAACCTGGGGAGGGGGAGTTTACATAACCAATGGAGAATAAAATGGGCTCTAAATTTCGACCGATATTGGTGCTCTTTGCAATAATCCAAAAAAGCAGCAACAAGATACTGTATCTGGAAATTTATGACGTGGCAATTTAACTTTGTTAAAGTTAAAATTGGTTTATTACCCCACTTTATATGCTTCCGTAGCATAAAAGACACAGATTTATCAGTGATATGAAAGTGCTTCCCATAGAAGTCCTGAAGATAGCCGCATTCGAGGAGGACAGCAAGTGAAGCATCAACTGGACATTTAATGCAAACCCGTTCCCAGAACTTAGAAAAGAATGGGCTCCTTATTCCTAGCTCTGGGTGAACCAAAGGGGTGGGAGTTTGCGTGTAGAAAGAATACGGGTTTCAGGCTATCTGAAGCAGGGTCCGGTATCCTCCCTACACTTTGCAGGACGAAAAAACAATGTACTCCTTAAAATAAATTATGTGCTAACATGGGACGAAACCCGACTGCAAGGCACACACATTCCTTCCTTCTCGTTGAAAGTCAACGTTTTGATTTTGTCGCGAATCACAAGGCACCACAATTCCTCGAGACTGGGATTAATAACAATGGGCTCAGCCTCAGAGTGGGCTCGGGTCCAGCGCTCGTTGGGTCCCGCCGTCTTGGCTGCGTCCCCTCCCCGGGCCACGCTCCCTCACCGCCCGAGCCCCGGCGAGGTGACAGGCTGGAGCGGAGTAGACAATGGCATCCGCTGCCGCGCAGGGGACGCCCGGAGTCCACGGCCGCAGCCGCCCCCAGCCGCCGGCCCCTCCCAAAGACGCCCCGCAAAACTTGAGGCGATTCCCGAACCACAGGTGCCGCAGGTCCCCCGCGGAGCCCGGGACCGGTCCCCGGACCCCCCGGCTCAGAGCAGAGTGTGTGCCGGGCGCGGAGCAGGACAGAAGTGAGTTTCGGGACGCGGGGCCCCAGTGGCGGGTCGGGAGGGCTCGGGGTGGGGTCGTCGGGGCGCGCGTGGGGCGGCGTGGGGCGGCGGGGGGGCGCGCCCAGCCATCCCTCCCTCTCCCCATCCCGGCACTTCTACTCACGCCCGGCACTTACGGCGGCCGCGGGCCGCGGACGCGGCGAGGATCGGCCGGCGGCGGCGGCGGCGGCGGCAGCGGCCGAGGGGGAGCCCCTGCCGCCGAGCTGAGGAAGGGAAGCCGTGTTGCTGTGAGGAGAAGAACCGCTAGGTGGAGGGAAGGTTTAAGCGGCGAGGGGAGGGCGCACCGACAGACTCCGCCCAGGGGCTGGATGAGGGAGGAGCCGGGGCTGCGGTGAGAGGCGGGGCGAACTGGGTGACGCGCGAGGTAACGCGGGTGCTGCGTACTGTGAGTAAGCCAATTGGCCACATCGCTATCGGGAGGGGTGGTACCAACCGGAAACTAGGCCACGTGACCCGGAAGCGGCTACTGCCACGGCTGGTGCGCCTGCGTACTTACGGCCATGTCTCCGAGCTGCGCTCGGGCGGCTTCTCTGGCGCTTAAGTGACAGGAGGATGGGGTTCCGCGGCGCCCTTAGCTGACCTCGTGGTGCAAGATAGGGAAGGTCCGGACTGCAAAGAGCCGAGTTCGAGTTCCAATGACTCTCCTTGCCCCAAAAGAGTGGGACAGAGAGGTGTGACGGTCGGTGAGAATAGTGGGAGGAGGGGAGTGCCACAACTCGGGAAAACAAACCGGCTCTGGTGAAGCTTGTGCACGCGTTCACAGGGCGGCCCCTCCCGCGCATCGCCCTGCCACGGCCCTAGCCCCGACACTTTTCTCCCCAGGCTTCGCCAGAGTCTCCCCGGGCCTGCCTCGCCCGTTCTCAGTGCTGCGGACCGTATGAGTTACTGTCCGTCGTGGGCTCCAAAGTCCCGGCAGCACTTCGTCTTCGACATCCCGCTTCCTTCACACGGGGTCGCCCCCGCCAGCCGCCTGGGTTCCAGTTTACTTTTGCCGACGACCTCCTCTGCCTGGCATGTCCTTCCTCTCAAATGTCACATCTGTGAAGCCTCACCTAAAACTCTGTAAGAACGAATCCCTCTTCCGCTCACGTGCCTATTAGCCTCTCATTAGCATTGTGGCTTTTATTCATTTTGCATTTTAGTTCACTGCTTGGTATGTAACACAACTGATAAATGTGAGTGGACTAATAAGACTCTAAAATGATAGATTCGTTAAAAGCCATAATGCTGAGCTAACACTGAGCAAATAATGGATGTTCATTAGTATTATTTTTGGAATGATAGAATGGATGTATCATTTAGTTCAACTCATCTTTTATAGATAAGGGAAGGAGAGCCCCACGGGATTAGGTGACCTTGCTTGAACAGCCACGGGTTTCCCATGTCGAATGTTATTCATTCCCCGAGCCACCCAGGTTCTTACAAAGGAAGATAAAAAATTGCTTTTGTTGGGCCATGCATGCCCTCTTTTTAGTAAACAATTTTATTTAGTCGCCTGAATTTTTTAATGTCCCAAAGTATAAAAGAAATGCTAAATTTTTCATGAAGCTGAATTTAATCAGTTTGAAGGACTCTTTTATTAGCTATCATGTTCATTTGTGTTACAATGTCTATAAAATTAAGATGGTATGTAATAGGGATTTGAGGGCATTTAAAAATGCCTTTATTTAACAAAACAAAAAATGTATAATACCTCCCCTTTTCAGCATTACTATGCTGCTTGGAAAGTTTCCTACTAACATACATGATTAATGTGTACTAGAGTGTTAAAGAAGTGGTCTACAGAAAGCACAGAGCCAGCTTTCTGTAAATCTTTAGGCCCCCTGCCTAAATCTCTCCTGCTCCCTGCCCAAACATGCCCCAAAGGTACTTGGTAATGTCCTGTTTCTCCCTTACTACGCGAAACAGTTGCCATCAGACAGTTCAAAGATAGCTCTAATACTACGAAACAAAAACTCAAGATTCTAAGTGCTGCTTTTCTCTTTTTTTCTGTGCAAAACACGTTTGTCCTCAAGGTTTCTGAGATCGACACCTCCAAGATTAAACTCATTGGTTATGCTCCTAATGTTGGTCTGGGAATCAGAAACTGAGGACTGCAGACTTACTGGTGATGTATTGACAGTCTCATCTCTGTTTACCTAGCCCCAAAAAAGGTAGAGGTGAGGGTAGGGAGGGGAAGGCATTATGGGAAAAATAATTAGCAGCTGAAAGCAGCTATTACATAATCTTGGCTGCTTATTAATTTAGCAGAAGAAATGGCTTATTAAATTCTAATAGCAGCAGCGCAACTGCAAACAACCTAGCAATTAACAGTGCAGGGCCCATTATTTTGTTAATATGTTCTCTTCTTTTGGCAAGGGTATGAGAACAAAATTTATAGAAGCAGATGGTCTTTTTCAGTAGATTATAGATAGTTTATTCCCCAGTCTTAGTATTAAGTGATAATTGTGCATTCACTGTGAAAGAAAAAAGAAACGCAGTTGCCATCTTTGTTAGTAATTAATTGCTTGACTTTGATTCCCACAATTTCCAAATTGTAGCCTTTGTTATGTATATTTCTTCTTATCTAGTATCTTTTTCACCTGTCCTGTCAAAAGGGTATCACTTTCAATCTTTTTTGTTTGTTTTCTGGATGATCCTGATTTCTTGGTGTTAATAATATAAAAATTAGAAAACAAAATTATTTTTAAACAATTAAAAATCAGATTTTATACTCATTTCCTAAATATTAAAAAAGTACCTTGCTGGCATTTATGCTAAATGCAAGAGATGAGGGGGAAATAAGGATTCTACCTTCTAACAATAAAATTGTTTATGTAATTGTTCAAAGTTCTCAAAATAATTTTAATTGCCTATAAATGTATGATGGCCATATGTTTTTATCCACTCTCCTTCTCAAAAGTCCATTAAATGAAAAAAACAAAACAAGGGCCGGGGATTTAGCTCAGTGGTTCCACCGCCTGCCTCGCAAGCAGAAGGTCCTGAGTTCGATCCCTGGTACCAAAAAAAAAAACAACAAAAAAACAAAAAACAAGCCCAGGATGGGGGGAGTGTTTAAAACATACCCACATGGACAATATGAGAGAAGCGTAACCACATGGACATCAACAGAATAACTTATCATGAATATTTCAATAAAGTGTCAGAGTATACTATCAACTTATCGTTTAAACACTGATGATTTAAATAAAATTGTAATGTATTAAGAATATAGAGGAGCAGAAGTTGAAATAATGCTAAAATAGATACTATCTGAAATAAATTCAGAAATAGAATTATTAAGATATTCCTTAAATACCAGGAACTAAAATCCAGAAGCAATAGTGAATTTCTTTCCAGGGACAGAATCTTGAGGTAGGATGTCATAAAGGCAATTATTATATTTTATTTTAATGTTTTACTTAAATAATTTAGAAATATTTTAATGAAGTAGATAAAAACCTAGTTAGTTGTTAACTCTATATTATGGGCTCCTATGGAATTCCTTTAGCTAATCTAGATTATTCAGAAATTACTAAATAAAAATGTCTAATAATGGAATTCAGTGCTGAAACTATATACAAGATATGTTTTTAAAAGATGCTTTGGGTTTGTGAATTTGCATCTCCAAAGATAAAGTTGTTCCAAGGAGAAAACTGGTCAAAAATAATGAGAATTAGTGAATCAGATCATTTCAAAATAGAGCTGTCGCTCCCAAAGTCCTCAACAATGAGCTAAAGAGAAATGTAGAACATATGCTCTTTCTTAAGATTAATTTCCATTGCTTTGAATAAATTGCAGCAAAATTACGATTCGACTATTAATATTAGGTTAAAGCAGTGGTTCTCAACCTGGGCAAATTTCCCCCAGGGGACACTTGGCACTGCTTGGAGACATTTTACTTGTCACAACTAGGAGTAGGTGGTGCTGCTACTAGTGGTTAGAGAGTGGGTTGCTGCTCAATGTCCTACAGGGCACAGGACAGTCCCCACGACCAAGAATGACCAGCCCCAAATGACGACAGTGCCAAGGTTGAGAAACCCTGGATTAGTCACTGAAAAGGTCTTTTACAGACATCTCAAGAAGCAGAACAAGCACCAGGTTCATAGGAGCTTTATTTTTCCTCCTCTTTCTCAGAGGAGGAGTCAGAGACATTATTCTTAATATTTGGTACATAAAATCTTCAACTGCTGGAAAGGCTGGCCACATACATGAGGCAGTCAGTAACTAGAATAAATTTTTCAAATAGAATTTTTTTAAAAAGGGACCCCAGAACAAAGTTACTTAAGAACTTAAATCCATGAGATGACTATTCCATCCATTTGTTGATTTATCCCAAATGCTTATTATGTGTCTTTGTTGGTAGTAATAGGGGTACAACGATAAATAAGATACTGACTCAGCCCTTAAACTGCCAACACAGAATTTCTCCTGACACAGAATTCCAAGTCTTTTGGAGACAAACAGTAGATGGTCACAGGAACAGTCACTAGTTACATATAAATACATTTTCTTTTAGGAAATGACTAGAGATGCTTCACAGAACTTTAGATTTCTGTGACTGACACCTTTAAAAACTATTTGACCTCATGACTTCCCAGGGCTTGTAGCAGCAATCTTTTCATTCTGTGAATTTTTGACAGCACTCTTAGTTCACAACAATGTGAAAGGGAGATCCTACGTTTTTAACAAATAATTTCAAATAATGTTTTGTCTTAGTTCTTGAAATAATCTAATTCTAAATAACTAAACCAGCTGTTCTAGAATGCTCTCTTAGGGGACTTTGGAAAACATATTGCTGGGCCTCATTCTTAGAGTCTCTCATGCAACAGTTCTGATTTGAGGTTTAAAAATGTGTTTCTAACAAGTTATGAAGTAGAGCTGTTGGTCTGGGGGCACTTTGAGAACCACTCCTCTATACCAAAAAAAAAAAAAAAGAAGAAGAAGAAAAGTTGTGCTATTCAACTGTAAAGTTCTTAAAGTCAGCAATTATAATTTCCCAGACAAATGATCTAAAGAAAAATTGATATCTGATTGTTTTTATCATTGACCTCATTAAGTCAGATAACATTAAGGAGAGTAATATTCCCAGTTATGTGGACCTAAAGCTAAATCTGTATGTACAACTCAGAGTAATATGGCCATTATATGCCCTGTACAAACTAATGTACTGTAAGAGTCAAAGGTGGAAATTGGAGTGCTTAAAGCAAGGTAAAGTTTGCACTGTAAAAATCAGATATTTATTTGATTACTATCACTATTCCAATTATTTATGACAAGTAGGACTCACCTCTGAAATATCACAAACAGGGCATAGAAAGGAGGGAGTTGAGAGGGAACAGCTACATAGAATCAGTATCCCTGGGTAAAAGACAGACCAGCACGTAGTAATGAAAATCCGCTCTTTCTGGGCCAGGGGATTTAGCTCAGTGGCATTGTGCCTGCCTGGCAAGCACAAGGTCCTGAGTTCAGTCCCTGGTACCAAAAAGAAAAAAAAAATTGCTCTTTCTCTCCCTTAGCTAGCATGCCACTAGACCCAGTTCCTCAGCCTCCTCTGTGGGTAGGTGTGCTGAAGGAGAAGACTCAACCAATGAAATGTGGACGGAAGAGATAGACAGCCAGGCCCATGATCGCACCCATCCTGCCCAACCCTCCTTTTGCCACCTGGATGGTGATCCCCAGGGAATCCTTGAAAGTCATGTGTTGCACATGACTCTGTCTCTGTCAGTCTAGGTTCCTAAATGACTGCATGGAACAGACATACTCAGACTACTACCACCTCCTCCCCTCCTCCCATCAGTTGTACTTGAAGTGACTGAGAAGTTGTATTAAACCACTGATTTGTATTAATACCTTTGTATTAAACCACTGATTTTTCCAGGTTTATCTGTTATAGTTGCTAGGGCTATCTTTGCAAGCTGTTTTGTACTCAGTTTCAAAGAGAGCCAAAATGATCGGAAAAGCAGGTGAATTTTTCAAGTGGATGGCTCTTTTTTATTGTAATCCTGCTTTCTGTGCTCCATCATGTGTCTCCCTTCCTTTGATGTTTGAAGACAATCATCACACAATCTGAGGGCAGAATTTAAAACTATTCATCTATCAAAGAGGCAAAAAAGGTCAGGGATGATGCTGCATGCCTGTAATCCCAGCCTTTGGGAGGTTGAGGCAGGAGGAGTGAGAGTTCAAACCCAGCCTGGGCTAATAGATCAGTGTCTCAACACACACACACACACACACACACACACACACACACGCACACACACACACACTCTTTTGCCTTTTTTTTTTGAGACAACCATCTCACTATTTGGCCCAGGTGGCCTCAAACTTGTGATGCCTCAACCTCAGCCTCCCGGGAGCTGGGATTACCAAAAGAGACTTATTTGAGACTCTTCTTTACATTCCTCTGACAGAGCCTGGCATTCATACCAAACAGTACATAAAGTAAAAGAAAAACGAAATGAAATGGCTGGAAAGGGTTGAGCAAGTGAAAGGGGATGGGACGTGGAGACACATTTGGGTAAACTGTCCTTAATGGGCAAAAGTGAATACTGTCATCAATCACTTAAAACCAAAAAAACAAAAAAACCCAAAGTTTCCAGTTTATTTGTGACCATATTATTTTTGTATCTTCTTCTAAATAGGAAAAGTTAAAATATTAGCCTGAAAGTATTACTAGCACTCTTTAGACTGTATGGACATTTAATTAGATGATTAAAAAATTATTGGGAATATTGCACACATTTTAAATGTAACATATAAAATAATAGAATTTTAAAGGTAATTTCATTCTGAACCCTTATATTACAAATGAGGAAATTAAGCCCCAGAGAAGTTAAGCAAATAATAGATCATACTACCAGCTTGTGGCAGATAAGGAACTTAGACTCTTCTGTTCTGTCTCCAGGCAATGTTCTTTCTACCACAGTACACTACCTATTGCCAGTGACTATAACCTTTAGGCAAAATAATAATAGTAATAATAATTGTGATAATGATAATAAATTTTAAAACTGAGAAACCACACCCACTCACCCTCAAAAATAAACTTCATTTCTGCCTTCTCTTCCTCTCTGCTTGATATTAAATTATTCATGTCTCCACTAGCCAATGAAAACCCTTGAAATCTCCACGATTGGGACGCTGTAACACTTGGTGTATCTCATCACCTAATACTATACTTTGCCTAGAATAGGTACTTAAAAAATGTTAATTAAATTGAGTTGGAATGCCAAAAAAAGATTTAGTAATGACCTATCTTATTACTTCTTGTATATTATCATTTTATCTGAAATATTCTCTTCCTTTTCATCATCACTAATATTACACCATGTCAGACTAACAAATTGGACTTTGAATCTCATCCCCTTCCCTCTGCCTGATAATGTCAAACTCGGGACCTTGCACTTGCGAGGCAGGCAGTGGAACCACTGAGCCAAATCCCCAGCCTTGATAATGTTCCTTTTGCACATGGCCACATGAGTAATGTTTTACACATAAATCCAATAGAGATTAGACCCTCTGGTTAAAATGCTTCAATTTCTTTATTATTTCATTCAGTTTATACACTGAAGTTGAGTCAGGTACTCACTGAATACTGGGGATAAAAGAAAGAACAACTTAGATAAGGAACCTTCCACTAGTTTATATGGTAAATGGGGGGTATACTTTAGCACTAGCAATCCCAATTCAGTGGAGTGTTTCAAAGGAGGAAGACCAGGGTGCTGTGGGAGCACAAAAAGAGTTCCTAACCCTGAGAGTTGGTGGTAATGGGTGGTAGGGTCAGAGAAGGTTTCCTACAGGGCATCGCCTTAAGCTAAGATTGAAAACTAATGGGAACCAAGGAGAAGACAGGGAAAGAGGATTCCACACAGAAAGAATAGCATGTTCTAGGATAAGGAGATGGGTGCGGGACTGTGTTAAGGATCTGAGTGTAAGTGAACACGGCCAGAGGGTACATAGATAATGATGAGTCTCTAGAGGACAGGAAGACCACATTATGCAGGACCTTTGGAAGGAGATTCAAATATTTGGACTTGATATAAGGATATGGGGCCTTTGAAAGACTTTAAGCAAGGGCAGCATCATCAGTTTTAAGTTTTAGAGTTTCATTGATATCTGGGTGAAATTTGGGAGATACTGTAGCCAGAGTTTAGTTGCTGATAAAATACACCATTCTAATTGATACAGACAGAAGTAGTCTAAAAATGATTAGAGTTGCTGGAGGAGCAAAATCTAGACTGAGCTTCCAGGAAAACTGTCCAGAATAACACTGCAGAACTTGACTGCCAGAGAGCTGTTGCCTCTGCTGTGATCAGTGAGTTGGAATATTAAGATGCTGTTTCCATGTAACTGCTGGCTCCAGGACTATCCCTCCTCTGCCATGATCTGGAAATCAGAGAGCTGCTGCCAGCAAAAAGGATTCTCTTTTCACTCGTGTCCCTGGGGACTGGACACTGAATTCCCTCTACAACTGCCGCTGAGAGCCAGATGCTTCCACAACTCTGCCAACAGAAATAGCAGAAGCAAAGCCCCCTCTTCATGATACATCACTTCCACCTTCCAAATCTTGCATGGGTGCATCTGATTGTTGGAATCTGTACCACAACTAGAAGCCTAGTGAAGGAATGTAGCTTTTAGATTCCTGAAGGAAGTACCACCGGGAAGTTGGAATGGAGATTCCCAGTGTCCTCTGCAGAGGTGAGGACTAGTGGCCAAGAAGCCAATTGTGAGGCTGTTGAAGAAGTCACATGAGAGGTGAAGGTTGCCTGAGGAATGAAGAGAAAGCCACCGATTACAGAGTTTAGGAGGTAGGTTTGATTGGTGTAGGTTGCTTTGATGTGGCAGCAGGATAAAGTTAAGTATACACAGAAAGTCAAGAATATACTGGAGGATAATTCTCTGAAAGAAGGAATCCAGGAAGAAGACTGCTGATAAGATGATGAGCTCATTTTGCAACCTCCAAATTCAGCTTTTTGTGGGGCCTCCAAGTGGACAGTGGAAATTGCTGATACAGGTTTAAAGGCTCCAGAGTGAGATTGGAGCTGGAGCTAGATTTGTGAATCATCTGCAGAGAGCTGGTAAATAAAGCTGAGGAGAAGGATGAGATCATTCCAGGGGAATGTATACAATAATAATATAGTTTTTTAAAGTACTGTGGAAAGCAGAAATATAAGCTGGTTCCCATGATGCTCCCTACCTAATGTTACTGACATGAGTATGTTAGGTTATGTGGAAAAAGGGAATTTGCAGATCTAATTAAATTCACTAATCAGTTGACCACAAGATTAGAGAATTATCCAAGTAGGCCTAACCTAATCATACAGGGCTCTCTTTAAAGAAGAAAAAAATTTTCTCCAGTTCATAGAAGTCAGAGATTTGAAGCATAAGGTGAGTTCAACAAAAGAGGATTTATTCATTGCTGCAATAAAAGGGGCTACACAGGAGGACCTGAGAATGGCCTCGAGGAAGTGGGAATGAAACCAGTTGATAGACAACAAAAAATCAGGCACCTCAGTCCTACAATAACAATCTACGAATAACCTGAATGAGCTTAGAGTTCCAGATGACCACATAGCCCCAGCTGGCAGTTTGTTTTCAGCCTTGTGAGACCTGAGCAAAAGACCCAGCTTACCCATGCCTGGACTCCTGATCCACAGAAACTGAGAAGTAGTCAGTTGATGTTTTAAGCTGCTGTGTTTATGTCAGTTTGTTACACATTAATAGACCATTTATACAGATGACCAGGATACAGATCAGAATACTAACATAGGGGGCAGGCCACAGAAGCACATCAAAAGAAGACACAAGAGGAGATCCAGAAGCATGTAGTCATAAAGCCAAAGGAAGAAATTTTGATAACCAGAAGAAAGTTGTCAAATGTGCCACATATTGCTGGAAATTCAGGAGAATTCAGGAGAAAGAAAGGGTTCACTGGATTTTTTAAAAAGCCATTTGAGTGAAGTGATGGCTAGAAATAGCCATTGCAACACATGAAAGGAGAAGTGGAGACAGTGCTTTTAGACTTAAAAAGGAGGGAAACAGAGAGGGAGCTAGAGGGGGAGTGGGGCACAAAGAGGTGCTGTTGCCTGAGGTGGGAGATGCATGTTGATGCAAAGGAGTCAGTAGAGATGGAGAAGTTGAAGACATGGAAAAAAAGCAAAAACTCGATACTACAGAGACACTAAGTAAGGAGATGATGCAAACAAGAGTGCAGGTAGAGAAACTTGAAATGAAAGAAGGGGCATTTCTTACATTTTGCTCAGAACAATAAATGATAGGGGATGTTATGGTTTGTATCTAGATGTCTCCCCAAAGCCTCATATGCTCTAGGGGGCGGCTTTGAGGAGGCAACTGGATCATGGGGGCATGATACCCATGAGTGTATTAGTCCACTGATAAGTTTATAGCTAAATGTGACTTGGGAGGTGAAGCCTGGTTAGAGGAGGTGGGTCACTGGGGGCGTGGCCTGGAAGGGTCTATCTCTCTCCCTTCTCCATTGATCTGTCTCTCTGCTTCCTGCCACCATGCCATGAGCAATTGTCCTTTGGTATGCCCCTTGGAGTCAACAGTTTATGGACTGAAACCTGTACAAAATGTGAGCTAAAATAAACCTCTCCTCCTTTAACTGTGGATGTCAGGTATTGTGTCTCAGCAATGAGAAAGTAACTAAGACAGAGGAAGAAGAAAGGACATAGGCATAAGCATATAGTTTTAAGCATATAGTTTGATGGTAGGAACAGAGCCCTTTCCAGAGCCTGTAAGATTATCGGCTGAATGTGAAAAGGGAGGTGAAGGTGGAAATAGGTTGGAAAGTGTGGAACAGGTTTCTGCTAAAGACTTTGGAGAATTGGACAGAGTTTCTGGAGCAATATGGAAGGATAACAGAAGGCACTGAGAGTGCAACTGAGATGAGATGGATAATTGAGTCACTATGTATGATTGGTTGCATTGATGAAGGGTTGAGATGTGCCAGAGATTCAAAATGGAAGGGTGAGAGGCTGAAGTGATGAAGCGTGGAATTTAAGCATGACAAAGAAAGCAGTGAAAATGAAACTGGGGAGGTGCAAGGCAGGGAGGGAGGCTGGGGATGCTAATAAAGCAAAAAGTAATGGGGTTGAGGGAGAGGAAGATTCCATGCCTTCTAAGTCCAGGTTACCATTAGAGCAACAGGGAGAGATATCTGGAAGTATCAGGAGTTGTGTTCTGAGAGAGAGAGAGAGAGAGAGGAGAGAGGAGAGAGAAATGCATTGTTTCCGAGGCAGGAAGGCTGAGGGGGTCAGGTGAGGTGTGCACAAAACAAGGATAGAGTGGGTGGTTGAATGGAAAGGAGAGAAAGGTCACTGGAGAAGGGAAGATGAAGGAAGAGACTCACTGGGCATTGAGTGGTGGGTTATCCACTTGATCATCATAATCATTTGGAATGTTAACAGGTAGCAGGTTAGGGTACAGCACTTGGCTAGCATGCATGAGCACCACAAAAAAATTAAAAAGAAAGGTAACAGTGATCCAGTTGCTAAAGACTCCAAAGAAAGAGAGGGACTGGTATAATGGTAACAGGAAGAGTAGAGTGTGATTTTAAAAAAAAATCTTTATTAACCAGGTGTAGTGGCATATGCTTATAATCCCAGCTACTTGGGAGGCTGGGGCAAGAGGATCAAAAGTTCAAGGACAGCCTGGGCAACTTAGCAATTTAGCAAGACCCTGTCTCAAATAAAAAGGGTTGGGGATTTAGCTCAAGGGTGAAGTGCCCTTGAGTTTGATTCCCAGCACTGAAAGATAGATAGATGATAGATAAATAGATATAAAAATAGCTTTATTGAAGTATAACTTACATGCTATTGCCGGGGATTTAGCTCAGTGGTGCCACCATCTGCCTCACAAGCACAAGGTCCCAAGTTCGATCCCCGGTACCAAAAAAAAAATGTACATGCTATTAAATCCCCCATTTCTGCAATATGTAATTCACTGGCTTTAAGTATGATAAGAGAGTTGTGTGTCTATCAGTACAGTCAATTGCAGAACATTTTCATCAGTCCAAAAAGAAACCCCATATCTCTCAGCCTACAATCTTCCTGTCCTTGGAATCCCTGGAAACCACTAATTTGCTTTCTATCTGTTCTGGTGATTCCATATAAATGGAATCGAGCAATATATGGTCCTTTGTGTTTGGCTTTTTTTTACTTCCTTTTACATTTTCAAGGTTCACCCATGTTGTAGTGTGTATCGGGGTTTCATTTCAGAGCACAATTTTAATAGGCAGACCTTAAAGGAGCTTAGTGGAAGATTCAAGGCCTAACACTTCCCTTGGACACCAAGTCAGCTCTGGTCATTAATATTCAGTGCTAAATTGTTATAAGTACCTCTTTCTCTTGAGAGTATCTAAAATAAGTCAATATTAAATGCTACTGCTTGCTTCTTCCTTGCCTAGCCCCAGCAGTAAATATAACTGAACGCTTTGCTTGATTCCAAAAACTGAGTCAGTCATTGTTGGTTCATGTTAACTACTTGCCTAAGAAACACATTCATCTTATAGAGGAGATAATGAGCAAAACTGGCAATGCCCTAATAAGCTCTAAATTAAGCATACATAATGTTTAACAAAATATAAGAATCAGCAAAAAATTTTTTCTACTTATTGATCATTAGTGTTAATGAGAACAGCAGCAAGTGGCTTTGTTCCTGTTCACTTAGAAAGTATAAAAACAAGGTAAGCAAGCAATTAGAAAGGTTAATGTGAAGATTCAGTTTTCATCCTGATAAATGGAATAATTTATTTCCTAGCCTATTGACCTTGGAAGACCTCAATGGCTTCATCTTCTCTGGTTTTTGGCTAATTTTCAACCATTATTGGTAACCGAAACTGTGGAAATGGAATCAGAGCCCACTAAAAGCAATAAAACTGAATGAATACATTTACCTCCAGGAAATTTCTATTACAAATAAACAAAAGGGACTGTTGTGTGTATGAAGGGACTAGAGTTCCTTATTAATAATAAAGTATTTTAGTCCATTTGGGCAGCTATAATAGGTTATCATAGATTGGGTGGCTTAAACAACAAATGGTGAGCTGGGGGTGTAGCTCAGTGGTAGAGAGCATGCTTAGCATGCATAAGGCCTAGAGCTCAATCCCCACCACCAAAAACAAACAACAAAAGCAATAAATATTGCACTTCCTTTTCTTAGTTCTGGAGGCTGGGACATTAATGCTCAAGGTGCCAATACAGCTGTTGTCTAGGGAGGGCAATCTTCTTGGTTTGTGGATACAGTCTCACTGTATCCTCACAAGGTAGAGAGATGGAGAGAGGGCAGGCAAGCTCTCTTCAGTCTCTTCTTATAAGGGCATTAATCCCATCTGTCTTAGTTACTTTCTCATCGATGAGACACAATACCCGAGACCCACAAATTAAAGGAAAAGAGGTTTACTTTAGCTCACAGTTTGTAGAAGTTTCAGTTCCTGCTCAGCTGGCTCCAAGGCAGGGAGCATGGCAGAGGGGTGTGACAGAGGGGAAGCAGCTCACCAACAGCAGCAGGTGGCAGAGAGATCAAGGGAGAAGGGAGGGAGATATATCCTTCCAGGTCACGCCCGCCAGGTCATGACCTATATCCTATGACCAGGCTTTACCCTCCAACATCACATATAGCTAAAAATTTAGTGGAGCAACCCACTGCTGAGTATTATGCCCCCATGATCTAATCAGCTCCCAAAAGCCCCACCTATGAACACAGGAGGCTTTGGGGGGACATCTAGATATCAACCATAACATTCTTCCCTGGCCCCCAAAATATGCATGCACATCCCTTTTTGCAAAATATATTTAGTCCATCTCTAAGAGTTGCCAAAGTCCTAACAGTTTCAGCATTGCTGAAAAGTCCAAAGTCTCCTCTGAGATTTAAGGCAAACTCTTACCTGTGAGTCCCTGTAAAAAATGAAAAGAAAGTTAAACACTGCTAGCATTCAAAGACACAGGGTAAACATTTCTGTTTCAAAAGGATAAATGGAGGATAGAAAGAAATGGGACCAAAGCAAGACTGAAACCCAGCAGGGCAAACATCATGTCCTGTAATTCCACATCCAGCACCTGGGGCAAGTTGTGGTGAGAGGTGAACTCCAAAGGGCTTGGGTGGCTTTGCCCCTATGGCACTGCTAGTAATTGTAGCTCTCATGGCTTCTCTCTTGAGGCTGGCTTTGCTCACTCCTTGCAGCTTTCCTCACGATCTATGTTCCTGGCTTTTCCAACCTTCTGGAATCTCTACTGTACCTTCAGCTCCACCCTCACAGCTTCACACACTGCCCTCTCAGGGACATACAGCCTGGCCTCCCAGGCCTTCTTCAGAAATCTCAGTGGAAGCTGTCCTGACCAAAATTTTGCATTCTGCATATGCATAAAACCAGCACCACATGGATGATGCCAAGGTCTGGCTCCAGCTGGAGCAGTAGGCAGGCTTTCTTCTGTCATGGGTGTAGAGGCCTCTGAGTACCTAGATGGCTGAATGCTATGAACCGAATCCCAAGGAACAAATTTCCTAGGTGGCCACCTTTGTGGAGTATAGTGTTCTAGAGGTCTTTTCTAAAGTAAAGTCTTTCACTCTTGCAATTTTCAGCCTGCAAAGGGTAGGGCCTGACTGGTTCCTCACTTTCCCTCAAGGCATTTTTCCTATTGTCCTGTAGTTTAATATTTGCATTCTTTTTTGAGCTAATCTTTTCAGTAACTAAACTCTCCTCTGCTCCTTTGCTGGCCCCAACTTTACAGGAACTTCCTTTCTGGTGAAACTCAGAACTTTTTAAAACATTCAGTGTGCCTTGTGCTCTTGATTCTCAAGGTAGAGGTGACTAAAAGCCCTCACCAGTAACCATGCCACCACCTCAACATTAGACTGCCTTGAAATTTCTTCCACCAGATTAATTAATCCACTACCCTTAATCTTAAACTCCTGCAAAGTCTCTGGACATGAGCAAAATGCAGACAAATATTCTGCTAGAGCATAACACACATGGCCAGGACTCCAACTGCTAATGGAGTCCTTCCCAACTAAAACCTCTTGAGCTTGGTCTTTTCTGGCTGCATTATTGCAACGTTATGGTCATCTGAGCTCTGAACAGAACCTCCCATCAAGATTGGCTCACAGCAGTCTAGGACTGATTCTCCAGCTGGCATCCCCAAACCTTTCTAAACTCCTTCCATAAGCCAGTTCCAAAGACTTCTGAACCGCTTGATCAGGTAGTGTCACTGCAATGACCCCACTCTCAGCACCAAAATTTGTCTTGTTTACTTCTTGTCACTGAGACTCAGTACATCACACCCACAAGTTAAAGGAGGAGAGGTTTATTTTAGCTTACAGTTTGTAGAGGTTTCAGTCCATAGTCAGCTGATTCTAAGGCAAGCTGGCATGGCAGAGGGGCATGGCAGAAGGGAAAGAACTCACAGTATGGCAGCAGGAAGCAGAGAGAGAGATCAAGGGTGGAGGAAGGGAAATACATTCTTCCAGGCCACATCCCTGGCGACCCACCTCCTCGGACCAGGCTTTCCCTCCTAACATCACATTTAGCTATAAACTCATCAGTGTACTAATCCACTGATGAGTACCATGCCCCCATGATCCAACCACCTCCCAAAGGCCCAACCTATGAGCACATGAAGCTTTGGGGAGACATCTAGATATAAACCACAACACCATCATGAGAGAGAGCACCACCATTAGAACCTAATTACATTCCAGAGGTTAAATATCATCACTTTGGGGATTAAGGTTTCGACATATGAATGTTTTGTTTTGTTTTGTGACAAGGTCTTGCTATGTAGTCCATACTGGCTTTGAATTCACTATGTAGCCCAGGATGGCCTCAAATACATAGTGCTCCTCCTGCCTCAGCCTCCTGAGTGCTGGAATTACAAATATTTGCCACCACAACTCACTCAACCTATGAATTTTGAGAGGACATGAATATTGAGTCCATAGCATGGAGAAAGTAACCCAGGAGACCAAATTTGCTGGTGAAAAGGGCTGAAGCTTTCTGAGGAGCTTGGATTATGAAAGATATGTAAAAGCCTGGAAAGAGGAAGATAGCAATCAAAGATTCAAACCACTAGAACAGTACAGACCTGTAACAATAATGCAAAAAAGACTATGAAGAATGGAATCTCATTGAGGGGTATTTGAAGGTTCACTGATGCAGTGGAATCTGTTTTGTTTGCCCAGTATCCCTGACTTCTTTTGGAAACAGTACCCTCATTCTTTGTGGAAACCGCCCTCCACTTATCACCATTACTTCCATCTAAGATGAAAATTAAAATGGGCTGGGAATGTTGCTCAGTGTTAGAGCACTTTCCTAGAAAATGCAAAGCCCTAGGTTTGAGTACCAGCATTGCAAAACAAAATGTAAACAAAACTGAAAGATTATAAATCTTTAGGTTTGGACAAATCATATCTAAGAATATGAAAACAATATTCAAAAGAGATCTATAAAATATTGTCTGCAATCTATGGGAAATAGAAGCACTTCCTGAAGACAGGAAATGGGTGTCTTGGTTTTCAAAAATAGGGAGAAGGGGGCCAGGGCTTTAGCTCAGTGGTTCTGGCACCTGCCTCGCAAGTGCAAGGTCCAGAGTTCAATCCCCAGTACCAAAAAAAAAAAAAAAAAGGAGAAGGTAGATGATGCAAATATTTATCAAGTATTTCAATGTTAATTCTCTTTTAAAACATCAAATGGGTCGTGTGTGAGTGTCCAGGGAGGAGAGAAGAGGTAACCTTTTAAAGAACAGCATGAATTTACTAAGAAAAGCATGATGAACAGGTTTTGGTTTCTTTTGTGATATGTTTGTTAGTAGACAAAAGGAATCCCACGAACACAGACTTTCTGTATTTTCACAAGGAATTTTTGGAAGTCTTTCATGGCTTCCTTGTGGAAAAGCTAAAGCAACTGGGTAGATGATAATTTAGCAGCATGACCACTCTATCCTTAAAATGCTGCTTAATGGATCTATCTTTGTCAAATCTGCAAATTTTGTCAACAATCTATACGGAACAGAGCTCTTTTCTTAGCATGGTCTTTTTCAACTGCTCTTTATATTTTAGCTATGGGTATGGGCTGAGTGGATCTGGTTATCAATATGTGGAGAACAAGAAGCAGGGAAGGAATGTGAATAACTCAGGTGACAAGACAAGGGCTAAACTGGCACTGGCCCAGAGATAATGTATCAGCCACCCAGTAACTTTTGGAATAAGGCAGGATAATGCATAAACGGCTATGTCTGTTAAAATGAAATTTAAATAGGACAAGTTTAGTGTTCTCTCCTTGGAACCAAAGCTAAGGATGTGGAGAACTTGCTAAGTAGCAGCATGTTGAAAAAGAGACTTGAGGATATTAGTGGCCCGAATTAAGTAACAGCCAAAAGTATGATGAGGCTGCAACAGAGGGGAAAAACCAAAACCAAAGGATTTCTAGGCTGTTTAAATAGAAATATAGTATTCTGACTGTCTTATGCCTTAATAATGAATCTTCCCATGCTTTGATTTATTATGTTCAATTCTGGGAAACATATTTCATGAGGACAGAGATCAACTTCAACACCTTCATAAGAGTCATATCATATAGTGTTATAAATCATGACAATGAACAACAGCCAAAACGAGTGAGGATAGTTTGCTCAGCAAATACAATATTTAGTGGCAAAAGACTTGTGCTTTTTTGGCATCTAAAGATAGGATAGAAGATAGGATTCTGTTTAGTTCCAAGAAGAAAACAAGTTCCAATGCATAAAAATTACAGGGTGGTAGATTTCAGATAAAATATAAACAAGTACTATATAATAATTAGGAGACTGAGATTAGAATTGGTGAGCTGTCAGTTACTAGAGATGTTCAAGGAAGGGCTGGCCAGTTCAAACTAAAGAGGACTTTGAATTCAGGTATCCTCCAAAGCCTGCTGCAAATATGCTGTTGTTTTGGTGCGTGCATGCGTGCGTGCGTGCGTGTGTGTGTGTGTGTGTGTGTGTATGTGTGTGTTTTCTCTAAACAGAAATGTAGTGTTTCGTGAGTTATGAGTCAGAAGTCCAGAGGTACAATAGGTACAATGGACTAAAAGGTCAATGTTGACTTCTTTTTCCCTTCTTCCATCTCCTCCTTTTCATCCTCCCCACCCCCCTTCTTGAGTCTTCTGTGTTTTTCATGGTCTTCTTATTTTATATCTCATTTATATTCATGATGCAACCTTGAATTGAAGTGATTTTCTTCCTCTTAAAATGAAAAACTTTCTTTCAATGGCATTGTTTTTCACTGTGGGTAGCTCCTAATTTAAGAGAATCATGTCAGGCATGGTGGTGCACACCTATAATCCCAGCACTCTGGAGGCTAAGGCAGGAGGATCACAAGTTTGAGCCCAGCCTGGGCAACTTAGTGACTTAGTGAGACCCTGTCTCAACATTTAAAAAAAATTTAAAAGGCTGGGGATGTAGCTCAGTGGTAGAGCACCCCTGGATCAATCCCTGGTGCTGGAGGAATAGAAAGCAGAGGATCATACCTTTTCACAACTGCTAAAGAAGCTATAACTCCATACTACAGTTCCATTATTCCAAATCCACAGTAAGTAAAATGGTTTCCTCATTCTTTTACTGACAGGACTTCTGCTTTACTGGGGATGGAACTCAGGGCCTCATGCATGCTAGGCAAGCACCCTACCATTGAGCTACATCTGCATTTCAGGACTTTGTTTTGGAAGGTATTTCGTGTTTGCCACAAAAGCTTGAACAAGTTTTGGGGGAGCCATACAGCAAACAGTGTCCCCTCCAGGTCAGGCCAACCCAGACTTTAAATCCTGGCTTTTCCACACACTTTGTCAGCTTGCTCAATTTCTCAGGTCCTCAGTTTCCTCGTCTGTTAAACAAGGTTAATAGCATACATATTTCAGAAAGTTGTTTTTTTTTTTCAGAAAGTTATTTTGAAGGTGAAAGAAAGCAAAGTATGCCAAGGACTTGTAATAATGCTTAGTATTATAATAGTCATACAATGGAATATAAATATTATTTTTCCTTTACACAGTAACTTTGCAACAGTTCTCAGCTCTCCTTGAAGTGATAGATCAAATTTAATTTCTTAGCACTGTAATCTTTAAATTTAAAAATGTTTGGTGCCAATTGTCTATTTATTTCTCTAACCTAACCATTTATCTACAGCTAAAATGTCTTAACTTCATAATTATTCAAAGGTTTGTTTTAAAAAATTGACATAACGTTAGCTAGTCTAAGACATGTGTTTAGCAGTAGTCATTTTTTTCCACCTGTCCTCCGTCTATGTTGGAAGCTACAGTATTTTTCCAAAAATACTTCATCCAGAGAAAAGCAACTGCAGAATTTCTGCCTCTGTAGCCTGCCCTAACCAAGATGAGGGCACTGACTGTTTCCTTCCTACACTTTGCAAAAATTGGCCACCTCTGTTTGATTTGAAGTCATGAGTCTGGATCACAGTGAGTGGTACACTCTACTTAATGAATCATTAGCAGAACAGAGAAAAGAACAGACTCAATTACATGCTGGGTTGGTTAACCAGCCTTTCCCTGAACATTGCCCTGCTCCAACCTATGCTGGAACAGGGAGGCTTTTATATAGCAACTACTCCCTCGCTAGTAGCTCTGTCTCTTGAACCTAAGACCCATATTCTATATTCTTGATTGATTTTAATCAGACTTGGCAGCCTTCTTAAGTACTGCAGCCATCTGCAAGTGGGATTAATGAGGGCTTTGTATAAATAACATAGTTACCGGGCTCTCTGCCTCGTTTTCCCCCCTTATCCTTGATTACATGCTCCATGTAATCACTACACTGCAGGCGTCAAACTCCTAGTGATGACCCTTCAGGGTCAGGCTCTTGGGGTTTGCTCAGAAGGTGTTAAGTCCAAGAGGTGAGGGGAAATGGAGGACAGAGAAACATATCAACAAATAATCAGGTGGTGATACATGCTGCTCTTCTGTCCCGGGCACCCAGGGCACCAGCCTTAGACTACTGGAGCTCTCTGTACGAGCTGTGTTCGCTCACACGATAGTGAATTTGATGACCCATAGAAATGTGTGGCCTTCCGAAAATCTGAACCCTTTTCAGCTCTTCAGAGAAGCCTCTTTGATATCCCCACACCATGTCCCCTCATGACAAACCTTTGTCTATCCACTCCTACTAGTCCAGAATACCTTTACAAGCAAGGCCCATGTCATTTCATTTCCTGCATTTCAGAGACCTAACACAGTGCTTAGAATATAAAGATTACTATAAAGATTGCTCAATAACTCTTCGTTGATTGCCTGAATGGGTAAGGGGAGAGTTGAAGCCCAAGTCTGATTGATTATAAAAATAATTACTGGGGCCGGGGATTTAGCTCAGTGGTTCCACCACCTGCCTTGCAAGTGCAAAGATCCGAGTTTGATCCCCCGTACCAAAAAAAAAAAAATTACTAAGTACCGTCACATACTAGGGGAGCCAGACATTTGAAAAATAAACACATAACTATGTCAGGCAGTAAGAAATGCCATGAGGTTAGAGGAAGGTAGTAACAATGGGAGACACACAATAAGCAGATAAACAAAAAGACCAGGAGGTAGTAGATACCTAGAGAGAAAAGGATGCTATTTTGAATACAATGGGCAGGGAAGGCCTTCCTGGGAAAGTGGTACTTGCGCACAGTTGTGAAGAAAGTGGAGGCCATAAGCTTTCCGGGAAGAGGGAACAGAGGCTTTTCAGGCCCAGAGCTTGGTGGGGGGAGTTTCTGCATGGCATTTTTGATATAAGGAATTGGAAGAGAGCTAATGTGGCCAGGGTAGAGTAAGCAGAGAGAAAAGCAGTAGGAGGCAAGATCAGAAAAAAAAAGAAGACACAATTGAAAGATGCAGCATCTGTTGTCTGTAAGTATGGGTTTGGGTCCAAGTGAATATGATAAACAGAGAAAACTTACCAAGGAGACCTTAAATATCTAAGAAATGCCAGAGGAAAGGGAAAGGGAGTCCTCATTCTGAAAAAAGTGACGATACCAAAGTAACAATGTCGTGTACTTGATGTTATTCCCAGGTAATGGATTACAGTAGTGGGAGTTGAAATAGCGGGGTCACAAAGAACAGCACATCATGTCATTAAGTTTCCTTTAATCTGTACCTTCATTAATGATGTTAGGCTAGTTGATCAAAGTAATGTGGCACAAACAGTGTACAGAGATTTCTGCAAACCATTTGGCAAGATCTTGTGAACAGGATGGACAAACATGCTTTATATAAGGATGATTTTGTGTTTTTTTCCTCTTTTTTTCATGGTTGGTAAAATGCATATAACACAAAATTTGCCATTTTAATTATTTTATTTTTTATTAGTATATGTTTGTGATTCATAATGAATATATTTATTGTAGGATACTGGTACGTATACATGTTGCATCTTGATTCTTTTTTACTTCCCCGTCCTCTTTCCTCCATCCCCAGAGCCATTTTAATCATTTTAAAGTGTATAATTCAAGGACTAGGGATGTAACTTAGTAATAGAGTGCTTGCCTTGCATGTATGAGGCCCTGGGTTCAATCTCCAGCACTACAGCAATAATAGTAAAGAATAAATAAATATGATGTACAATTTGGTGATATTAAGTACCTTCACAGCAGCCTTCACTGCTCTGGTTCCAGAATCTTTTCATCATCTATTAACAGTGATTCCCCATTATCCCCTTCCCTCTGGTCCCTGACAACTACTAATCTATTTTCTGTCTCCATGGCCTTGCCTATTCTGGACATTTCATATAAATTGAATCATGCAATATGTGACCTTTGTTTGTCTGGCTTCTTTCACTTAGTATAATGTTTTTAAAATTCACCCATGTTGTAGCATGGATCAGTAGTACTTCATTCTTTTTCATGGCTGGAAAATATATTCCATTGTATGGCTAGACCATATTTTGTTTATACATTCATTTTTTTTTTCATGTCTCAGGCAAGCTTTATTCTTTGACTCCCCTATCCCGGAATGGAATTGTTGCATCTCACCCAAAAGTGACAGGTATTTGGGGAGTAGAGCTGTTGGGAGGGAGTTGTCAATCTTCACAAATCAATGTAGCTGGTATGTAGTGACTCCATTAAGCCTCAAGCACTTGGCCTAGCAGACTGGGGAATGATCAGAATAGACTTGCCAGAGGTCCCCAGAGCGTTACAATCCCAAGGTTCAGGAGGTATAGCTAATAAGGGAAAAGGCTATTTCCTATTTCTGTCCACTTTAGAAGCAGCAGATGGTGTTTTATTTTGCTTTGATTGGTTTCTTAAAAATTACCTAGGAAATGGAAAGCTTGTAAATGTTCACCGGTGAGCTGCTGAATTGCTACCCCAAGTGGTTTCCTTTACTACCTATCGCTTAACCTGAAATATTAGATCAAAAGGTTCAAATCTCCAGAATTCAACCAGGCTGACAATCTGCCTATCCCTCAAGCAATTACCAGTTTTAAAAAACAAAATTAAGTAAACAAGAGCTTTCCCCAAATAGGCTCATTACCAGTTAGCTTTATATGACCTAGTCCTAAGAAAGCCACATTTCATTAGAAAACATGACTGCTTAGGGCAGTTAAAGTTCTTCCCTTGCCTTGAGGGGCTGTTTCCATTCTTTAACCTCTGAAATGATTATCTTGTGTTTGTGCTAAAAACTCTGAAGGACATCGGGCTCATTCTTATAAAACTCAAAGAAAATGGCAACCTGGTGTCTAATTCGGGGGTTAGCAGGTGATGACGGATGGCTGGAGGTCTTCCTCTTCCTTGGTGTCATTCCACAAGATGGGTTCTGTGGTGTCGCATGAGGTGTGAGTTAGAAATGAAAGCCGCACCACATTTCTCACACTCATAGGGCTTCTCCCCAGTGTGGGTCCTCTGGTGCACAGTGAGGCTCGATCTTTGCCTGAAGGCCTTGCCACACTCATGACATGCATAAGGTTTTTCACCGTTGTGGATTCTCTGGTGAATAAGTAGGTATGAGCTACATGTGAAGGCCTTCCCACACTCATTACACACGTATGGAAGGTCCCCACTATGGATTCTCTGGTGGACAATAAGGCAAGAGAGCTGACTGAAGGCTTTCCCACACTCACTGCAGTCATACGGTTTCTCTGCAGTGTAGATTCTCTGGTGTACGATGAGATGTGAAAAGCAACTGAAGGCTTTTCCACACTCTTTGCACTCATATGGCTTCTCACCAGTATGGCTTCGCTGATGCACGATAAGATTTGCACTCTGAGTGAAGGCTTTGCCACAGTCATTACAGGCAAAGGGCTTCTCCCCAGTGTGGATTCTCTGGTGGACAATAAGGTTTGAGCTCCGAGTAAACGTTTTCCCACATTCATTGCACTCGTAACATTTTTCAGTAATGTGGACCTTCTGGTGCCGGGCTAGTTGCGAGCTGTAACTAAAGGCTTTCTCACATTCACTGCACTTGAAGGTTTTTTCTAAGGAGTGGATCTTCTGGTGTACAGTCAGATTAGAACTCTGTGTGAAAGCTTTCCCACATTTTGCACACAAATACGGTTTCTGTCCAGTGTGGATTCTCTGATGCACCACAAGGTTTGCGCTCTGAATGAAGGCCTTCCCGCACTCATGACACTCAAAGGGCTTCTCCCCCGTGTGGATCCGCTGAT
>NW_004624829.1:660771-691133 GCF_000247695.1 Heterocephalus glaber
CCTTTCCTGGGGCCCAGACCTTGATGTTCTCAGTGTGCACTTGTTGGCCGGATGCCTGACTTGGAAAATTTTCATCCTCTTCCTCTTCCTTTTTCACCTTCACTGGGGCCCAAGGTGCTAGGGCCATGGCCTCTTTCAGTTCTGCAGTCATCTTGCTTAGCAGGGCAACTCCTGAAGCTGGGGGCTGCCCAGGAGAGGTCAAGCCCCATCGAACCTATAAGCTTCAAAAGCTTCTCCTTGAGTCTCTTCCCAGGATGGGCACTGCCGTGAGGGCCGGCGGCCGACTCCGCAGAAGATGCGAGCGTACTGAGCTCCACTCTAGTCAGCTCGAGAACCTATACATTCATTTGTTGGACATTTCCAGTTGTTTCCACCTTTTGGCTATTGTGAATCATACTGCATATGAATATTGGTGTGTAAATTTTTGTTTGATTATCTGTTTTTAATTGTTTTGGGAATAAACCTAGGAGTATAATTGCTGGATCATATGGTAATTCTATGTTTATCCTTTTGAGAAACTACAAAACTTTTCCACAGCAGCCATACCACTTTACAATGTGTGAGGGTTCTAATTTTTCCACATCCTCACCCACACTTGTTTTTTTTTTTTTGGTAGCTATCCTAGTGGATGTGAAGTGATGGTATCTCACAATGGTTTTGATTTGCATGCCCTAGTAGCTAATGACATTGAGTATCTTTTATGAGTGTGTTGGTCATTGCTATAGCTTTTATGGGGAAGTAACTATTCAAGTGTTTTGTGCATTTTTATTGGTTTTTGTTGTTGTTGAGTTATAAAGTTTTTTTTTATATTCTTGATATTAGAACTTTATCGGATACATAACTTGAAAATATTTTTCCCATTCTGTAGGTTGTCTTTTAACTTTCTTTATGGTACACTTCACTATAGTTTTTAATTTTGATGAAGTCCAGTGTGTCTCTTTTTTTCTTTTATTTCTTGTGATTTTTGGTGCCATGTCCAAAAGTCCATTGCCAAACCCAAAGTCATGAAGAATCACTCCTAAGTTTTCTTCTAAGAGTTTTGTAGTTTAAGGCACCCTACCCTCACAGTTACTGTACATATTCGTGGAGAAGGTGGAAAGGGTTGGTAACATCTTATCTGTCATGTAACAGTGGGAAGGCTGGCCTGGTCAGGCAGAGGAAGGGACTCCTGGGTAGAGTAACATCCTTCTGTTGGAAGCCCACTAGGGGAGTTGGCTTCCTAGGACTCATTTGGCCGGAAGACTTGCAGATCTTCTAGGAACTCAAGTAAATACAAGTTTTCTTTCAGTGGAAGAAATTAGTTAGATTTTCAGAAGATTTCTAACTCTAGAAATAGGTCAGAGATAAGAGAAAACATTAAGTGTTAATAGGCAGATTCCAAAAAGTAATACAGAGCCAATAAAGCAGCTCTACGGAGCACTCAATGTGCACATAGTAAGGAGTGCTCAGAGAAAATCCCAAGAGGTGATTGATGGGGAGCCACTTGGCTGCTTTCCCAAGCCTTGCAAGAATGGCTTGACTTGGCCTGGGATCGTGAGCAGACTTTGTAGGAGGTATTAGCCTCTGCACACACCTCCTTTGGTTATGTGGTATTCCAACACCCTCTGACTCTTCTGTCCCTTCTTTCACTTGTGATTATATCAAGTTCACCCAATGATCCAGGAAAATCTTCCTGTTTTGAAGTCAGTGATTAGCAACTTTAATATCCCTTTGCTATATAAGGTAACATAGTCATAGGTTCTAGGAATTAGGTTATAGTCATCTTTGTGGGGGGCATTATTCTGCTTTTCATACCATCTTTGTCATTTTTAGGGCTTAAAAGGATCTCTGAACTGCTGAGATGGAACCAGAGGGTGAAACATGGCAGCTTTATCTTTCCATGTTTCTCTTTCATTCTGGAGAGTCTGCTCCAGGACTTCCACAGTCTTTGGGCATAAACCTTGTGACTGCCTAGTCACTGGTCATTCCAACTCAGCCAGTTGACTTGCCATCAACCCCAACGAAGATGTATTCTCTTCTCCAAGGAACCCTGTCTTTGCATTAGCATTAGGTCAAATGGTGTTTGCCCAGGTTTAGTGCCAGTTATTAAATCATCGGCTAGGGATGATACTACAAACAGTAGTGATTAGGAGTAAATCATGTTCATGGAGGAGACTTAGAGGTGAAAGGTTGATGAAATATATGACAGATAATGTTATACATGCATTTTATTTCTCTCCCATTCTCTTTCCATAGTGGAGTGTTTTGGAGCAGAGAATAGTTTGAAGCAAAAAAAAAAAAAAAAAAAATGGACTCCAGGAGAAAGAATGTGATTCCCCAGACTTATGGAGAAGTTGGGAGGGAGCAAGGGACACCAAATAAGAAATGTATCATCAGGAATTAGAAAGACTTGAATTAATGGTCAGTGTAATGGCCTTGTTGAAGTGCAGATTATCAGAATCTTGGATGTAAGCATCTGGAATTTGTAAAGCAACCACCTTTCTGAGCTAAATATCTTGACGTTGTTCCTATGAGACAGCTTGTTGCTAGGTTTCCTGAGGGGAGGCACAGGGTGGTCTAGCAGACCATCTGTTTCTCTTGAGATGACAAATTGATCAAATTTTCAGATGAAAGTGGAGTGGAAGTGATACCAAATTCAGAATCAGGATTTTAAAAGATTACAGTAAGCCAGATAGATAAAACCTAACCAGGTAACATTTATTTATGATTTCTTTCTCTTCTTTTCTTTTGCAAGTATGTCTAAACACTCCAACAACCTAAGTTCAGAGTGCGCAAGATGAGTTACCTGGGAAAAAACTCAAAGGTTTTCTAGGCCAGTTAATACATTAAAGTATGTATTAATCAGGGATTAATTTTAAGGACTTACAAGGATGAGTTTTTCCTTCAAAAAAAATAAAGAGCTAGAAAGAACAAAGACCTACTTAAGAACAAAGGAAAATCAATATGAAAATAGCTACTAGGGTTTCTTTTCTACATGGGGGATGGAACTCATGGTCTTGGACATGGTAGACAAGCCCTGTACCATGGAGCTACACCTCTCACCCCTGCTACTGTGGCTCTTAACAAGAGCCCAGAGGCTACCCAAGTAATAATAAACTAATAAATTTACTGACGATGCTTAGATTTATTTCCAACCTCCCATAACAAATGTATGCTACAATTTTAGTAATATGCCTCTTTCTAAATCAGCAAATTCAAAAGCCACTGGTATCAAACATTTAGTTTGATGTGCCGCTTGATTTTTTCCACTATTAAGAGCAGCCTTTATTAAGAATGCTCCTCTTTAGGTGCCTTGTATAATTCAATCAACGAACGGAGTGTGAGAGTGAAAAACGGAGTAGAAAAAGTACAATGTAGATACCAACTCAGAAACCATATTATTCGAGAGACAACTTCCCTACCACAAATTTTTTGGTTTCAAAATCCATCAAAATACTTATATAGTATTTTTCATCTTCAATATCATGAAAGTACCAGAGAGCAAGCCAATTACTTTCTAAAAAATTTATGAAAAAGTAAATCATAGAATTCCATTCAATTTTTAACTATGTATAATATTTATGAATCCACAAATTGCAAATGAAAAATATGAAAAAGGTAATAAAATTGATTTGTTTCCAACTGGGAATCTGCTCTTGCAAAATCTTATTCACCACATATTTTCCTAGGGGCCTGCATAGTTAGCATCATACTTACAGATTTTCAAATAAAGAATGTTGCCTAAGGCTTAAATTTTCACAAATGACTTTAATTTTGACAGTTTTAGCTGATCTCCAAGATCTAACTCTTAGCCAAACACAGAAAGAGATCTGCTTAAAGTGGCCTAGGAACATCTGCACAGCCTGTCCAGTTCTGATATCCACCATTTACACCAGCCTCATAACTTCAACTTAAGTCTTTTGCCCCACATGGTTCCTTCAGTATGCAAGCAGTAGTAGTAGGGGAAAAGGAGCTGATAATACAATCATGAATATTATAATTTCCAAGTGTTGAAAGAAAATTCATTTAAATGTTACAGCAGGCATAACTTTAATATTTGCAGTTTGAAAACTCAAGTATTCTGTGTAATGTAGTGTTTGAACTGAACTGATTATTTGCAATGTATTTAATATAATTCATATTTTTAAAACATATTTCTATGCCAGCAGAGAAGAAAATAGGAATACTTCTAAAATTCAGGGTAAAGATTAAATGATATACATGGAGAAGTTAACATCTTCATGAGCAACAAACAATATTGAAGTCAGCATGGAGCTATTAGATGATTCTAAAATAACTAGACAGAGTCTGAAACAGTCCTCAGGTAGGAAACATCAAATTTATCCTCTCTATTAATCTTAGGACTATTCATTTCAAATGTTTTTCCCTCCTAAACTGATTGCAGACCAGAATGTTAGTATTTGATAAGTTATAAAAATAAGCACATGCCAGGGATTTAGCTCAGTGGCATTGTGCCTGCCTTGCAAGTGCAAGGTCCTGAGTTCAAGCTCCGGTACCAAAAAAAAACCAATCATAGATGAGGGCAATAATCCTAATAAACATTTTTTGGAGTGCTGAATAATAAATCATCACCTCCTTTAGTTGAAAATATGCCTCAAAGATGTAAATGCATTTCAGGTTTTCCCAAATAAAACAATTTTCATCTGATGACAAAGATGAAAAGTCCCAAAGAAAAATATTGAAAATATTGTATCTTCTCACTTCACCATGAAAATGTATTCATTTAATACCAGAAAACATAAGAATGCATATTCTTTTACATTTTCCCCGTTTGCTTTCTATCCTTAAACCTGCAGTAGTAATTAGCATTATGGTCTAGAACACTGCTACAGTTTTAATCAATACGTGAACATCTCCATATTGTTATAATTATCATCAAGGATGAAAATGTTAGACTGCAGACCAAGCCTCACTCTGTGATCTCCCCACCCCTATGTATAATGTTCCAGTAAGTAGGCTAATGGCTAAAATAAGAATTACTTATATATTTTAGCCACGATGGCTATACTAAGGAGGGCTAATGTGAAGTCTCTAGCAAATCCAGTGTCTCTTTCAGGGCACCACTGATTCTGTGTCTTTTTTTAATACCTGCTTCCTACTCTTAAATTTCTTTAATTTTCCCCAAATTCTTACCCCTTCAGTGTGTATACCTCTCTTAAATAAGCCTAAAAAGGGTGGCCACAAAGAATGTTTCAGATGTTGCTTCCTCACTGGCCTGCTTTCTCCCTCAGTTATGAATTATGATCAGCATTTTCTCCTCTATTATTTTTGGTTTTTTTCTCTCAGAAGCTCTGCTCCTTTTCACTGCCATGCTCTACCAGGAGACACCCACTTTGAACTCCACTTTGTCATGACTACTCTGACCCAGTTTTGATCCCAAGAAATAACTGAAATTGTGTTTTAATTAAAATGGGGGGCCAATGAATTAAGAGAAAAAATTCTGGAAGATCATCCATTTGTGGATGTTGTGGTTTAGAGATTTTAAGAACTTGTCTAGATTTCCTTGATAAATATAAAACTAAAAGTAAATGTAAATATAAAACTAAAATAACCCTAACTGTGTGGCTAATATGGTATCTTCCAATATAAACTTAATCTTATTTTAAGGAAATGCTTTGAAATTCTTTAAAATATAAATACTAGAAATCTAACTGGCAGTAAAAGGGCCAAAAGTATAGAGAAAAGATTGCAGCTGTGCTAAAAAAGAGCCCTACTTTGTGTGAAAAAATGTGCAAAGTGGCCAGGTCTGACTCAGGACAGATGGGACAATAATAGCTTAAATCAAATTCTTCTACTGCAAGATTATCCATTTCATTAGGGATTTGAACTCAGAGAAAGCTGTGCATTTTTGCTCATTCTTATTCTCAAAATAATAATATCCTTTCTTTGAGCCTATTTTATTTAAAGTTCTCCATAGCTAAGAATGCTATAAGCTATAATACCCAGCAGAGTCTTTTGTATGGTGCAAAGAAATGGCAAAGTAGATTATTTTTTATGATGCAACCCCGATGATCTCCCCTTTTCTGTTTCATTTTGTTTAAATTGTAGCAGGATAAGGGGAAAAAAAACTATTGAATTTCTCTGTCGCCCTTAGTCTGTGACCCATGTTAAATTAGTTTTTCCTCAGTGAAAAATATTTCCATGACACATATTTTTAACACATTTTACATAATGAAGCATGAATATCTATTCATAAAACTTGAAAAAAAACCCCTGACATTATAGCATTAATTGTTTGAGCATCCTGTGTATAAACAATAGAATTATTTCTAATATTTCATTGAATAGACCATTTTTCTTGTGAAGAACTCATTAGGAGTCAGCACAATGTACACATACAGGAAAGATTAATCCATGCCTATCTTTGTTATGGTAACAGTTTACATTTCTCCCAAGAAATTCAAACCCATTGTATCCATCCTAAAACTCTCTTGTGATGATGTTAGATAATGTTATTCTCCTTTAGTGATCAAAATGATGGTGTTTGGGAAAGCTCTTTGTAAGCTAGAAAGTATTATCATATATAAATTAGTGTCGTTGTTAGCTTATTTATACCTAAGGTCAACATGGGACACCTGGAGGCTGTTCTAGTTTGGCTCCTCCAAAGTAAATTCTGAGACCAGGATTTGGACACTGAATTAACTAGGAAGTGACCCCAGGAAGCCTAAGGGAGAGAGTAGGGGATGTTAGGTGAGGAAGCCACCAAACAGGATGAGCAGTGGAACAAATATGTCTGTGGGCAAATAAAGCTCATGAGAACCAAGCAGCTTCCAGATTGTCCAACTGAGCAAGAGGAAGGTGAGGTTTCTAGTCACTGGTATCTGTCCTTCATCAGTTAAAGGTTGCCCCTGGGGAGAATAAATCCCTGGCACTTCCTGGATGCCCTATGCACAGGCTGAAGCAGCTTTGAAGGTGCCTGAGAAAGGCCTTGGCAGAGTTGCAGAAAGACACTGGTGGTTGGTTGCTTGAGGTGAGGAGACATCTGCATGTGTAGGGCTGTTGACTGCAGGAGCTGCAGATGAACGAACCCCCCAGCTGGGTCAAGGGCATCTGGGGCAGGGCATTTGCCTTGTGTGCTAAGAAATCAGTCCTCACAGACAGGCTCATTGGCAAAGCCAAGAGCAGGCTTCTGGGATCTGATGTGGCTGTCTTTCTTGGCCAAGGCCTATCATAAACACTTTGCACAGATTAAGCACCCTAGGTGAAATTACCCTGAGTTTCCTTTAATACTGTGTATTGGTGCCTGTGTTAGCTATTTTACGTGTTGATGCTGAAGTACTGTCTAGCCTCTGCTGTTTCATGAAAATTATTGCTATGATCTGAGAGGTAGCACATTCTAGTAAAATTTGTTCTAAGCCTGTTTCATTAGAAACAGCCAAGCCAGGTGCAGTGATGCCTGTAATCCCAGCTACTCAGGAGGCTGAGGCAAGTGTATCAAAAGTTCAAGGCCAGCCTTAGCAAGTTAGTGAGACTGTATATCAAAATTTAAGAAGCAGTTGGGCATGTTGCTTGGTGGTAGAACACTTTGCTTAGTATGCCTGAGGCCCTGGATTTGATTCCCAGTGCGTCATAAAGGGAGGGAGGAGAGGGAAGGGAGGGGGGGAGAGAAGAAAGAAAAACTCTGAAGGGCTTTGAAGGAAAATATTAGGGCTCTGGCTCCACACATTTAAGGGCCGGGGATTTAGCTCATTTAAATTAGGAGCTCAGTGGTTTCGCCGCCTGCTGCGCAAGCGCAAGGACCCAAGTTCGATCCCCTGTACCAAAAATATAAATAAATAAATAAATAAATAAATAAATAAGGATCTCTAGGTTCCTTCAAGGCCATGGTCTTATATGTGCATGTGTGCATATGTGTGTGTGTGCACATGTGTATGTGTATGTGAACTCTCCAGATGATTCTTATATGCAGCTAAAATTGAAACCCCTAGGTAATAAATGAAGAGAGCATAACTTTGGAAAAAGTTTGAAATCAGACAGCTTTGGTTATAGATATCTGTGGTTCCACCCAGCAGCTATGTAAATTTCTATGAGTAGCACTCTCTCTGGCGCCTGACTTACTCATCAGTAAAACAGAGATACCATATCTATATTACAGACTTCTCTGAAAATTAAATGGATGAAAAAAGAAGTCTGCTCTTGTGCCACACATACAGTTGGTGCCTAATAAATGTCAGTTCTCACCCTTCCAGCACTGGCCAACTTGCTCTGAAAAGTCCTTCTGTGTCCCCATGTACTGCAAAAGGAAAATTAAGTTTTCATATGTAAGTAGGTAGAGAGGGTGGGATTGCAAGAACGAATGGAGGAGGACAGGATAGGCTTGATATACTGTCAGCAGTTAGTGGAAACGAATATAACAAGAGAACAAACAAGGGCGGAAAGTGGAAACAGGAAAATCACCAACTGGCTAAAATACAAGTGTGCAAAGGCTTCTTGTGGTGTGGACTTAAGATGGCCTGAGAGCTAGTCCCTGCTAAGGGTAAGTGGAAACTGTAAGGTCGGGCCTTACCCTCATGGCATATCTGTAAGGAGTTTAAGTTCCACTTGGAAGTACTTTCAAGTGTGGGTAAAATATTTACCAGGGATCCTTTACAGCACAGCAGGTTAGGCTAAGTACCCTTCTTTGGATTTGTTGGGTTACCTTTCAATTAGCATTCAATATTATACTCAAAGTCAAAGTCACTGTTTATGATTGACTAGAGAACTGTGGATTTCTTTTGACCAGATTGTGTACAGTCATCAGCAATATCCAGTATATAATAGGTTCAACAATTACCCAACAGACTGAACCAAAACAGGAACTGAGTCATGGTGGTACATCTTGAGATTGTCTCTGCCAAATGCCAGCCTTACTGCTTTCTTCTTGGTTTCATAAATACTAAGTTTGTACAATTAGAAAATAGTTCAGTGTCAGAGTACAGAGAATTCTACACCCATTCTTTCTTAAAGAATGCCAGTCCTCCCATTAGAGTGGCTTTTATAAAAGGGACAAGAGATAAGAAGTATTGATGAGGGTGCAGACTCGTTCAGTCACTGTGGAAAACAGTATGGAGTTCCTAAGAAATTAAACATAGGACTATGACTTGATCCAGCAATCCCTCCTTTGGGCATATACTGAAGGAAAATGAAATCAGTCCCTTATAGAGATACCTGCCCTATATTCATTGCAGCATTATTCACAATAGCCAAGAAATAGATACAACTGAGTGTCCATTGATGGGTAAATGTATAAAGGAACTGGAATTTTATTCAGCCTTAAACAAGAGATCTTTCCATTTGCAACAGCATGGGTAAAACTGGGAACATTTTGGAAGTGAAATAAGCCAGATACAAAGGGGGAAAAGAGTGCATGATGTCACTTATATGTGAAATCTAAGAAAAACTTTGAATACATAGAAACAGAGAGTAGAAGGGTGGCTGTCAAGGGCAAGAGAAATGGGAAGATGTAGACTAAAGGGTAAAAAATTGCAGTTATGTAGGTTGAGTAAATCTAGACAGCTAATGCATAATATGTGGACTATAGCTAATAATATTTTGTACTGGAAATGTTTTGAGAGAGTAGATTTTAGGTACTCTTGCCACAAAAGAGAAAGAAAGGAAGAAAGCAGAAAAAAGGAAGGAAATGATGTAATTGATACGTGATAATTTACTTGACTATAGGAATCCCTTTACTTCAATATACATGTTGTAGGGCCAGGGATTTAGCTCAGTGATTTCGCTGCCTGCTGTGCAAGCGCAAGGACCCGAGTTCAATCCCCAGTACCAAAAAAAAAAAAAAATATATATATATATATATACACAAATGTTGTATAATTTAGATATATGCAATACAAAATAAATTTTAAACCAGGTGTGGTGCCACATGCCTGCAATCCCAGCTACTTGGAGGCTGAGACAGGAGGATGGCAAGTTCAAGGCCAGTCTGAGGAACTTAACAAGACTCTGTTTCAGAATTTCCCTGGTGCTTGCTTGCATGCACAAGCCCCTGAGTTCAATACCCACCCCCACAAAATACATACATACATACATACATACATATGTTAGAAACAAAGAAATGCTAGTCTTAAAAGGGTGACCATATTGCGTAGGAAAGTAGAGGAAAGAGTCACACATAAATGGAGGTAGAGTCTCTACTGCTGGACTTTTATCAGTTATGTGAGCCAATTCAATTTGAGTTGTTTTTTCCCCTGTACCTTGTAACACAAAGTTTCCAATGGATAGAGTTGTATTATATATAGTTGTATTTTGCACAAAGCTCTGGGGAGTGGATTGTTTTTAGTTGGATGATGATTAAATCTTCAGTCACTGTATTAGCTGGAACTTCTCAAAGCAGATGACAAAGCAAGGAAGGACATTAAGTAAAAAAAGGATTTATTGGAAGGCTTTTGGGATAACTCATCACACAGCTGTCTCAGCAGGACAGTGATGAGACTGGTGGAAAGATGCCCATAGACACAATTAGAGGAATATGTTTCCTTTGGTAGCAAAAGATACAGAAATGTACCTGCAGCCAACAGCCCCACAAGGCAGGAGATGATGCAGCTTGCATCCTAGATTCCTCAGAAGTCTCTTGATTCGTCACAGACCCTTGGAGGATGGTGAGCACAGAGTAAGAATTGTGCTGTGTGGGAGAAGTTCTCACTCTTTATTCTCCTAGGACCTTCTATTCTCTTAGCTCCTTTCCATCATACCAGAGACCCTGGCTACCTGCTTGGCTGCTCACCAGACATAAGAAAGGGACATAAAAAGAACCCTAGCATATGTCACGTGTTTGCCAGGAGACTGATGATATTGAAGGTTAATTAATCATCTGCCTGAGGTCCACTGCACACTCCTAGAACAGAGGGTGAGATCAACACATTGAGCTTTAGAGAAGCAGGAAACAGGTTACCCTGGGAACCTCAGGGACAAGACATGAATTCTTTTGTCCTCAGGACTCTGCCTCCCTCCCATCTCTATTTCTCTTTGCAGGTTTCAGCCAGGTTGTTGAAGCCTTGCTTAACATAAAGGTCAAGGCTGGCTCACATTTTCCCAGCCTAGACACAAGAAAAGAGTTTCCTTGCCCTAGGGCTGATTTGAAAATGTCCAGGGCAGACCTGTGACAGAGCAGGCCTGGGTCACTTAGCCTTCCTTGTGAACTGAGCTGGGGTGGGGCTCAGGGGAGGATGTTATGATCAGCTGCCACTAACACCACACATGGAAAATAACTAGATCCTTCTATAATGGTAAGTAGTAAAATCCTTCAAAATCCAAATAACCTTCACTACTGACACCAATGGCCCTGTTCGAGAAGAGATTCCATCCCTGAGAGCCTCATTTCTCAAAGAAAGGTAGCAGAAAGAGTTGTTTTTCTAATTATGTTCATGACAAATATTGCTCTGCTCCTTACTCTTCAAGAAGACACTTAAGAACAGAAGGTGACTGTATGGTTCCATTCTTATGCAATGCGCAGAAAAGGCAAATTCATGGAGACAGAAAGTAGATTAGTGGTTGCCAGGGGCTGGGGAGCTGGGCAACTGGTGTGTGTGTGTATATGTGTGTATGGGGTGATAGCTAAAGGGTTTAAATACATTGGTCCATTTTCCATTGTTGTTACAAAGTCTCTGAAGCTGGGAAATGTATAAAGAAAGGAGGTTTATTTAGCTCACTATTTTACAGGCTGAAAGCCCCAGATTGGGTGGCCCCATTTGTTCAAGCTCTGGTGAGGGCCTTGTGGCAGATGGCATCATGGCAGGAGTATGTCTGAGAGGGATGACATGGTGAGACAGAAAGTTAGAGAGCCAGGCTTGCCTTTTTATAACAACTCACTCTTGTAGGAACTAACGAGCTTCCCAAAAGAACCTCATTCTATTCAGAGGGTAGCACTTCCAATGACCTGGTCATCTGCCAGGTTTCACCTCTCAAACATTCCACCACCTCACTACCTCTGACACATGAATCCTTGGGGGTCAAATCATATTCTAACCATAGCAATAGAATTTCTTCTTCTTTTTTTTTTTTTTGGTACCGGGGATCAAACTCGGGACCTTGCGCTTGCGAGGCAGGCGCCGGAACCACTGAGCTAAATCCCCGGCCCTAGAATTTCCTCTTGAGGGGACGAAAACATCCTAAAATTGTGGTGATGGTTGCTGTCTCAGTCCATTTCAGTTGCTATAACTGAATACCCCAGGCAGAGTTATTTATAAAGAACAGAAATTGATTTTCTCACAGTTCTGGAGACTGAGAAGTCCAAGATCAAGATGACAGCAGGTTTGGTTGTTTAATAAGAGCTGCATTCTCCAGGGGGAAAGACCTTTGCATTGTAGAGACAAAAGGGCAAGAGATCCCAAATGCTGTGTGAAGCCTCTTTCAAAAGGACCTTACTCCCATTCATAATGGAGGAGCACATAGGGCTTAATCACTTCTTAGAGGTCCCATATCTTCATCCTATCACATTGACAATTAAATTGGGGTTTTTTTTGGTTTCTTTTGGTTGTTTTTTGTTTGTTTGTTTATTTGTTTGTTTGAGACAGGGTTTGACTTTGCAGTTCAGGCTGCCCTTGAACTCACTGCATAGCCCAGGCTGGCCTCAAACTCAAGGCAATCCACCTGCCTCAGCCTCCCAAGTGCTGAGATTACAAATGTGCCCCACCACACTAGGCACCATTAAGTTCTAAGACTTGAATTCTAGAGGGAACACATTCAAACCATAGCAGTTACATAAGTTTGTGGATATCCGAAAAAGCATTGAATTGTGCATTTTAAGTGGATAGATTGTGTGGTCTTAAAATTATAACTCCATAAAGCTGTTAAATTAAAAAAATGAACTGAGAGCTCAATGGTTTTCTTGAAAATAAGTTTAGAAACTTGCAAAAGAAGAAACACAGGTGAACATTTTTCAGCAAGGCAGACACACAACTGAAGACAATGGGTGGGGACGAGATCATTTTCTAACTCAGAGCTCTTCCAAGTATGAGCCCTCCCTGGCAGCTGCATGTTCTGGGAGCTCATTGGAAATGCACGTTCTTGCTTCTTACCCCAACATTCAAAATCGGGACCTCTGGGGAATCATGGAAACTTAGGAAGCACTAATTTGAATTATTGCTGCTTTTAGTAAGCAATAATTCCTTCCCTAACAATGTACAAGATGCTGATGATAGTGCAGGTCAAACAAGTTCTAAAAGCAGCAATAACTGATTTTTCAAGAAAATGTTACTTGGACGAAGGAACCTTAATTCTGTTCTCTGCAGATAGTGATACCAACATAGCCAGGCTCATTAAAAACCAATGGTAACTTGCAGGGAAAGTAGTTTATTTGCTGGAAGCTGCAGAAGCAGTTAACCAGACGGATGTGCCTTGAAGCCGCAAGTATTTCCTACATGACCTGCTGGAAAGATACCTCTAGCATTTTTCTTCAGTGAAGAAGCTGAAATTGGTGTGAATGCAATGAAAGCTGAGATGCAGGTGCAAATTCAGAGATAGGTTTGTCATCTTGAAAGCCAATTACTTGCTCCAATGCATGCCACATTTCCAGATCCAAGGCTTGAGGACAAATTTAATCTCCTGTGGTCATGTGAGGCATCATAAGTGAAGTACACTTATTAGAAATAAAAAGGAAGAGCAAGTAAAACAATCTTTAGGCTGCTCCTAAAAATATTCAGAAATTTTCTTCCGTAAGCTGTGCAGAAAGCTCGTTTGGTAAGACTGCTTCAGTGAGATTACACTGTCACCTTTGGCTCCAGAAGACCTTAATAAGTTACTATTAGGAGTCCATGGAAAAATCGCCAGCAGAACTCTGTACTGGCCAAAAACATCATGTACTTTCTCTGACTCCAACTGAAAGTGAATGTGGGGCTGGGGATGTAGCTTATCCCTAAAGCACTCTCCTATCATACATAAGACCTCAGGTGTGATTGCTAGCACCTAGGTGCGTGTGTGTGCGTGTGTGTGTGTGAATGCCCGTTTGGTACAAGATGGCAAATGTGTGGTACAGTGGGTGAAAGAGTACAAAACAGTTATGGACTGTGTCACCACGTTGTAATTGGACCTCCTGGGTTTATTCCTACTGTCTAACTGAAACTGTGTACCTTTTGACCATCACCTCCCCAACCAAGACCCCACCTGGGCCCTGGCTCCTGGTAATCACTCTACTCTGCTTCTATGAGTTCAACTTTTTAAGATTCTGTATATAAGTGAGATCATGTAGTAATTGTCTTTCTTTTCTGGCTTAACTCACTTAATGTAATATCCTCCAGGTTTATTCGCTTTGTTACAAATGACAGGATTTCTTTTACTTTTAAGGCTGAATAATGCTCCATTGTGTGTCTATATAATATTATTTCTTTATCTATTCATCTTTTGATGGGCACTCAGTTTGATTCCTAATCTTGGCTATTGTGAATAATGCTGAAATGAAGAAAGTCGTTTTATTTTATCTTTACAGTACCCCGTGCGGGAGAGGAAGGAGCAGCAAGAGAAACTCTGATATTCTGCTGGCAAGGATGTGAAGTGGTAAGCAGGCCCATTTGGAAAACAGTTTTCTATTATCTAAAACAGTGATGAAGCACACAGCTTATGGCTTTACTTTTATACGCTAAATAATTGAAACTCTGCTCTCTGTGCACTAGGAGACAAAAAAAAAAAAGGCCACTGCAGCATTATTCAAAATAGCTCATTGATAGAATAAAGAGATAAATCCATGGTGATATAGTAGCAGAATGGAATACCCTCGAACAGTGATCACGCTGGAACTAGAATTTCACCCATCAACATGACTGAATCTCACAAGTGTATTATTGAAGCAAAACACAGAATATTGAATATAGAATATGAAAATATAGAACATATACGTATATATATATAAAACATTCAAATGCAAGCAACTCTAAACAAATACTCTTTAGGAATGCATATACAGTAGATGTTCTAAAACTGCTAAAAATAAATAAGAATAATAAAAAAGAATAATTAACAAAATTCAAGGTAGTGTTACTGCTGAGGAGGAATGAGATGCAATGAGAACCCTACAAATACTGGCACCATAAGCTGGGTGTGGTGGTGCAGGCCTACAGTCCCAGCAGGAGGCTGAGGCAGGAGGATTGCAAGTTCAAGGCCAGCCTGAAGTACATAGGAAGACCCTGTTACAAATCCTTCCCACCCTCCTTCCAAATGGTAACATATTATTTCTTGAACTGAGTGGTGGACACAGATATTTGTTTTATTATTCTGTAAACCTTATATAAGTAATGAAGTCTTTTAAACAAATGCAGTAGTTCATGATGAATGTTTTTGTTTTATAAACATTATTTTAAATTTAATTTTGTTTTATTTGTACTGATTTTTTTCTTTTTTGGTACTGAGGATCAATCTCAGGACCTTGCGCTTGCGAGGCAGGTGACGGAACCACTGAGCTAAATCCCTGGCCCCGATACATCCCTTTAAAATTTCTCTAATCATAGCAAAGTGAGCTTTTCTATTTAGCAACTCTAACACATTTTTTTCTCATAATTGTGCTTTTAAAAATTTATCAACTAACAAAGATAATATATATTCAAGGTGTGTTTGGTTGTAATGGGTGGTAGAGACAGTCAAAAAGCTAAGGGGGACATTAGTGCTGCCAGAATTTCCAGAGCGGAGCTCTTCAGGAAGAGGTCAGGCTTCAGTCAGGCCTTTGAAAGGAGGAACCACCTAAGTTTTCAAAGCTGAAATGGGTGTTGGTGTTCATCTGCCCCACCACTTCCTGTTTCAGATGAAGAAATAGAGATAGAGGGAAGTACCTTTGTCAACAGTGGTACATAATGATAATAATAAAAGCTTATTCTAGTTTTTACATTAGTCAGACCAATTGCATGGTGGAAAATTTGAGTGAAAAATTAAAAAGGGAAGAGCATTTTAAGAAGTGAGCCCATGCCCCTTGTTTCTCTTGCTGGGTCTTCGCCGGCCTCTCTGCTCATTGTATGCTCTTGGCCCTGAGCTGGTTACAAGTCGGTCCTTTCCTCTTCCCCTCTGGACCCTGCTGTCTGAGACAGCGCAGGTCCAGCAGAAGGCACTGGGTCTCAGTGTCAGGCTCCTAGCCCCACATATCCAGAGAATACTAAGGGCTGGAAGCCATGTGTGCTTTATTTCATTTTAAAGAGCTGTCTCCCTTCACCATCTCCACTTAATAAGCAGTGACCATGTAAGAGAATTCTAATTCCCTCTCCCACCCTCAAACTCCATTGTATTTTTGAATACAAGAGGAAATGGAGATTCAGAAGTTAATTTGCCCAGAGTCACATCTTCACAAATGGTAGGTTCCAACTCAGAGCTGCCTGGCTCCCAAGTATACACTGTTTTCACTGTACCCCAACTGACCACAAACTAACTATGTTGTCTTTGACATTCTATCTGTTTAATCCGGTTTTCCTCTGTCATGGATTAGCAATTTATTTATAATAACTTTTTATGGTATTAGTGCTTCACTGAAAGTAAAGCTGCTAGCTAGATTAAGCACTAAGCAGTATTTGGGGCATGTTTATATTAACATATTGTGTCACTTATCTAAAATTTAAATTTAACTGGATATCCTCTATTTTTATTTATTTGTTTTTGTACCGGGGATCAAACTCTGGACCTTGCACTTTCGAGGCAGGCAGCAGAACCACTGAGCTAAATCCCTGGCTCTATCCTCTATTTTTAATTTGTTAAATCTGGTAACCCTAACCAAAAGCCTTTGAGAAAATATTTTATTATTTCTAGTGAGTCTATCTCCCTCATAAGAAAAGAGAAACACATGGGATATGTTGCTACTGAGGAAAGACCTTAAGGAAATCTTTTCAGATCTTACCCGGGGGTTAGGAATTTGATCCCCATAGGACCCGGGATTTAGCTCAGTAGAGCTGCACCTGCCTGCCTCGCAAGCACAGGGTCCTGAGTTTGATCCCTGGTACTGGGAAAAAAAAAAAAAAAGAATTTGCTCCTCAAAGAGACAGTGGGCAATGTGCAGAGGCATCTTTGGTTGTCCTAACTGGAGGGGGTTTTGCTACTGTTGCATGGAGGGTAGAGGCCAGGGGTGTGGTTAAACACCCTACAATACACAGGACAGCCTCCAGACGATTATGGGATCCAAATGCCAATAGCAGTAAGGTTAAGAAAACTGGCCTTAGAAATCACTCATCAACCAGTAAAGAGAATTTGAATTTCAGTTTGCCTTAAAAATCACTTAGTATAAAAGATACATTTATACTAAGATGATATAAATCCAGAACTTTTTTTTAAGATGAGATCTTGCTATGTTCCCTTGAATTTACTATCCTCCTGCCTCAGCCTCCCAGGTAGCTAGAACTACAGGTGTGTGCCACTGCATCCCACCAAAAGCATTTTATATATATTTGCCATCTTTCTTTTTTAATTCTTTTAATGCTACTAATGTATTTTCACATAGAGCTGGGCTTTCTATTTCCTAGAAAAATAATGACAATGCTGGCATTTATCTGAATTAGTTAACTGATTTATTTATCTGAACCATTTAGCTCACAGTTATAGATGCTGGTGGCAGCAGGAGTAGACTCAATTTTAAAAAATGCTTTAGCAGCATGTATTGCAATAGACTATTGAGACTAGATTTGTACCTTTAATCATGTTAATTGAGTGATGTTCTTTACCTGTACAAGGGGCAGAGTGAGAAATAAGAGACTCTTGGGAAGCCGTGTAGATATTAGGTTGAACTCTCTGGCAGTCAGCACTGGTCGGCTACTGGCACTTGCACGTGTGAGCTGGTGTGCGTGGCGCACCGCTTCACATCATGGAGATGCACCATAACTCAGGCTGCAGATCCAATTCCAGAAGCTTTGTCTCTCCCAAGAGTTGCTGGAGCTTTTGGGGTGGACCTTTCACTGAGCGGTTGGAGGAACTGTTTTAATTACTCATGAATCTTGGGAAATCTCCCTTTCAGCTATTTGCTGTGCCAGCCTTTTTCTCTTCCATCTGCCCCTGTGCGTGTCCCTGAAGTTGGCCGTATGGAACTTACACTCTCAAGTGCACAAAATGTGCCCAAGCCTTAATAGCGTGTAAATCAACCAATAAAAGGGAATTCCAATTTAACTCTGTAGCCCTTACAAATTTGTATCCAGATTTATCTTCAGGTCCTGATGTAAAAAAATGAACAGTACATTTAAGTTTATTTTTTTTGTCAAGAGTCCCCAGAGTTAGGGGGCACTAGAGAAATGCCAACTGCTCCTTGTTCAACATCCTTACAAATAAATCCTTAGAAATAAATAGTAACTCCATTTTGGTGTGTTAGATTTACAGAAAGAAATTTCTTTGTATTAAAAAAAGACTAAAGACAACATATACTTAAATGATTTGAATTTTATAGCTGATACCCTACTAATATTTTTAGTTTAGCACCATCTGTTTATCTGAAATTAAATTTCTAGCAAATGGTCATGCCAGGAGATGCTGTTTTTATTTTTATGTGCCGCTGAAACACAGAATAATAAAACTCTGCTTGAGTTGAAGAAATATGTTCGTAAAAGGTTTCTTTTTTAATCCGAGTTGGCTGAGAAAATGACTTTTTAATCTAGTGGCAGCTGCTTTCATTTGGCTGGTTTTCAGTCTAAATAGTTTATGTTGGAGACAGATCATTTGTTTTATATTTGGATGCAGTATAACAAACAGTGCCTTTTGAGCTATGAGGAAGACCCAGATATCACAAACATTTTCTTCTCCTTATTAGTCTACCTTGCTAATTATTTCTTGTTTCTTTGACTGACAAAAGTAACCTGCAGTAGATCTTTAAATGTAAAGTACTATGGCAAATTACATGCCACCCAGTTGCTGTTTTTATTCCACTCTAAGAAAGTCACATTGTACACATTAATTGACATTTGTTTACAGGAGGGGGGAAAACAATAGCTTTTTGAAAATGTGACTCAGTGGAAACACTTCTCGTCACACTATTCTATGCAAATAGAATACTGTACTCCTTTTGGGGACTATGGGTGATTCAATGGGAGCCTAGGATTCTTCCCAACAGAGTGTTAATTAAAGAGAGCCACCTCTTGGCACCACTTTCACTCCAGCAGCACTTCAAACTCCTCCAGCCGCCTCTTTAATCAACAATAAGTGTTGGATGTCTACTTTTAGTGCGAGGCACTGAAGCTACCACCCAAATTTGAAAGGCAGTGGCAAGGGCAGGGTTTTATTGCCTTCAAAGTCAAGGCACCCACACCTACATTAGAGATGCTGTTAATATCTGCTGCAGACGTAGAGTAATGGAAACTAGCCATGTGAAGAGTGAATTTCATAGAAGAGAGATTTTGCCTTCCTGTCTTTGCGCCCCAGCACTTAAGCACACAGGTTTCATGTTTATCTAATAAGACTATGTTCTTTACTAGACAGTATTAAAGTAATTTCTTAATATTGAAAAACACCAGGGCATTACTTTGAAATGTAGAGGCTGGTCTTCAATAGTAAATTGCACTCAAAAGTTCTTTGGGAGCTGTGGCTGTAGCTCAGTAATAGAGCATGTGGCTTGCAAATGCTAGCTAGGCCCTGGATTCATCCCCAGCACTGCAAAGAGAAAAATTTTTTCTCAAAAAAGTGGATTTGTGACAGGGACCTCGGGGCTGGACCTGCAGATGCCCAGTGGACAACTAAAAGCAGGAGAAAGCTTGACATCTCTGCCTTCATTTTTTTGTCTCCTTTATTACCTTTAAACTTTGCATCAGATCATTTCTAGGCTCTGCACATTGGCATGTTAATCTCTCAAGGGATGTCTGTAATACAAGGTTTAGTAGCCCTCAGTTTACCTAGCTTATCTCTTCCCCCTTCAAGTCTGGGGACACCAAGATGAGAGTAACTAAATTAATTTCCAGAATTTGCAGGGACACATTCAGTTGTCAGCTTTTTCAGTGTCCATTTCCAGACCCCATGGAGCAATGCCTAAAGTCTCCAGTCGTTGTCCCAAACCTGCAGTCGTCCTGGACTCCAAGAAAAGCAGAGCCTCAAAGACCACCCCATGATGAAATCACCCCTCAAGTGAGAACAATTATCCCATGATAGGATCCAGGCAGCTCCTGCCCCCTCCAATTTCATCTCTGGGGAGCAGAATTGCCCCTCAAGCCATACGAATTCTTCAAGAACTATAAAATTAGGACTGAGATAATGATCTGTATCAGACCTCAGCCTACCGTAGCACCTCGGAAGCTAGTCCCTTTCTTTTATTAACAGGCCAGCTGGATTTTCATCATCAGATCAGTTTCGGGAGCTGAAGCCCCTTTCCTGTTTTCTCTTACTCTCTCCTTTGTTTGGGGGACCGACTTGGTAGTTGTCAAAGCTGTGCTCCTCTTTTCTCTTACTTTCCATTTTTTCTTGCTTTTCATTTAAAGCTTTATCCTGTAAATGTGTGCCGATTGCCTCAGTTTCAACTTTGATTATCACTGAAGCTACTGATAAAATTATATTTTAAAGAAAACTGGTGTATTAGTCAGCACGGGCTGCCATAACAAATGCTACAGACTGGGTGGCTTGAACAACAGAAATGTATTCTCACAGTTCTGGACCCTAAGAAATCCAAGACCAAGGCTTCAGCAGATTTGGTTTCTGATGAGGGCTCCTTCCTTGCTTACAGACTGCCACCTTGTCCCAGTGTCCTCACTTGGGGGAGGAGTCTTGCTCTCCTCACAAAGCCGTAGCCCTATCTGATTAGGGCCCCATACTTTTTCCTCATTTAGCCTTAATTACCTCACTAGAGTCTTAACTCCAACTACATTCACACTGGGATTTGGGGTTCCAGCATGTGAACGCTCCCCCCCCCACCCCCCACCGCAATTCAGTCCATAGCAATAGGACCTGACTATAAAAGACACTTTAATTTTAGAACCCTCAAATTACTATGAAAAAAATTCAACTTAAAAAAATTAGGGTGTGCGTATTAACTCTAATACCATATCTCAAGAAAAGCCAGTTTTTCCGGGAACCAAAATAAGCATCTCCTTTTAAAATAAAGTCAGTTTTTGAATTTTATCTTAAGTTTGAAAATACTCTAAACTGATCAGTGGCATATTGAAAGTCAGGGTAGTCGTTTTCCTGGTACAGAAGGGGAAATGATTGAAGGGAGGCCTAGAGTGATCCATTCCTGTTTAGATGTTGAGTCAAAAGATGTGATCAGTTTGTAAATATTCACTGAGCTGTTTGCATATAATTTGTGCACCTTCCTGTATGTGTATTTTAGGTTAATCAAAAGTTAAAGCACAGGGCCAGGGATTTAGCTCAGTGGTTTTGCAACCTGCTGCACGGTTCCAAAAAAAAAAAAGTTAAAGCACAGAAGGGGCCAGGGATTTAGCTCAGTGGTTCCACTGCCTGCTGCTCAAGTGCAAGGACCCGAGTTCGATCCCCGGTACCCCCCCCCCAAAAAAAACGTTAAAGCACAGAAGAAAAATAAATCTGAGTGATGCATTTAATACCAGAGATACACTGCACAATTGCCCTATTGTCTGGCCTAGACAAACAGGCTAGTCCTCCTTTGTCCTTTCTAGTTCAAAGAGTCACAAGAGGTTAAAATCTAGTAAGTTGTGTATATGAAGAAGACTAGCCTTCTAGTCGAGTATACTATCTTCCCAAAGGCATGGGCGGAAGTCCAGACACAGTTAAAATTGCTGACTGATATTGCTTGGTGCTGTGTTTCTCAGCCTGGTAGCTTAGCAGGTGGAAGCTAAAAAGCCAGACTTCCAGGGAGAAGAGGGAGGCCTTCAGGGCAAGGGGTGGTGGACCCCAGGTGAGGGGCATAACCAGGGTCCTCCCAAGAATGGTGGCAGTTTTCAATGGCTTACAAACAAACACCACCAAGTGTTCCAGGGGGTTCCATCTGCCCTGGACAGTGGCTTTGGACTGGTGCAAGTGACAAAGCTGTCTTTTATAAGTCATGGATAAAGCTGGAAGGCGAGATAATACGCTTGTGACCTTTGACATGGCTGTCCCTACAAGCTTCATGCTCACATACTCAGGTTGGCGCTCATCCTCCTAAAGACAATCAGCCAAGGAGTTGGCACTGTCTAAACTTTTTGACCAACCACTGGCTTTGTAGAAACCTTCCGGGTTTATGAATAAGTTACTGCTCAAATTCCATAACGCCAGCACTGAGGTCTATTGTTCTCAGTTCTCCCATTCCTACTTTCACATTGTACTTTAACTTCCAACAGAACATTAACAGCAGTAGCTAGTTAAATGTTTTCAAAACCTTTTCAGTTTTGGGAACTGACAGTGCTCTACACAAAGCTAATGGAAATCTCATGATTCTAGGGTGCTGTCATCATCGTCAACAATTATTTTGGTGACCTTGTAAAACAAACACATCTATTTCAGCTTACCTTTATAGTCATTGAGATGTAATTTAAAAATAACTGCATGAAGGGCTGGGGATGTAGCTCAGTGGTAGAGCACTTGGCTAGTATGCACAAGGCCATGGGTTAATCCCCAGCATTGAAAAAACAAAACAGTGTGCTTTTTGTCATCAATGTCCTGCCTTGTGGAAAAGTAATGAATTTTAAGTTGTCGCAGTTGTTGAAATGATCTGATCTGTTTGTGTGTGTATGTGTGTATTGTGAACAGGCTTATCTCTTGGGGCTTTACTAAATTAATGAGCTCTAAAACTTCGTGATTGCTTTAGGCTTGGAGATACTGGTAAGTTTCCAATTGCTCTTTTCACCCTTGTGCATCCCTTGACATTCAAATATCCTTGGAACCCAGAAATGCATTACCCTGGAGCTTGTTAGAAATGCTGTCTCAGAGTCACCCCCAACATGCCCACTTAGATACAGTGCAGTCACTCCTGGGTATACACGGGGACTAGGTGCCAGCATTGCAGATAGGTAACTTAATTAGATATCTTGTAGGCAGTTAGACAGGGCCAGCCCAGGAGGAGCCGACATGGAGGACAGTCAAGACACTTTCACTGAAGGCCAGAATTGTGAAAGGAGGGAAACTACACACCCTTGTGCTTGCCCTGGGGATAAATAGCCCTGATTGGTATTCTAAATAGGTATCAATTACCTGGATGGGGGGGGGGTCAAGGTCTTAACCCAGCCTCTCCAGGAAATATCCCTGATCCCCACCCTTACTGAAAATCCTTGTACGCTTGCTACATGACTTGCTCCCCCATTTGACCCCCATTTAATCAATATTACCTGGGTGACTGTACTTGTAATCTTATTGGTTTGTCATTGGTTTTGTCCCACCTCATGCCCACCTTGTAAGTCTCCATTGGGTCTTATAGTTTTGTCCCACTTTGTACCAGCCTCACCACATGGCTTTGCTGTATAAAACATCTTTGAAAAGTGGGGTGGGTGGGCAACCCACTTTCTGGTTCCCCTTCTGTCTCTCTTAGGCAGAAGCTTTCTTTCTCCCAATAATCTTTTCCTACTCTTAACCTCTGTTGTTCCTAGAATTCATTCTTCGATTTTAGAGAACACAAACTCACGTTTTGGATATCTAGTAAATTTGGGAGTTACATCTCTTCCCCCTATATCACCAGGACATCTCGTGGTTACCAAAATCCTTGCATACCGAAAACTGCAAAGGCTCAAGTCCCTTATATAAGATAGTCTAGTGTTTCTGTAGAACATATGTACATGATCCCTTTGAATCATCTCTAGATTTCTTCTTTTTTTTTTTGGTACCGGGATCGAACTTGGGACCTTGCGCTTGTGAGGCAGGCGCTGGAACCACTGAGCTAAATCCCCGGCCCCTAGATTTCTTAATAGCATCCATTACAATGTAAATTCTGTGTACATAGTTATACTGTATTGTTAGGAAAAATGACAAGAGAAAAAGTACATGTCAGTATAGATGTAAGTTTTTTCTCCCAAATATTTTTCATCTGAGGTTGGTTGAATCCACAGATGCGGAACTCATGGATATGGAGGGCGAATGCATTTAGTGCCAGAATCTGCATTTTAACAAGATTTCCCAGTGATTCCTACATACATGCAAATGAATCAGCAAGTAGGCAATGGTAGTAATCCAGAGTTCTTTCTTCTCAGAACATCTCACACTGGCCCAAGACTGCCATTATTTCGAATGAATTTCTCTAGTTTATGCCACTTCTTATGAGATATCCCTGGCCAGATCATCAAGTAACTTTAATTTCAAAGCCTTCATGTGAATCCATCCACTTGGGCCTTTCCAACTGGAGGAATGGCAGAGAGCAGTAGGTGGACTGGGGATGAGGAGTAGAAAACGCAGCACCTTTGGTGGAAGGATGCAGGCAGACTCTATGTCCACAGCACTCTGGGGCTAGGGAGCTGTGCTGCAGGGTCCAGCAGGAAGTAACAAAATAGCAATGACAATGGCCACAGTAATGATAAATAACCATTATGCAGGGGTTCCTAAAGTATTTTGACAAACAGAATCACCTGGAGGAAGAGGAGGATTTCTTTAAAAATGCAAATTTTCCAGAGGCAGGGACCCACCCTGGGTTTCTGCCACTCATCCTGATCTGAGGAGAAGAAACCTAAGAATCTGTATTTTTAGCAAATGGGAAAATTGAGAATTGTTCCCTGTCTTGGTATAAGGCAGTTTCCAAAAGTGAGGAAAGCAGGCGCATATTGCTTTTGCCCTCTGAAACCTTGTTTTATTCCAAGAAATCTCTAGAAAGAAAATACAGTAATTTAATACAGCAATGCTAAATAGCATAGTAGCAGGAACAGGGCACCATCTGGTACATTTGAATAATTGTTAAGGTTGGCTTTTCTTTAAATTCTGCTTATTGCTCAGTCCACCCATATTAAATGACTAGAACTAGAAGTCATCTGGTGGTGATGTGTTACCATTACAAGAGCGTATTTGCATATTCAATTGCTCCACTAGGGCTCAGTTTGGGAATTCAAATATAACATTGGACCTTAATCTATATTTCATCTTTTAGAGTTGGTTACAGCTCCCTTTATAGGTTTGTTTCAAGAACTACTTATTCTGGTACTGACATCTAGGATAGTGGTTTCCTATGCAGGGTGTGCAGACCCCCAAAATATTACTTTTTTTATGGCAACATTTAAAATTTATGTGCATGTTATGATGTATATAATGTTGTACTATTGTAGTAAAACATGTATAAAATTTATAAATATTAGAGGTTTACTAAAGAAGGCTGAATTAGCAAAGAGTGGTAAAGTTTATTGGGATAAGGTTTATCGGTTATAGACAGGCTCCTCTAGGTGAGTATAAAGCACCAAGTCCTTTGAGTCTTAAGCTGTTGATAGTATCACTCTGGTGAAATTTTTTATGTTTATGGCTAAGCATAGTGGAGAATCTAATCCCAGTTAGAGGATATAACATATTGGGTGGTATGTTATTCAAAAGTTCCTGCCCTTGACTCAAAAATGTTTGTAAATTTTTCATCCAGTATATTAGTCCTTCCTACCATCATCATGTTTTCTGCTCATCCATGAGTGTCTTTATCCTTGTCAACTCAGTGGTGTTTATTGCACTCTCTAGGCTCATGTGCTAAATGTTCAGCATACAGTATATATATAAGGATAAGACATTTGCTGTTCTTAGGAAGTTCACTGCCTGGAACAAAGGTAATGCTAATGGTGGTGCTTTTTGGACGTGGTTACACTGATAATGATGCTGCTGCTAATGTTGCTAGTGACAGTGGTGATGATAGCTGTTTTAGTTACTTTCTAGTCCCTGAGACACAATACCTGACACCCACAACTGAAAGGAGAAAAGGCTTATTGTAGCTCACAGTTTGTAGAGGCTTTAGTCCATAGTCAGCTGGCTCCAAGGCAGGACAGTGTGGCAGAGGAGCATTGCAGAGGGGAAAGAGCTCATGACATGGAGGGGAGAAGCAGAGAGAGAGAGAGAGAGAGATCACAGGAGGAGCGAGACAAACTTTTCCAGGCCATGCCCCCTGTGACCCACTTCCTTCAACCAGGCTTCAGCTCCCAGGATCACATTTAGCTATAAATGCATCAGTGGACCGATCCACTGACAAGTATCACGCCCCCATGATCTAGGCACCTCCCCAAAGCCCCACCTATGAGTGCATGAGGCTTTAGGGGGACATCTAGATATAACCTGTGACAATGGCCAAGAAGAAGAAAAGGACAAGAATGCCTTATTTATGGTTGAGATTAAAGCAAAATAGGAACAGAAGGTTTCTCCTTGCTGGTATCTCATGATGTGACATCTTTCCCTAGCAATGATGCTCTCCTCTGCTTATTTATCTTGTTTCCCAAATAGCTTAAAAGTACTTTTTAGTCATTCTCAGCATGTACCATAATTCTCAGCTTCCTCAGATTTGAGCCTTGGGAATAGCAGGTTTTCCTAGGCCCTGCCACTCTTCTATATTTTGGTCCTCAGTGCTCTACAAGCTGTGAAAGCCATGAGTCATTATTCCCATATGGTGGGATTCCCTCCCCTCCCTCCATCCGCATGCCTGCCCTGCCATCTGCCACACTCAAGGTTATGGAGCAAGAGCTGACACAGGGAAAGAAAAGGAAAACACCGGGAAAACAAACACTGCTCTATACTGGTTTTGGGGGTGGGTTTTTTTGGTACCAGGGATCAAACTTGGGTCCTTGTGCTTGTGAGGCAGGCAGAGGAACCACTGAGCTAAATCCCCGGCCCAAACACTGCTATATAAATAAAATAGAAAAAAGAATGTATTTTCTTATTACAAAAGCCATTTGTATTTGTTACAGAAAAAAGAGAAATTAAAGCAGAAAACCCCCAAACCAAAACAGCACAAAACAAAACCGTCCCACTCAGCACATTATTAGTCACTCTATCTCCACATATGTTTCTCTAAACTTGCATCCTGTATATACCTATCCATGTAGCAAGCTATCAGACCAAATGGGTTTATTACTACATAATGTTGTGACCCTTTTAAAGCATCTTTCTATGTCAATAAAACACCCCCACACCAGCATTTTTAATGTTCAATAAGTATTTCCTACAATTGTTCCAATTGCTGCAGCTTAGGTAAGGTAGTCTCTGCCCTACTGTGGGTATCATGAAATTTTTCCCCTCTCCCTAACATTTAGGTCATTGTATTTGCTTTTACAAACAATGCTGTGATGAATAACCTAATAGCTGAGTCCTTGGATATACTCCTAATTTCCAAATGATTATGCTGGCTACTCTCTGCCCCTTTGGGTCCACCCACCATCCTTCTCTGCCTTACTCCATGGAGCACATCAGTGGGCTCATTTGCCTCTGGCTATGGAAAGCTCATGCAGGGCACAGGGGAGCGGGGTAGAGAGTGGGTAATATGTTCTGATCCCCCCCATCCTTGTGGGTTGTCATTAGCTGCATTCTTACAGTGATGGCTGTGGTGCTTGGCAGCGCTCTCCCAGAGCTCCATGCTCAGGGGGTTGCCAACCCCAGTACACTGCTCCATGCCGTGTTTTTTCCCCTTAACCTTGCCCTTGCCCTTACACAGAGGTCCTCATTAAACCCTTCTCACTTACCCCGTGTGAATGTGCCATCTGTCTCCTGGCAGGACCATGGATGATGAAAGCATTCTTCTATCCCTGGCATAGTCTGCATCCCTATAGAAGCTCACTTACATTGGGAACCTGGCACAGATTGTATGGAAAGGTCAAGAGCTCCTTTTTCTCCTGTGACTTAAGGCCAGGACGTCAGCAACCACTGAGCAGCTCTCTCCCATTTCATTTTTCCAATGCTCCCCATTTCTTACTCTGATGGAGATTTCTCAACCTCTGACTGAGGTAATCTGGAGGGGGCACAGAATAGAAACAAGAGAGCCCTCAGCCCCTCCTCCCAGAGCTTTCACTTGGTGCTGGAACCCTCCCTGGAGGCAGAATGAATTGAGACATGTACTGTGGTCGTACTTGAGTTCTTAGAGAAATTGGTTTAATTCTTCCTCTACTTTAGTCTTAAATGGCATTACAATATTCTTGTTAAATAACCAGAAGTATAGTTTTAGAGCTTCTAGCTTGGATCAGAGTCTCCTGATACTATCTCTTCTGTGATTCCGTCTTTTCTTTGAACCAGTAGTAATGTGTTTTCTTAAAGTCTACATCCTGTTTTACCTTCCTCGACTTTTGGGTTTTTATTTCTTTATTTCCTTATTTTTTATTTTTTATTTTTTGGTACCAGGGATCAAACTACTTTTGGGTTTTTAGGTAACATGATCATCCTTTTCTTCAAACATTCTTGATACTTTCACTTTAACCAAATGTCCTTGGCTGCCCAGAATTAATTATCTGTCCCATTTCTTTTGTGTACCTTCATTCTGATGAAATGGTTAGCAAGACTAGTCAAAATTATCAAATACTCTTCTTTTTAGTGGGATGAGACTTCACTGTTCACATATTTGGGGGTCCCTATCTTATTTCCATTCTCCAGGCCCCTACTCCTTATTCATTACTATGGTCTGGAATTCCAGTTCCCAGAGGTGGCCACTAGAAGAAGCTTGCTTTTAGAGTCAGAAAGATCTGGGATGAAATATCGCTGCTTATGGGCTGTGTGACTCTAATGCTCTTTCTTTACTGAGTCACAAGCTTCTTGATGTACCTCACAAGGTTGAGAAATGAATGAGATGATTTATATGGAAATAGTCAAGCATGGAATGTGTCCAGTCTCCACTTCCTCTCTCTACTCCCCTCCTCCCTCTCCCCATTTTCCTCAGCCTTCCCTCCCTTACCTTTCTTTCCTCTCTCTACTTCCTTTTTCACTTTTCCTTCTCCTTTCCCACACTCTCCCTTCTCAACCTTCTCTGACTATGAGACTAACATGGATAAGAAGGATGAAAATTCAGGTCCGAAACATGTCAGATGATTCTCTTTACCCTTGCAAACGGATCATAACTGGGCAGGGATTTGTCTCAGAAGGAAAATTCCCAGACATAAATCTAGGCCCCCAAAGGCTTTTCTAATACTTCTCAGTTATTTTATGAACCCTCACCTTGGAAATTAAGGACACAAAGAAAAGAGTGAAGTTGCTGATAATGTTCATTGTTTTCCCAGTCTTTGAAAAATGTCCAGTGTTCCAGACAAAAGATCTGTCCTGCTGAATGGAAAGATAAACTCTCCAAGTGATTACATAATATGTCAAATGGTCTTATCTGGTAGAAGAGAGTTGGCCTGGTAACAAGAGTCTGTTCAGATTTTGGAAGATGACTTGGGGCTTTAGGAAACTGCTGTATCAGCTGATGGAGCTTCTCTAAAGGTTAGCTGGAGAAATGCATTGTAAGTCCCTTGCATCGAAGTTCAGACTTCATTTGGTCTCTCCTCAATTCTTACAAATCCTTCACTTAGAAAGGAAAATAGATTGGTCCCCTTCAGTGCTGGGGATCCAACCCAGGGCCCCAGGCATGCTAGGCAAGTGGCCTACTATTGAGTCACATCCCCAGCCTGGTCTTAAGATCCTTTTAGAATTTGCCAAACAATATTATGAGAGAAAAAAATTTTTATTTTGTACGTTTATTACATAATTTGATACATAAAATAATAAATGTAATGTGTAAGTTGTGAAGAATATTACAATATAAACATACAGGAGCTGGAATGTTAATATCTGGGCTCTCATTTACTCACCAAAGAACTGCTGTCCTAAATTTTGCATTCTACTCCTTTAAAAACAAAATCTTTTGGTTTTGTTTGTTTTTTGAGACAGAGTCTCACTAGGTAGTTCAGGCTGGCCTTGGACTCACTATGTAGCCCAGGCTGGCCTCAAACTTGCAGTGATCCTTCTGCCTCAGCCTCCCAAGTGCTGGGATTACAGGAATGCGCCACCATGCCTGGCTCCTTAGAAACAAAATCCTTTTGCCATATATATTCTGAAACAACTTGTAGTTTTGCTTGTTTCTGAGCTTTATAAAAATGGCATGACAATATAGGTAATATTTTTTCTTTCAAGTTTCTAGCATCCATCAATTCATCCATATCATTGTCTATAGCTGTTAGCTTTCCATTGCTATGACAAATACCTGACATAATCAACTTATAAAGACCTGAAATAACCAATGTAGAATGAGAAATGGTTTATTTTGCTTCACAGTTTTCAAGATTTCAGTCCACGGTTACTTGTTCCCATTGCTTTGGACCCGTGGGCATGCATAATGGTGGGAGCAGAGCAAAACTGCCTACCTCATGGTTGATAAGCAAGACAAAAAGAGGAAGGGGTTCCGGTCCCACTTCCTCCTTGTCTTAGTTATTTTCTTATTGCTGAGACACCATGAGTATTGGTATTGTTACTTAACACTCACAACTTAAAGGAGGAAAGGTTTATTTTTGGCTCATAGTTCATAGAGGTTTCAGACCATAGTCAGCTGGCTCCAAGGCAGGGCAGCATGGTAGAGGGGCATGGCAGAGGAGAAAGAGCTCATGGCATGAAGGGGGCAAGGAGAAAGACAGACAGATGAGAGAGAGAGAGAG
>NW_004624829.1:706286-781371 GCF_000247695.1 Heterocephalus glaber
CCACCTCCGGCGCTCACTGTATACTCCTACTTTAGCTGCACAGCGAACTGCCAGGCAACCTTGACAAAGAGAGGACCCTTTTTAGGTTCAAGATAAATGTAGCTGCATTCACCTGCCCAAATATATAGGTACCTGGGTTCATCCAATATAGCATTGCATCAGAAGTTTAGTCTATATATCACCTTTGCTTCTAAGATACTGCTCCCAGACATTCGGCTGTTCTGAAACACCTTCCAGTTATAGCCCTCTCGGCCCCATGCCCTTAGCAGGCACACACGCTTCCAAGACTTTTCATCTGCTATTGCAGCCTACTTGAACTATTGCCAGATATGAATTGGCAGTGCAATTTGGGAACAAATTCTAAAACTGTTACTTCACCAAAAAATACAGAATATTTTATCTGTTAAGAAAACATTCCAAATTAAAAATTAATCAGCTATCTCAAGGAGGTGTATTTCTCAGATTCAGGAAAGTATTCACTTTTGCTGAGACTTTATATTGTACTAATAAAGAATAGCTTTTGCTTCAAAGGAGAATTTCTGTTATAAATCGAGGGATTAAATACACAAGCATATAAACATACACGTATATGCACAGAAATACAGTGGTAGATGAAACTTAACCAAAAACAATTTGCTTTCCTATAAGGCAAGCAGAACCCGTGTCAAATATTTTTCCAGTAGGCCACATAAATGAATAACCAGACTGACAGATGGGGAGTTATTGGCGCAATCAACACTTGATCAGTACATTTTCCCAGCAGGACCAACGCACTGTGATGCAGCAGGAATCTCTCGAGCTCAAGGGAGCATTGCAGAAGTAAGAAGCTAACTGCTGTGAATGGCAGGCTGTTTTCCTGTAAAGGTCTCTGTGAGGAATGAAAGACAGAGCTTCTAAGAGAAGCACTGTAGTTTAAGAGAAAGTGCCATTTTTCTGCTTCAGGTTTTTGCAAAACATTTTTAAATTAGGTAAATGTTTCCCCCATTGAGGTGCAGTCTCAACCTGCTGATGTCATGTTTATAAAGGCAATCCAGCCCTTGGAAAAGTATGGGCTTAGAAGACAGAAAGGCTTTGTTCAAACCCTAGCTTCTGCTACACACTAGCTTTGGGAACTTGACAAATTACATAACTACTCTTTTCTTTGATTCTTTTTAATAAAATAGAGATCACAGTGCACATGATGATCATAGAGGTTAAGTTAGATGATACTGTGAGTTGCCAGTTCTGTGCCTAAAACATAGTAGATATTCAATCATTTATCGTATACGGTAAATATTAGCAGAATTACAGAACCTCCTCCACTTTTAACAGGATTATGTTCAGATAGACCCATTGTAAGTTGAAAATGCCATAACTCAAAAATATATCTCATACATCTAACCACCAAACATCATAGCTAAAGCCAGGCATAGCGGCCTGCCTACAGCTATAATCCCAGCTCTCTGGGAGACTGAGGCAGGAGGATCCCAAGTTTGAGCTCAGCCTGGGCAAAATTTAGCAACTTAGCAACAGCCTATATCAAAATATAAAATTAAAGAAAGGGCCGGGGAGGTACCTTAATACGAAGGCCCTTGGTTTAATTCCCAGTACCACACACACACACAAAGGAAGCAAACAAACAACAACAACAACAACAACAAACATAGCTGTGGAACACAGCACATTGTAGAATATGAAGTGTTATTTCCCGTGATGGTGTGGCTGACTGGGAGCTGTAGCTCATTGCCACTGCCTAGCATCTCAAGAGAGTATTTTACCACATATAACAAGCCTGGGAAAAGAGCAATATTCAAAGTATGGTTTCTAGAGAATGCATATCACTTACATCATCAAAAAGTCAAAAACTTATAAGTTAAACTATCAGGAGTTGGGGACCATCTGTAATGGTTAATATATTTCTTGTTAAATCTTACTATTGTATTTTCCCATTTTTGAAACTTTACTTTTATATTATTAATAATAATATTATTTTTAAAAGAATTATCTTGTCAAAGAGTAAAGAGATCTGCTTCTAGTCCTTGCTCTTTATAAGCTGCTCTCTATTGTATTATCTGGATAAATTGCTTTCCATTTATGAGCCCCAGTTTCCTTTTGGTTAAAAAAAGATGAAGGGATTAAATTTGCTGATGTTATCTCTTCTGACTCAAACATTTTAGCAATTTGATGACTCTGAGTTCTCTTGGGTCTAATTTGTTTTGTTCATCCAAGAAGGTGGCCTTGAATAAAGCAGTAGTGTTTGCGGTGAAAATGACTGGCCACAGGACTGGTGATGCACTAGTAAATGTTTAGCAACTGACTCCCGGGGTTAAAAAGCCCTGATTTACAGTGTTCCAATCTTCAAGGCATATTCTTACCATGGCTGATTTCAAGCTATCAATGGGATGTCACTAAAAGTGGGGTTGGAAAGAGACACACACATTGGCTGCCATGGAACTGACTCTGATGCACAAGTGCTAAGCTCAGTAGACCCCAACAGTCAACTCACATTCATTTTCTGAGCAGTTCTTACATGATGTAGAAAACATCTCTGGGTATTAGAATACTCTCTATTTTCAGCTTCTAGCTAAGAGACACAGAATATATCACTGAATTCATTTCCATGCTGGATGAAAAAAAAAAGGTCTTAGAGACCATGAAACACTGAAAAGCAAACTTAATCTCCTCATCTTCCGCTCCATTCTATTTTCTCACTACTTTAAATCCTTCTCTAATCTCAGACTATAAAAACAGCAAATAACTTTTCAAGGTTCTAAGTCAGAAAATTAGTAAAAGCAAACTTGGTCTTCTTCAACTTCTTAACACTTGTAAAGATGAAATTTGTCAAGTCAACTATTTCTCTCCTTTGAATAGTCAGTTATCAATCAATAAAAAAGAGATTATGAATACATTGTTCCCACAGTTGCTTATGTTTAAAGCATGAGGGGATGCAGAGAAAAGCCATTCGTAAGTAGAAACCAAGCACAAGCATGTTTTAGCACCTGTCATTACCAAAGCCCTGTAATTCACTCTAGGAGAGGCCCTTAGGACATAGCTTGCAGCTTATTTTCTCACAAACCTGACATCTTTGATCACCAGACTTCTCAGGCTGCAGAGATTTGAAGTTGAAGAAACTTTCAAGGAGTCAGTGTAGTACCAGGAGCTGTGACAGCTGATATCTGATAGCCCAGCATGCTGCCTTATAGAGTGGCTCCCAATATTCACAGAGAGATTCAGAAAGTCAAATCCTACTGATCTACACCCCAGCAAAGTGTTTGAGGTTCCTAAATTGTCACCCTGAGTCATCGTGGAGCAATCATTTTTATCTTATCTTCTATGATGTGTAAGGATAATATATGACACATTTTAGTAACATTCCCATCAAAAAGTATTTATAAGTGCAATCTTCAATACAATAGAAAATGTACCCATATGAGATAATTTATTCCTTGGAAATATGATATCACTGAAGTTCTATAAGCCCCTCATAATATAGAATGCCAACCAAGTATAGCGCATTTTGGGGATGAAGGTTAATGAAACAATGTAGGAGATGTTGTTCTGCCCAGATCTCTCAACTCAGTCCCTGCATCCATCTTCCATTTGCTATGAGTGTTGATGATTCACAGCTGCTACCTTCTCCAGAAAAATGCCATTGTTTAATTGGGGTTTATCTCACTAGAGAGGTCATTCCTCAAAAGGGGAAATTTATTTCTGCTAAGGGAGTGCAAGTTTGTAGAAAAGCTCCCATTTTTGCCTAAAGATGGAACCAAGTTTGTAGTGTAGTTTGTGCTTCTAAGCTCTACCTAAAGATCAGGCTGATATGGTCTCTAGCTGATATCAAATCCGTGCTTGACTCCTTCTCTATCCTGTCCAGCTTCTCTCAGTGCCCTTCACCTGAGATCACGTTCTCACTAAGGCATTTGCAAGATAAACCACATCTCAGGATGTATTTCTAAAGGATCCAAACTAACACAAATTTAGATTCTTTTTGTAAGAATATAAACCATAAATAAAAGCAAACCTAACTATTACTTGAACACATAGTGTAAAGAGGTTTTTTTTAATTTTTAATTTTTGTTTTTTTTAAACAGGTTCTCACTATGTAGTTCAGGCTGGCCTCGAACTCACTCACTGTGTAACCCAGGCTGGCCTGGAACTTACACCCATCCTCCTGCCTCAGCCTCTTGAGTGCTGAGATTACAGGTGTGCACCACCACACCTGGCCAATGTAAATAGTTTTAAACAAAAGTGGATTTAGATAGAATAATAAACACCAGAAATGCCTAAAAATGGACAAGATGTTTGAAAAGTGATTTTCATGACTGGATACCAGGCAAGGGAACATAATGATCTCAGAGAAACAATATATACTAAATAAATCTCCTGATTATTCTAGTTTACTGAATGGAAAAAGGAACCCGGAACATTGTTGATGGACTCTTGAGTTGAAAATATAAAGCTGGGAGGCCAGGAAAGCCAAGGCAGCAAGAGTAGCACAGAGAGTATCAAAAAGGAGAAGGCTATACAGAAAGAGTTATGGAACTCTGCCAAATGTCGCCTTGAGATTTAGCTGAGTATGGGTCAGCACATGCACATAAGAAAGGGAACATCAAAGAAAGCTTAAAGGGAAAAAATCCCTGAAGACCACACAGGGACAAGAATAGTACCCATTCCTAGCAGTCTAAGTGGAAAACATAACTCATAGAGCATTGGGTTAAGCACTGAAAAGAGTTTTGCCTCCACAGTGGGGAAAAAATAGCACTAGATTATACAATACTGTGATCTCATCTAACAACACTTAAGGGCTAAATTCAGAAGCATCAAACTATTTCTAAGGAACTTAATTGCACCCCAGAACAAAGCTCAACAATATTTACAGGAATTCAAAAATATATAGCATCCTACAAGGTAAGATTCACAGTGTCCAAAATTTAGCAATAAATAAATAAATGAAAATTAACAAATGTGAAGAAGCAGGAGAATGAAAATGAGAATAAATTAAAACTGACAAAGGGATTAAAAATTATAACTATATTTTATATGTTTAAAATATAGAGGAAAGGTTTAACATATTAAATGGAAGTTTTGAAAAATACCTACTTTAAACTCCTGGAGATTAAAATTATAGTGTCTGAGACAAAAAAATACACTCAGTGAAATTAATGGCAGATTGGATACTGTAAAAGAAAGTATTAGTAAACCTGAAGATTTAGCAATAGGCACTATCCAAAATGAAACAAATGGGAGGGAGAAAAACAGAGCATCAATGATCTGTGAAACAAGTGGACAAATACACATGCAATTGTCATCTTAAAACAGGAAGAAGGATGAGGACAGACATATATTTGAAGAAATAATGGGCAGAATTTTTCAGATTTGATGAAAACTGTAAGCCCACAGATTCAAGATGAACAAACACAAAGTGCAAGAAAAATAAAGGAAAAAACAACAAGACACATCATAATCAAATTATTTAAAATCAGTGATAGAGAATATTAAGAGCAACCAAAAAAATTACATATTAAATATAAGGGAACAGAAATAGAGATGACAGCAGATTTTTACATTTTAAACAGTGCAAGCCGGAGGACACTGAAGCAACATCTCTGAAGCACTAGAAGAAAACACTACCAACCTAGAATTCTGCACACAGAAAAATTATCTTTCAGAATGGAAGCAAAGGCTTTTTCATCCTACAAAAGATGAAAAACAATCACAAACAGAGAAGTATATAAGAAATATTAAAGAAAAATTATAACAGATGACAATCTTCAACACAGAAGAACACTGGAAATGATAACTATATGGATAAACTTGGAAAAATTTCCTCATTAGATAAGTCTCTTTTGAAGATAATTAGCCACTTAAGGCAAAAACTAACAATGTATTGTGAGGTTGGTAGCATATGTGGCAGTAATGGGGCAGGAGGATAGATAAGATAGAGTGTTATACGGTTCTTATACAATATAGGAGGTAGCATAATATCACTCGAAGTAGACTGTAGTAAGTTAAAGATATATACTATAAATTCTAAAGCTACTACCACAATAATGCAACAAGTTTTACAGATATAAAGCCACAAAGATAAAATGGAACCATAAAATTTATTCAACTAATCAAAAATGATAGCAAAAGCAGATAATAACAAATGGAAAAATAGAAAAGAAATAACAAAGTGGTAGTGGTAGATATGATCTCAGCCATATCTATAATCAAGTGTGCACGATTCCTGGTACCAAAAAAGAAAAAAGAAAAAAGACCAAAAAATTGCATATGTGGTAGATACTCTAAGATGGCTTGCAGTGATCCCTATGTCCTTGCATTCATGCCCTTGTGTAATCTTCTTGTCCTGAGTGTAGGTGGGACCTGTGACTTTTTCTAACAGAATAAAACAATGGTGATCCAATGTCACCTCCAAAATACTGTTACGTAAGACTGTAACTTCTAATTTGCAAGTAGACTTTCTTTATTGATCATCTCCTTTGCTAGCTTTGATGAAGTAAGCCATCCTGTAGAGACATCTACGTGGCAAGGAACTATCTGATGATCTTCATTCTGACAGCATGCAAAGAATTAAATCCTGCCAACAACCACATGTGGTTGGAAATGGATTCTTCTTCATTTGAGCCTCAAATGAAACCCCAACCCTGCCCAATACTTTTGTATTAGTTAGAGTTCACTAGAGTAATCGGCCATCAATAATATATATATTATTTACAAGGTAGGCTTACAATGGCCTACCTTACAATGGCCATCTGCAGAGTGAAGTGTGAAAGAATGCAAAAGGGCCATCTGCATGCTAGAGATCTAAAGAATCCACTTGAAAGTCAAACGCCTGTAGCTCACTGCAGAGTCCCGTGCGAGTCTGTAATCAGGAAGCTGAAGAGTCTGTGCTGAAAGACTGAAGAGCCTGCACTGGAAGGCTGAAGAGTCTGTGCTGGAAGTCTGGAGACAGACATTCAAAAGGTGATGGGGAAGACTGGAAGTCCTCCAAAGAAACAGAAGCGAGACTTCCTTCTTTCTCTTTTTATTCCATTGAGGCTACAACCCTATTGGTTGGTGCTACTCATACCCAGGGTTGGTCTTCCCTCTTCAGTAAGTCCATCATCTAGACACACCCAGAACTGTGCTAAACCAGTCAGCTGGGCATTTCTTACTCAAGCTGACGTAACAGTTAACTATCACAACTTTCAATGAAACCTCATGACTTATTCTGAAGCAGAAGATTCAGCTAAATGTTGCTTGAATTTGTGACTCGCAGAAACAGTCAGATAATAAGTGTATGCTGTTTTCATCTGCTAAGTTTGTGGTAATATTATTCTCTAGCAATAGATAACTAATAAAACATTAAATAGCTTTAGCTGGGCGTGGTGGCACACACCTGTAATCCCAGGAGGGAGGCAGAGGCAGGAGGATCACTGTGAGTTTGAGGTTAGCCTGGGCTACATAGTGAGTTCAGGGCCAGCCTGAACTACAAAGCAAGACCTTGTCTTGAAAAAAACCAAAATAAATAAATAAATAAATAAATAAATAAATAAAGGTTTTAAACACAATTCATATGGAGTTTGTCAAGATGGATATAAAAAAAAATCAAGACCCAACTATATGCTACTTTTAAGAAACCTATTTTAAATAAAAGCATATAAGTTGGTTAAGATAAAAGGTGAGAAAATATATAATATGTTAATGCTAATCTTTAAAAAGGAAGCAGGAGTTCTTACATTTTAGTATAAGACAAAGTAGATTTCATTATGTATAATATTAATGAGTAAAGAGTCATTTCACAAAGAATTTAATTCAGCAAGAATACATGACAATCATAAAGTTGTATGCACCTAATAACAGAATTATTACATCAATTAAAAACTGATAGAAGTATAAGGAGAAACAGACAAATCCATAGTTATATTCAGTTTCTCCATCCTTTTTTCAATAATTTAAAGAACAAATAAAAGATAACCAATAAGGATATAAAAGACTTGAACAACACTATCAACTAAATTGTAATTAACATTTATGAAACACTTCAAAAAAATTGGAAAGTACATATTCTTTTTTCCAAGTGCACAGAGAACACTTACCATAATAGAACATATTCTTACCCATAAAACAAATCTTTTGCCTTACACTGTGAGTTTTTTGTTTGCTTTTTAATTTTTATATTTATTAGTACATGTTTATAGTAGAGAAGGATTACATTCGTCATGGGAAGTTGGTACATGTGCATATCTTAATTCTTTTTATGTCCCCTTCCCCACCCTGCTCTCACCCTTTCCTCCATCTCTTGGTCCAGCAGGGTTTTGCTGTGTACTCCAAGTTGTCCTAGAACATGAAATCCTCCTGCCGCAGGCATCTGGGTGCTGGGATTCTTAACTTAAAAGTGCAAGGGCCAGGGATTTAGCTCAGTGGTTCTGCTGCCTACCTCACAAGCCCAAAGACCCAAGTTCGATCCCTGGTACCAAAAAAAAAAAAAAGTGAAAAACTCTCAATCTCTGCCCTTTACCTCACTGAAATGTCGATGGGATTTCATGGAGAGGAGGTATGATGAGGACAAAGTTCTAATACAAAATGTGCCAAATGCTTGTTCTGGGAGGGAAGACTTCAAAGAGGCAGAAAAGATTAAGGAGGGAAAACCCTTGTTCACTTTCTCCAAAGCCCTAAGAATCAGCTGAGTTAGAGGCTTTAAACGTGGTGTGTTTTAAATGGTGTTCCATGGAGTGGACTAATGGATGTTCAAAACAGACTGTCTTTTGCTATCAAAAAGGATGGGGTCCTGTTACATTCGGCTCAAAGACACTCTGTATATTATTAAAGTTTGCTACATAAGATAGTATTTAGGTCATCAATAATACTATAGGGTGGCTTTTTAAAAATCCTAGACACTGGCCGGGGATTTAGCTCAGTGGTTCCACCGCCTGCCTTGCAAGCGCAAGGACCCGAGTTCGATCCTCGGTACCAAAAATCCTAAACACTGAAACACATGAGAGGAAAGATTTCTGTCAATAATTTTTATGGTGGCATTACTATGTCTAGAGGGGGAAAGAAACTCATCTTGCAAGAGAATTTAAGGATGCTGTCTAATGTTCCTAGCTCCATGAGAAATCAATCAGTAACCCAATTCAACACAGCTACAATGTTGAATCAATAATTAGCTGTAAAACTAAAGCTATTAATGGGAAGATAACTCCCAGTGTTGTACTGATAGTGTGCAAACAAGAAACTCCACAAACAGCATAAAGACTGTTTTTGTTTTGGGCTGCCATAGAAAATTCTCAGGTATGTGCAAAGCATAAGTGATTGGATAACAGTTCCTGGAACCTGTTATGAATATCCTTAAAAGCTTTAAGTTGTTCAGATTCACTTTAGTGCTCATTACCATTGGACAATTTTATAAGGAAAGAAAGATCTAGATAACTCTAGCAAGAATTATTTTTTAAAGATAAATCTCTTACAAATTGGTATAACCATTCTGAGGAAGGATGTCTATCCAAATGTGAAGTGTGCATGCCTTTTAGCCCTAAAATACTGCTTAGCTATGCTCACAAAGAATATGTATCGTTTAGGACCCTTTTCCTAGAAAATAACAAAAAATCAGTGTCATCTAGTTTACACAAAAGAAGGTGTTTGTTAGGTTGGGACTAGGAAAATTCAGCATAAAATGGTCCAGAATTTGGGCTGTTGGGAGGGAGATGAAGAAAAAACACTGATAAGAGAGTAGAAAAGTGAAATAGGGATAAGAAGGCAGCCAACATAGGTTACCATAGTATCAAGCTAGTTTCCACTGCAGGAACTGGAGTTTAACTCCACTAGGGAGATCCCAAGACCAGAGTAAAATATGGCTCAGAGGTAACCCATCCCTTGAGGGGCACTGATTCCATTCTGGTGAGTGGGTGGCAGAAAGGACTGCAGGAGCAAAGGAAACCCTTTAGACAACACATTCAGTATTGACAGAAGTCAGGCCAGTATGCACTGAAATGGTAAAGGCAAGTGGACTTCAAGGTTGGCTGATCTGGCAGCTCAACAATGTCATCAAGATTCTCTAGCAGAAGAGTGGTGAAAGAGGCCTGTAATCCCAGCATTCTGGGAGGTTGAGGCAGGAGAATTGCAGATTTGAGCCAACCTTGGGGAATTTAACGAGATTGTTTCAAAATAAAAAATGTTTACAATGGATTGGGGCATAGGCATATCTCTGAACCAATGACTTTGTCACATAGTTTAAATCCATCAGTATGTACTCCCAGAGGTAAGGATCTTTCCCAAAGGCACATAGGAAAACAAGGTACATGAGAAGGGAGAAGATGGGATGGGTGCTGAGTAATTCAACCACAAATGTACAGGGATATATGTGTAAAGATGTTAACTGCAGCCTTCTTTGCAATAGTGAAAATATCTAGGAACATCAAAATGTACATCAATAAAAAAGACATAGCTAAACAAATTACTGTACGTTGTTACTCTGGGTATAAAGTTGTAGTAGATCTTTATGTTTGGACAGAGATGGTGCTCCAAAATATTTATCTATACATATTAATATGTATTATGTATTAATGAGAAGAGTATATGCAAATCAATGCAAAGCAAATCACTCATGAATTAAAAAGAAAAACCCATTGCACACCTATAGTTCCAGTTATTTGGATGGCTGGGGCAGGAGGATCACTTGAGCCCAGGAGTTTGAGACAAGCTGGGCAACATAGTGAGATTCCCATCTCAAAAAAGAGCCAAACTCAGGGCCGGGGGGGTGGAGGGTGGTTTAGCCCAGTGGCACCACACCTGCCTTGCAAGTGCAGGGTCCTAAGTTCGATCCCCGGTACCCCCCCCCAAAAGCTAAACCCATCCAACTAAACCACTCCTGAATTTCTGTACCCCACAAAGCTGTGAAATGATAATGATTTGTTGTGTTAGGCAAAAAAAGTTTCATGTAATTGTTATGAAAAAATACATAGCTAATAAATGATCTAACAGGAAAAACATAGCTATAAAGAACAGTACAATATGGCTCTTTTTAAGTATAAGTGGAAAGTTTTCAAATAAATTTAGAAATAAAGGGGAGCTTTGATTTAGAAGCTTGCAATAAAATTCTTTTAAAACTTCCATGTATTCTGGGTTACAAAGCACTTAGAGGAAGTTGTACTTTCCTGTCAGTCGTAATGGGCATTCTATATCCCAATGAAGTCCCTGTATGAGAAAACGAAGCAACTTACTAGATAGAGATTGGTTACACATGTGAGAACACTTCACAAGTATCTCTATCCTCAAGCTCTATCATCATTTCAGATTTAAAGAAAATCTTAGGCAAACTCAGAATTATTAAAAATTTGAATCATCAGTAGCATCTCCTCTCCACTAAATCTATATTTACCAGAATGATTGATGACCAAAGATGCAGAAGAATGGAGTCAAAACTATACTGGCAATCTTCAAACTGAGGCTATATGTTTAACAGCTTTCCAGTGGGCACATGGCCATAAATAGTTTGGAAGAATAAATTTCAACTCAGCTTCTATATCTATGCAATCTCTCCTACAAATGATCTGCCTGAGATGAGCATGGTCCAGTCCATTTGTGCTGCTATAATAAAATATCTCGTGCTACGGGAACTAGCAGAAAGAATCAGCAACTGGGATCTCATCTTATTAAAAAGCTTCTGCCCTGCAAAAGAAACCACCAACAGAGCTAACAGACAACCTACAATATGGGAAAACAATTTAGCAGCCTTACCTCAGACAAAGGACTACTGTCTAGAATATATAAAGAATTGAAAAAAATCAGACTCCCCAAATTGAAAGACCCAATTCAAAAATGGGCATCTGAAATGAACAGACAGTTCTCAGACAAAGAAGTAAAAGCAGCAAACAAATATATGAAAAAATGTTCAACATCACTCGTCATTCGAGAGATGCAGATGAAAACAACCCTGAGATTCCACCTCACCCCACAAAGAATGGCTGCTATCAAGAAATCAACCAATAACAAATGCTGGTGGGGTTGTGGGGAGAAAGGAACCCTTCTCCATTGTTGGTGGGAGTGCAGACTGGTGTAACCACTGTGGAAGTCAGTATGGAGATACCTCGAAGAACTAGGGTTAGAGGTCCCATTTGACCCAGCTATTCCCCTGCTGGGTGTCTTCCCAAAAGAATTAAAAGAATCATACCACAGTGATATATGTGCACCCATGTTCATAGCGGCACAGTTTGTAATAGCTAAAGCTTGGAAGCAGTGCAAGTGCCCATCAACTGGAAACTGGATAAAGAAAATGTGGGGTTTTTAAAAATAAAATGGAGTACTACTCAGCCATAAAGAATGAAAAACTAGAGTCATTTATAGCTAAATGGATGCATATCGAGGCCATACTCTTAAGTGAAATAAATACGTCACACATTTGTAAATACCAAATAATTTCACTAGTGTGAGAAATTGATAGTGTAAACAAGGGTTAAAATGATTAAAATGAATAATTGATAATTTGAAATAGGAAAAAAGGTCCAAAGACGAAGGAGTGAAGGGAGGGGAAGGGGAAAGGAAAAAAGGGAAAGGAAAAACTATAAGAAAAGAAAAAAAATGGAAATGAAATCTATGTAAATAGGTAAGGGCGGAGGGGGTGAAGGGTGCGCAGGTAATGGGGAAAAAAATAAGAACCAAGATATATCATGTTCAGGTACAAACACCCAATGATAAATGTAAATGAATTGTATACCGAAAATGTACCAGGAAAATGTACCAATAAAATTAATTTTAAAAAAATAAAATAAAATATCTCATGCTGGATAATTTATGAAGAACAAAAGTACATTTCTAGGGCAGGGGATTTAGCTCAGTGGTTCCACCACCTGCCTCACAGGCGCAAGGTCCCGAGTTCGATCCCCAGTACCAAAAAAAAAAAAAAAGTACATTTCTTTAATTCTGGAGACTGAGAAGTCTAAGATCAAGGTGATATCAGATTCAGTGTTTGGTGAGGGTTTCTTCCTCATATAGTGCCTTCCTACTGCATCCTCACATGGCTGAGGGGGAAGAGACAAATATTGTCTGCAGGAGATGGGTGGTGTCTTAGCTACTTTCCCATTGCTGGGACAAAATACCCAACACCTACAACTTAGAGGAGGAAAGGTTTATTTTGGCTCATGGTTTCAGTCCATGATTGGCTGGCTGTAAGGCAGAAGCAGGATGGCAGAGGGATCTGGCAGGGTGAAAAGGGCTCAACCCATGGCAGCCAGAAAACAGAGAGAGAAGGAAGGAGTCATTGACAAGAATATACCCTTCCAGGTCACACCCCTCAGTGACCCACCTCCAACCAGGCCCTACTTCCTAACAGCACTGAACTCAACAATGGATGAATCCACTGATGAGTACAGCATATGATCCAATCACCTTCCAAACCTATGAGACTTTGGGGGGATATTTTAAATCTATACCATTACAGGAGGCAAAAGGCATTAGTTTTCCCTTCAACCTCTTCTACAAGAGCATTAATCACTTCCCCAAAGGCCTCGCCTCTTAATATCATCACCTTGGGGTTTAAGTTCCAAGATTTGTCTCTCAGAGGGACACATACATTCAAACCACAACAGGCATGTTACCTGGTCTTCTTTCCTATCGTTCCCTTCACCAATATCCTTTTCCATGTTTCAAACATTTCTCTGGGTTCCCAAAACTTATTGTCTTATCCCAGAGTGTGAAAAATGGACTAGTTTAAAATATCTATATTTGCAAATTTTATTTACTCAAATCACCATAAACTCACAGAAGTCTCTTCTCTCATACATATTTTTATTAAAGGAGATGCATAGGACTCCTGTTGAGAGGTACTATAAAGCAAAGTAGCATGGCATGGGGAAAGGATTTGGGGAATTAATGACAAACAATTTTCATTTAGCAACTCCACATGTCAGTTCTGTCAACTGTTGTAAGACAACACATTACTTCTGAGACTAAGTCCCAAGAGACTGTTGCTGAAGGCTGATATGAAATTAGTCTCTTATAATGTTAGTCATTTACAAAAATTCAGACCAGAAAAACAAAAACAAAACCACAAAAAAGTCCCTCACTTTTCAAATGAGGAAAGTAAAGGCATTAGTGAAAAGGTACCACCATCAAAGTTGGTTTTAGAAACCTTACACATATAAGACTTCCTCTCTTGAAAATACTGATTCTGTGTGCACTGCAGTTCATTCTTTTTATAAATGTTTACTGAGTACCTCTTATTTGCCAAACACTGTTAAGATTCTCAGTGAAAAAAATGAGCAATGGTGAAAAAATGGAAAAAAAAACTATGGTCTCATGAAGCTTGTTGAGACAAGAGGCAAATGAAATAAATAAATGGTACATAGCATATTACAACATCATAAGAGCATAGAAAACCAAAAATAGAAAAAAGAAAGAAAACAAGGAAGGGCAGGGAATTCAAGGAAGCATTGGGAATTTTAAGTAAGGTATTCAGAGATAGTGCGTCTTTGAAGATGACATGCAAAAGTTGAAGGATAGCAGGGGACAAGATTTACAGATATTCAGGAGAAAGTGTGCTAAGCATAAGACAAGCATGTACAAAGGCCCTGGGATGAAGTATTCTTGGCTTGCTCCAGAAACAGTAAGGAGGCCAGTGTGGGGAACAGTAATAAGAAATGTAGGAGAAGGAGAAGTGAGAAGGTTAGAGCAGTGCTAGACCTTGCAGAGCCTTACAGCCTACTGCAAGAATTTGTTACTTTTACTTGGGTGAGTACCTTGTACAGTGACAGAACATGACTTTTGTTAAGAGACACACTAGCCACTGTATTGAGAATAGACCTAAACAAGCAAGGGCAGAAGAAAAAAGTCCAGGAATGTGGTTACTACAGTAGTCCAGAAAAGGACTGTGGTGTTTGGTCCAAGATGGTAACTAAGGAGGTGATAAGAAGATATTAAGATTCTGAACATCTTTTGAAGGATGTATGGATGGAATGTATGCAGAATGTGAGAGTGAATCATCCTATCTCTTAGAAAAACTAAGTTCATAGTTTAAAACTTACCAAAAAAAAAAAAACTGTTCTGAAAAGGAAACTCCAGACTGAGATGGCTGCACATATAAATTCTACCATGGGAGAAATTTATGGGAGAAATCACACCAATTTTACCAAAACTTTACAAAATATGGGATGAGCTAGTGCCATGATGCATTTTGTGTTGCCCTCATCACCCTAATTCTAAATTGTGAAAAAGACAGTCCAGAGAAGAAATTTACATACACATCCTTCATGAATACAGATGCAAAATAATTCTTAACAAGATACTAGTAGATTGAATTCAACAATATATCAAAAGGAAAATATGCAGTGACCAAATAGAGCTTATCTCACAGATACAAGGCTTTTTAACATTTAAAGCTCAATCAATGTTATTTACCGTATTAACAGAATAAAGGAGAAAAACTATGTAATAATTTAAATAGATGTAGAAAAAATTCAACACCCACTTATACAAACTGTTAGCAAATTAGGAATAAATAGGAAATTCTTCAACATGATAAGGGATATCTTTTAAAAGCCTGGCACTAACTTCACGTTTAATGGTAAAAGTCTGAATGTTTTGTCCTTAAGATTATTAAAAGGCAAGGTTTCTCACCATCATCACTTCTATTCATATTATACATGAGACCCTAATGAATTCAATAAGGCAAAATGAAAAATAAAAAGGAGTAAAAGGCAGAGAGATTGGGAAAGACAGATTTGTCTGTATTTACTGATGACCTGATTACTTATACACAAAAGCCAGAAGAATCTACAAAACAAATGCTAGAATTGAAAAGTAAATTTAATAAAGTCATAGGATACAGTTAATATGAAAAATCAATTAAGGTCACAAATAATTGGAAAATGAAATTTTAAAAATTGATTCTATTTATAGCATCAAAAATCATGAAATAATTCTAATACAGAACATAATGTAAAGCATAACATATAACAGAACATACAGCCTATAACACATGTTCTTTATAACATGCTACATGTTCTGTCATGTATATCTATATTTGTAATATAACATATAATAAGCATAACAGACTTCTAAAAAATAGAAGCCATTTCTGAGAGAAATTAAGGAAGATCCAAATAAATATAGTGGTACACTGTTATGTCTTGTATCTAGGTATCCCCCAAAAGCCTCATGAGCTCATAGTAGGGCTCTTGGGAGGTGACTGGATTGTGGGTGTATGATGCAGGATTAGGGTGTGTGAATATGGATTAAGCATAACTAAATTGGTTTGGCAAAGTTCTGGGTGTGGATAGTGGGAAGGCCTGCCCAGGGTGTGGATAGCACCATCCAATAGGTTTGTAGCCTGGTTGGGATAAAAGAGAAAGGAAGACTTGCTGCTGCTGCTGCTTTGCTGCTTGCTACCTCCTGCCTGCTCTGCCATGCACTGTTTCTGTCTACCATAGTGCCCTACCTTAGAGCCAGCCTACTATGGACTGAAATTCTACAAACTGTGAGCTGAAATAAACCTTTTCTCCTTTAACTTGCTGTCGGGTACTGTGTCTCAGCAAGGAGAAAAGTAACTAAGACATATACTATTTCATAGTTGATTGGAAGATTCAATTATTATTAAGATGTTAAATCTCTCAAAGTTGATCTGTAGAGATAAGGCAATTCCAATCAACCTTTGCATAGAGTTTTTTGTAGAAATTGATGAGCTGCATCAAAATTATATTTAAAAATCAAGGGACATATAATAGCTAAAATAATTTTGCAAAAAAAGGAACAAAGTGGGCTTGAGATTTAGCTCAGTGGCACTGTGCCTGTCTTGCAAGCTCAAGGTCCTGAGTTTGATCCCCAGTACCAAAAAAATTTAAAAAGGAACAAAGTTAAGAACTTGTGCTACCTGACTTTATGATTTATTATAATGCTAAAGCTATCAAGCCACTATGGTACTGCCATAATGACTGGCAAATAGATTGATGTAATACAATAGACCCTAGGAATTGACCTACCCATTATATCATAGTTGTCATCTGATTTTTGTTTGTTTGTTTGTTTTTGTTTTTGATTTTTGGTACTGGGGATTGAACTCGGGACCTTGCACTTGTGAGGCAGCCAACAGCACCACTGAGCTAAATCTCCGGCCCCTTCATCTAATTTTTAAAATAATGACACTAAATGAATCCAATCAGAAAAGAATAGTCTTTTTGTCAAATGGAGGTGGAATAATTTGGCATCAATATGAAAAAGGAAAAAGAACACCACGTTCTACCTCATTATACAGAAAAATTAATTTGAAATAGATTTGAGGGCTCAATATAGAAGTAAAAGCCCTAAAACTTCAGAAAGCATATACCTGACAAAAGACTGCTCTCCAGGATAAAGAACTCCTTAACATTTAATAATAAAACCCACCTATACATAAATTTTTGCATAGACACTTCACAGGAGAACATACACTAATGGGCAAAAAGCACATAAAAAAAATACTCAACAAAATTAGTCATCAAAGAAATGCAACTTTAAAAAACAATGAAATATATACATCTACTAGTATGACTACAGTTAAAAAGACTGACAAAACCAGATGTTGGCAATGATTTGGGGTAATTGGAACTCTCCTATGTTGTTGTTGTTGTGACTATAAGATTGTACAACCTGCTAAGCAAAAGTCTGGAGGCTTCATAGTAAACTAAATGTATACCTACACAGTGATCCAGCAATTCCCCCTAGATATTACCCAAGAGAAATAAAAATATATGTCCACAGAAAGACTTATACACAAAGGTTCATGATAGTTTCATTTTTTATAGACAAAACAAGAAATAGCCTGAGTGTCCACCAATAAGAGAATGGGTAAGCAAACTGTTCATTCGTATAATGGAATGCAACTCAGCAATAGAAGGATTGAGCTGTCAATATGCACTACAAAATGCATGAATCACAAAAACATTATGCTGAGTAAAATAAGCCTCACATAAAAGAGTGTAAATCATATGATTCCATTTATGTAAAGTTCTAAAATGGACAAAGCTGATTTATAGTGGACAACAATCAGAACAGTGGTTTGCTGTTGAGGGCGAGGGTGGGAGATGGGGGAGAATGTTACACAGGGAGGGTCTGTCCAGGAAAGATCAAAACACAACTTTATGCAGCAATTGCAATATTTTATATATTACTAGGGGTTTGCATGTACACCTAACATGTGCGCACTTATACATTTTACAGCAAAAGAAAAACGTTAGACAAAGCTGAACTCTAATTAGTAATAGCCATGCTGAAGTGTATGGAGGGAACATGCAGATGTCTTCCGCTTACTTTGAAATGCATCAAACAACAAGATAGATTGATAGAGGTGATAAAGCAAGTATGATAAAATGGGAATGGAAGAATTTGGTGATGGTATAAAATTATTCACTATAAAATTCTTTCAACATTGCTGCGTTTTTGAAATTTTTCATAGTAAAGCCATTTTAAAAATTAAAATGATACATAGCAATGTTGATATCTCACCAAGATAATTGAAAGAGATTTTTTTCCAACAAGTATGAAGCTTGGATATTGACCTGGAGCTCAATATGAAATAATTACACAGGTCTGATTCATCAGGCACTCATTAATTCACTCAGATATTTATTTATGTATGTATTCATGTATTTATTTATTTATTTATTTATTTATTTATTGGGCATCCACGACTTGCCAGGCACTTGAATAAAAGAAAAAATGCAGAACAATCCACTCAAAAAATAATTATCTGCTGTCACCTGTAGTAACCTACTTGGAAAGGAACGCCCTGAGAAAACGACGTATGATGAGAAAAACCTTTATTCACACCTATTTTTTATGTTATACTTTACCCATTAAAGAAGCCATTTTCAACATGGAAAATTAATACTGTTAAATCAGAAATGATTGCACAAATGCTAGTGTCACTTTAAAATTGTTCCTTGAATATATTTTCAGGCTTGGAAGCAGAAAAAATTCAGACTTCAGGAAAGAGAGGGCCTTACTAACATAACGTGTGATTTTAAAACCATTAGTGCTATGCTGACAGATGGAGAGGGCTCTAAATGTCATTTCCTCACAAGGAGCTATTATGCACCGTACATGAACAAGGCTGGAGGACCTAGCAACAGAAGAGGAAAAAAAGGTTTCCAAGGCAAAAGGGCTGCAGCTTTCAGAACTAAACTTTAAATTGCCACACCTTGAGGTCCTGACCAGGAAAATGAATAGCCAGCCAAGACCATAGCTTAATAACAGGTCTTGTTTCCCTGGATGACACTGGATTTATTAGGCACATATTTTTACATACGACTTTCCAGTGTAATTGAAATTACATCTTGAGGTGGAGCACACACACTGGATATTTTTGTATGTAAATATGTCCTGGTCTATGGATCTGTTGCTTCTCTCAGTCACAAAAGCAAGGTTTTAGAACAAGAATCAGAAACAATCCTGGTTATATACTGCTCTGACTCACAGGACACCACTGAACGCAACTCTGAGTAATTTAGATGTTAGAAAACACAGCTGAAGAGTGAGGCAGAGGCTGAGAATTTGCCAACCAGAAAATCTGAAGCCTTTCAGATGCTTATCCTTAAACTGCGCCAGAAGCTTTTGAAGGGTACTTGAGCATTTTCCCCTTTTTCCCCCAGGGATTCTCTTACTTCGTGTTTGTCCAAATTAGCTATCAAATCTTCTATTATTTGAAAATCTTCCCAAAACATCTTTTCTTTCAAAAGCCTGGAGGAGGAGTTCATCTAATTTTATCTTCTTCATATTTCATTTTTCTTCTCTTCCCCAAGTACAGGGGTCGTTCCCCTGCCCACCTAGCACTGGGGACTGAACCCAGAGTTTTTGCACAGAGCTATGTCCCTAGGCCTGTGGATTTTGAGACAGGGTCTTATAAGTCACTGAGTTGCCCCAGGCTGGGCTCAAAACTGCAGTCCTCTTGCCTCAGCCTCCCAGAGTACTGGGATTATAAGTGTATGCCACTGTACCTAGCTAAAGGTAGTTTTTAAGGGGAAAATATCACCAAAAGGGCTATTTTACAGATAGAAATGGAATTGGGGAGAAATAGTTTGTCAGCATTTTCTTCAGAAGTGAAGAAGGCATAGGAGAATTAATATTTTTGTGTATGCTCAAATTTGGAATGTTGCATCCTCTTCTGCTGCTTCTGCAACAATGCATTGCCCCACATATACAGTAGGAGCCCACAAATCTGCTCTTTCTCTCCGATCATCAAAGTTCCTAGCAACAGAGACAAAGGGCACAATGATTAAGCACACATTCTAGACAGTACTTAATGCCCCGAGTACCCCAAACACACACACACACACACACACACATTTTCTCTATGTTTTTCCCAAGGGCCTTAACCCGTCATTGGCCCTAGTTTGGGTGTAGAAACCATAAACCAAAGAGCTATGTTGCTTGCTAAGACAAAAGCAGAAATCAGACCCAGAATGTAAAATGTCCACTTCTATTTACATGGTTCTTAAATCTCTATCTGAGAACTCACAAAGTCTTGAAACTTCGTGTCTGAAGTCACAGGACAATAGGATATAGGACAAAGTCATAGGACAAATAAATACTTCTCATCCCTACCAACCTGTGCAATTCTCTCCCTAAAACTGACCCGGGCAACTAGTTCTTATTTTATCTCCTGCTCTCATTTCTCCAGATGGCAGTCTTGAGATTCCGTTAACAAGGAAAAAGAGTTTCTCCTGCTCAGTATTGCCTCAAAGCATTAGTGCATAGATTTCACCAGCTTTCTCCTCAATCTTCATCCAGCTATTGAGCCAATCCAAACGTCTATCTATCACTGTTCACCTTGCTTACCCCACTGCCTTTCCTCTCAAATCATTCTGAGTGTTTTCTCAATTTTTATGTATGATCGCATTACTATTCTTTTTATAGCACCTCACAAAGCCATTACTAAGAATTTACTTTGGATGTCTGTGGAGCAGGCTGGGTGTGGTGGTGCATGCCTGTACTCCCAGTGTTATGGTTTGGGTCCAGATGTCCCCTAAAAGCCTCAGTGGTCATAGGTGGCTTTTTCAGAGGTGGCTGAATCCAGAGTGTGTGATGCTGGGATTCAGGGCGTGTGATTACTAAACCATTATACTGATTGGTTTGGTACCGCCCTAATCCTGGTAGTCTGGGTAAGATAAATGGGGCAGAAAGACACTGTTAAGGTTCTTTTGTTGCTTTTGCTGTTTTTTTCCTGCAATGAACTTGTTCTCCTCTGCAAAGCCCCCTGCCATGTGCCACTCTGCCCTGGAGCCAGCCAACTATGGACTGAAACCTCTACAAACTGCAAAATAAATAATAAACCTTTCCCCCTTTAACTTTGGGTATTGGGTATTTTGTCTCAGCAACAAAGAGAAAAGTAAGAACACATCCCAGCATTTGGGAGACTGAGGCAGGAGGATTGCTGTGAGTTCGAGGTCAGCCTGCATTACATAGTAAGACCCTGTCTCAAAAAGCAGAAACAAAAACGAAAAAGGAAGGAAGGAAGGAAGGAAGGAAGGAAGGAAGAAGGAAAGATCTATGTTTTTTAAGTCACAAATGGAAAACACAATCAAATTCTTCCTTGATCTATGGTTCAAAATTCAAGAGGTAACATTTGTATTTACAAACAGTACTTTCATTTTGTAATTGCTGCTTTAAGGATTCTTTTTGGTCTTGAGTGATGGAAACTCAATTCAAATCTACCTAAAAACAGGAAGGGGGACTTATGTATTTATTTTTACTTGTTGCATTGACAAATCCAAGAGTCACCTGGCAGGAGCCTAGAAATGAGTCTTTCCATTTATTGGCTCTTTCTTCTTGTATGCTGGTTTTGTTGTGAGTGGTAACAAAAAGGACCCCCAATAGCTCTGGGATCAAATCCTACTTGCTTTATCCTACACCTGAAAGACGCATTAGTGCCAACAGCCCAGCATAAGGAAGGCAGCAGAGAGAGCAGCTAAGGCCTTCTGGTGTTCCCCACGGCCTGGCAACAGCCCAACCTCAGCATTTCCTCGCTGAGCCCCACCCAGCAGGTGAGCTTGGGTCGGGCAGGGAGACACTGGAGCTGGAAGGAGAGGAGAGAAGTGTCAAAGACAGCAGCTCTGATCTCCTCTGGGCCTTCTTTTATCCCACTAGCTCCAGCATTTGGTAGGCTCCAATTGAGGAGTGTACAGGTGAACACTCACGTCACTGAGACCTAGGGGACATTTGGTGCCAGCCACTGTGACCTTCTGAAAACAATGCCCTCTCCTTTGCCCACTTCCAAGAAGACTTCAGACCAAACAAAAATGGTCCTCAGCAGACCCCTGGGGATTCACAGTCCTCCCAGTTTACACCATGCAAGCAGTGGGAGAGACAAATGACCCACCCAGGATTATCTGGTGAGGTTTCAGTGGTGGAAGCCATTTATTTAATTCGAATCTCTTTAAACACATTAAATAGACTCTGGCAACTTTTGTGCTTTAAATTCTAAAGTTCGATATCAAATTCTTGTGATTTTCATTTAAATGTAGGATAACGGTTTTAAAATAATTATCCCTGAAGTTTTATTAAAATAGTGCAACTCTAAGTAAGGAGCATTACTTTCAAGACCTCAAATTGAAATGAAATGCACTTTCTAGATTTTAATGCATTGTAAGCCACCAATTTCATAAAATTGCATCCACTTTTCAAAGCTTGTATACTGCCCCATGGAAGCAACCCTTTGAAAAGGGAAGAGGTATTTGATTGTCTAATATCTCCACTTAGCCCCTTATAGGCACGTTTTCATACATCATCCTCTTAAAAATATTATAAAAGCACTTTCTAGTAAGGTTCTAGTATGGATGGGAAATGTTAAAGGTAATAATTTTATTGAACTACAGGAAAAATTCAGATTAAAAGATAAGAAAAATGAAACATTTTCCTTGCACTTAATGTGGGCTGAATCACATTGAAACAGCTAAAATTCTGACAAAAGAGATAACCTCTGTCTTTAGGAAAAGCTACAGATAAAATGAAGATAATTATTGTAGCAGCAGAAGACAGCTTTCACTTCAAATGAGACATACATATACTTACTAAATTATACATAATTGATATATTCAAACCAGATTAGCCATTAAAAATATTTCTCAGCAATCAGAGTGGACAAACCTGTAAATTCCATCCATTTTCATAGCTTTGAACAGCCTTGGGCTTAATAAATCAAGAAAAGGCTGGGCCGGGGATTTAGCTCAGTGGTTTTGCCGCCTGCTGTGCAAGCGCAAGGACCGGAGTTCAATCCCCGATACCAAAAAAAAAAAAAAAAACCCAAAAAGGTAAAGGTAGAAATTGAGGAAAAGTCAAAACAGTCATTTAAATGACAGTTATCCTTATATAAAATAAAATGAAAATGAGGATATTCTAAAAATGTTTCCTCTGTCCTTTCTAAACACTAATTTGATGCCCATGTTAGGAAAATGTGACAACCAGTCTCCAAAATGATCCCCAGAAATTCCTGTGTGCTAGTTCATGCCCTTTTATAGTCCTCTCACACTGAAAAGGACTGATATCTAGAACCAATCAGATAATGCCAAACTAATGGACTGTGTCCAAAAATAACACAGAAGACTTGGGCATAGTTGAGGCCTATAAATGGCATAGCAATCTTTTGTTAATATCAACTGATGATCTGGGTGCAGAGCTGCATGCCTATAGTCCCAGCTACTTGGGATGCTGAGGTGGAAGGATTGCTTGAGTGCAGGAGTTTAGGGCTAGCCTGGGCCACATAGTAAAACACTGGCTCAAAAAACAAAAACAAAACCTATGAATTAACTGGATGAATTTTTTTTTTTTTTGAGGCAGAGTCTTGCTATGTAGGCTATGTAGCCCAGGCTGACCTCAAACTTGTGATTTTCCTATCTGAACCCCGCAAGTAGCCGGGGTCACAAGTGTGCACCACCATTCTCAGCTCAGTCCAGGGATTTTTAATTACTCTTTTTTGTTTTTTTTGACATAGAAGATATCAAAACCCTGAAGAGTCTAATAACAGGCAAGAAATTGAGGCAATGTATAAAAAACAAAAAAAACAAAAAAAACAAAAAAACCTACCAACCAAGAAAAGCCTAGGATCTGGTGCATTCACCAGTGAATTTTACAAGAATTTCAGGGAAAAACTAACACTAATGCAGTAATACCTCAGATCATGAATGCTTCTGTTTGCAAACAATTCTGTTCATGAACAGAAGTGTTTGGCAAAATTTTGCTTCAGTTTGCGAACTCCACATCAGGTAAGGAACACAACTGCAGCTATCTTCCCTCCATGAACACAAACGTGGCCATCTTCTCCTCTCTGACATGTGGTCGTGGCTTCCTCTAGTTGAGCTCATGGTCACAGACAGGCCTGTGCACACTTGCTGTGAAACTTTTTGTGTGTGCATTTTAGCACATTCAGTATTGTACAGTATTATTCAACCCAGCATGGCTCCAGAGAAAGTGCAGACCAAGCATGGTGGTAAGAAGAAAGTGGAGAATGGTAATGAAGGTGACAAGAAAGTGCAGAAGAAAATTGTAGAAAAGCATGAGTGTGGTATTCGTGTGACTGATTTAGCCTTGGAGTACAAAATGGCGAAGTCAACAATCTTGGCTATTTTGAAGAAAAATGCCATCAAAGGTGCTAATGTGGCAAACGGAGTAACAATGTTAACTAAGCAGAGGACACAAGTACTGGAAGAGGTGGAAACTCTTGTTAGTGTGGTTGAATGAGAAACAGCTGGCATGTGATAGTGTTAGTGAGGCTATGATTTGTGAAAAAGCTGGGAAATTGCACAGTGGTTTACTGCAAGAAAACCCTCTATAAGTGCAACAAGTGATGAATTTAAAGCCAATAAAGGTGTTTGATAAATTCTGCAAGAGAAGTGGCATCCATGGTGTGATAAGACACGGTGAGGCTTCCAGTTCTGACAAGGCCATTGCAGAACCCTACAAGAAAGAATTCATGGAATTCGTGGAGATAGAAGGATACGTCACTCAACAAGTGTTCAACTGCAATGAAACAGGGCCTTTCTGGAAGAAGATGCTAAATAGAAACAATATCATGCAGGAGGAAAAGGCACTGCTGGGGCACAACCCCATGAAGGACAGATTGGCCCTTTTGCTGTATGTGAATGCAAGTGCCAATCTGAAGAGTAAGCCACTACTAGTGTATCATTCCCAGACCCCTCGTGCATACAAGGAACAAAGTGTGAACAAGGCCGGACTGCCTGTGATGTGGAGTGCCAGTGAAGAAGCTTAGGTCACAAGGCAGTTGTTCATGCAATGGCTGCACAAGGTGTTCCACATCCACCATTAAAAAATATCTTTCTGCCAACTTGAAAGGTGCCTTCTTCTGATGGGCAGTGCCTGGCACACCCTCCAGCCTCGGTGGGTGATAGGGATGCCGAGTATGACTTTATAAAGGTCAAGTCCATATCCCCGCCACAATACCTCTTTTGCAGCCCATTGAGCAGCCAGTGACCTGCAACTTCAAGAAGCTGTACACAGGGGGCCGGGGTTTAAGCTCAGTGGCACCGTGCCTGCCTCACAAGCCCAAGGTCCTGAGTTTGATCCCAGGTACAAAAAAAAAAAGAAGCTGTACACAAAGGTGCTCTTCACCAGATGTTTTAGTGTCACTGAAGAGACATCCCTGACTCTGAAAGAGTTCTGGAACAAACATTTTGATGTTCTCCACTGCATCAACCTCACTGACAAAGCCTGGGAACATGTCATGTACTGGATCTTAAACTGCCTGGAGTAAACTGTGCCCAGAATGTGTCACTGAAGGAAGAGACTGTGTCCATGGGCAAGAGTATGGGTCTGGGTGTCGATGGTACAGACATGGAGGAGCTTGTTGAGGACAATAGGGAGGAGCTGATGATGGAAGAACTTACTGAACTGAACTGCATAGTGAGCAGCAGAAGATGCTTGTTGAGGAGCATTCCACTGCGGAAGAAGACAGGGAGATTAACAGTGATGTGGTAAAATCTGTTATGGAAAAATGAATGAGTGCTAGGATTTGGGAAGCACCATTCCAACATAACTGAATCTAATGAATGATAAGGTGGTGTCTCATTTCCGGAGGGCCATGCAGCACAGGAAAAAACAAATGACATTAGACAGATTTTTCATCAAAATTGACCCTGCAGCTAAGAGATCTCCCTGAAGGAGATCTCCTCAATGTCCTAATGGAGGGGGACTCTCCCTCCAAACAATAACCTCCTCCCCACCCAGCTTCCTGTCCTCCATGCCAGGAGCCAACTCAGGCAAGGTTAGAGTTCTTTCTTCATACTGTACTGTGCTTCGTTTCATATTTTTGTGGTTAAAAAATACACATGTTCAGATTGGATTAACCTTATTTACATTGAACCTTATGAAAACATTTGACATGGACATTAAAAAATAGAAAGACATTCTTTGTTCTTGGAGAGACAGAACTAACATCCTCAAAATGGCCATATTACCAAAAACAATATATAGATTTAATGCAATCCCTATCAAAATACCAGCAGCTCTTTTCACAGAATTAGAAAAAATAATTCTAAAGTTTATGTGGAAACAAAAGAGACCCACAATAACCAAATCAATCCTGGGCAACAAGAGCAAAGTAAGTGGCATTACAATCTTAGACTTCAAGTTATACTACAAAGCCACAGTAGTAAAAACAGCATGGTACTGACACAGAACCCCAATTACACAAGTAAGAATACCAAGAATCAGCAAATGGGATTATATTAAATTAAAAGGCTTCTGCACAGCAAAGGAAATGATCAACACAGTGAAGAGACAGCCTACAGAATGGGAAAAAAATTTTATTAGCTATTCCCCAGACAGAGAATTAATCTCAAGGATATATAAAGAACTCAAAAAAATTTAGACCACCAGAAATATAAGACCCAATCAACAACTAAAGGGCTATTAAAATGAATAGACATTGGGCTGCGGATTTAGCTCAGTGGTTCTATCGCCTACCTCACAAGCGCAAGGTCCCGAGTTTGATCCCCGGTACCAAAAAAAAGCACCCCCAAATGAATACACATTTCACAGAAGAAAAAATACAAATGGCCAATAAATAAATGGAAAAAATGTACAGGACATTTAGCCATTAGAGAAGTGAAAATCAATACTGGGATTCCACCTTACTCTAATAAGAATGGTCATTATCAAGGAATCAAAAAATGACAAAGGCTGGCAAGGTTGTGGAGGGAAAACCAATTTGGAAATCACTGTAGGGATTTTTCATAAAACTAAAAATAGAAATTCTATTTGACACAGGTATACCTTTCCTGGGTATCTTCCCAGAAGTGCTAAAGTCATCCTACTAAAGCGATGTATGCATACCACATTTATAGCAACACAACTAATAGCTAAATCATGGACACAGCCTATATGCTTATCAACTGATGAATGGATAAGAAAATGTGGAAATCAGCCAGAAAGAAGAATTTTAAGTTATTTGTAGGAAAATAGATGGATCTTGAGACCATACTGCTAAGTGAAATAAGTCAGTCACAAAGGGTTAAATAACACAGAGTATAACTAATGTGAGAGATACAAAATATAAAAATTTAAAGAGCAAAATAAAGAGCCATGTTAAGAAACAGGTATTGTTGGTAGAGATGGGAAGGAATATAGGGAAAGAGGGGGAGGGGAGGGGAGAGGGCAGAGAGAATAAAATGATCAAGATAAAATGTGTGTATGTATCAAACCCCAAAGCTGAATGTAATCACTATGTATCAAAAACATGTACTAATAAAAAGAGAAAAATAACATGTTTCCAAATTATAGCAGTAAATAATCAAGTTTACTGGTAACTCAACAATTTTGGGAACAGCTGTTCCACTATTAAACTGTAGTCTGCCTACTGGCTAATAAGCCAACTGTTTGCCGTATTGAGAGTAGTGGCTCATGAAGAAATATGAAGGTGATAAGCTCTGACAAAGTACTTAGTACAGCTTTTCCAGTGATGTGCTAGAGGTTTGCAAATGGGAAACTGATCAAGAAGTGAAAAGGTTCAGACTAGCACTGTCCAAATGAGAAATAGTGTGAACCATATGTGGAATTTTAACTTTTTTAGATAGGCATATTAAAAAGTAACAGAATACAGGTGAAATTCATTTTACTAATATATTTTATTTAATCCTCTATATCCCAAATATTTCAAAATATAATCAATAAAAAACAAATGAGATATTTTACGTTCTTTTTTAAAATTTTATTTTATTAGTACATGTTTGCAGTACATGCATTTAACAATCATTTTGGGGAGTTGGCTCATGTACATAATACAGCTTCTTTTTTTAATCTCTCCCTTCCCTCCCTCACCCTTTAGTTCTCCTTTGCCCCTTTTCATTCTTGTTGATATTGTTAATCTTTTTTTTTTTTTTTTTTGGTACTGGGAATCGAACTTGGGTCCTTGTCCTTGCAAGGCAGGCCGCAGAACCACTGAGCTAAATCCCCAGCCCCGATATTGTTAATCTTAGTTCATGTTTCTAGCATATAATGTCCATGTTCACTGAGGTTATTAGGACCTTGTACCTGGCATATCTTCACTCTCCTTACATTCTTTTTTATGTGAATTCTTTAAAAGCAAGTGTATATTTTATACTGAGAGCCCATCTCAGTTAGTGCTGGCCACATTTCAAGTGCTCAACAGCTACACATGCCTGGTGTCTGCCATACCTGACAACACAGGTACAAATTACTACCTTTAATGTCCAAGCAAGTCTCAAAATTGCAGAAAAGAAATTTATGATGAAAAATGTCAAAAAAAAAAAACCAGGAAAGATTTATCAGATACACCTAAGTTGGCTTTTTGACAAAAGACCTTACATTTCTCTCTTTCCAAAAGTCCCACTGAATGTTGTGCATGGTACCACATACCTGTAGTCCCAGCACACACTCTGGAGGCTGAGGCAGGAGGAGTATGGTGAGTTTGAGACCAGCCTGGGCTACAAACTGAGTTCAAACCCAACCTGAACTATGTAGTAAGGCCAAGAAAGAAAGAAAGAAAGAAAGAAAAGAAAAGAAAGAAACTACCATTGACCCATTGATCAGGATTGACCTAGAACAAGAGGCAACAAACATTTTCTGTTAAAGGACCAAACAGTAAATACTTTAGGCATTGCAGGCCACACGATCTCTGAGACAACTGCCTAACTGCACTGTTGCAGAGTGAAAGCAACCAGATAACACATTAAACAAATGAGCATATTTATATCCCAATAAAATTTTGTTTCTGGACACTGAAATTTGAATTTCATATAATTTTTGCACCATAAAATATTTTTTAACATTTACAAATGTGAAAAAAGAGCATTCTTAGCTCATAAGACATACCTGTTATTTGCTAACCCCTAACCTAGAGGACAGGGATCAAGAAAGAGAAAACTAAGAGGTTATCTTTTATTTATTTATTTTTCATTTTTTATTAGCCCATGTTTGTAGTACACAATGTTTACATTCCTTGTATGGAGTCGGTACATGTACATAACACACTTAATTCTTTTTTCATCCCCTTCTCCTCCCTTCTTACTCCCTTCCCTCCATCTCTTGGTCACCTTTTCATATGCAAAAAATCTACCTCACTATTTCCTATTATCTTTTATTTTGTTCTTTCTTTATATAAAGACATTCTGTAGGCTGTCTCTTCACCCTGTTGATTGTTTCCTTTGCTGTGGAGAAGCTTTTTAATTTGATATGATCCCATTTGTTGATTCTTGGTATTATTTTTGTGCAATTGAGGCTCTGTTCAGAAAGTCCTTGTCTATACCTATGACTTCAAGAGTTTTACCTATTTTATCTTCCAAATAATTAAGTTTTTCTATTTTAATATTTAGATCTTTTATCCATTTTTATTTTAGTTTAGGATATGGTGAGAGATAAGGGTCCAGATTCAATATTCTGGATGGGGATAGCCAGTTTTCTCAGCACCATTTGTTAAAGAGGCTGTCTTTCCTCCAGAGTAGCTGAGTGTTCCTGGAGTTGTTTCTACATCTTCTATTCTGCTCCATCCATCCACAGGTCTGTTTTTCATCAATACCATGCTGTATTTATCACTGTAGCTTTGTAGTATAACATGAAGTCTGGGATTGTGATGCCTCCTGCCTTGTTCTTGTTGCCCAGGATTGCTTTGCTATTCTAAGTCTCTTCTGGTTCCACATGGATTTTAGGATTGTTTTCTCTAGTTCTTTGAGGAATGCTACTGGTATTTTGATTGGGACTACATTAAATCTTTGTATCAGTTTTGGAAGTATGGCCATTTTGATGATATTGGTTCTGCCTATCCAGGGTCAGGGGATATCTTTCCATTTTTCTGATGTCCTCTTTGATCTTCATTTCAGAGTACTGTAGTTTTCCATTGCACAAGTCTTTCACTTCCTTGTTTAGGTTAATTCCCAAGTATTTAATTTTTCTTGATGCCATTTTGAAAGGTATTGTTTCCCTAATTTCTTTCTCAATGAGTTTGTTATTGGTTACAGGAATGCAAAAAACTATTGATTTTTGTGTGTTGATTTTATATCCTCTATACCACTGATTTTTTTTTTTTTTTGAGACAGGGTCTTACTTTGTAGTGCAGGCTGGCCTTGAACTCACTATGTAAGCCAGGCTGGCCTCAAAATCACAGCAATTCTCCTGCCCCAGCCTCCCAAGTTCTGGGATTATAGGCATGTGCCACCACGCCTGGAATGCTACTGAATTTTGTTATTACTTCCAGCAGTCTTTTGGTGGAATTCTTTGGGTCTTCTCTGTAGAAGATCATGTCATCTGCAAATAATGATAATTTGACTTTTTCCTTTCCTATACATATCCCTGTTATTTCTTTCTCTTGCCTGATTTCTCTGATTAATGTTTCCAAAACTGCATTGGGCAGTAGTGGTGATAGTGGACATCCTTCTCTTCTTCCTGATTTTAGAGGGAAAGCTTTCAGCTTTTCCTCACTTAATATGATATTGATCATTGGCTTGTCATAAATGGCTTTTATCAGATTGAGACTTGGTCTTTCTAAACCTATTTTCTTCAGGGTTTTTTATCATGATTGGGTGTTAGATTTTGCCAAAGGCTTTTTCTGCATCAGTTGAGATGATCATGTGATTTTTGTCCTTGCTTCTGTTTATATGATGTATTACATTTATTGATTTGTGTATGGTGAACCATCCCTGAATCCCTAGGATGAAAAATTGGTCATGATGTGTGATCTTTTTTATTTTTTCTTGCATTCTGTTTGCCTGTAGCTGGTTGAGGATTTTTGCATCTGTGTTTATTAAATAGATTGGCCTGCAATTATCTTTTTCAGTTGGGTCTTTTGCTGGTTTTGAAATCAGGATAATGCTAGCTTCCAGGAATGGCTTTGGTAGTACTCAATCCTTTTTTAAAATTTCATTTAGAGTTTGAGGAGTATTGGTGTTAGATCTTCCCTAAAGTTCTTGTAGAATTTGTCAGTGACTCCACTGTGACCTGGGCCTTTTTAGTTGGTAGGGTTTTTTTTTTAATCATTATTAATTCTTCAATCTTATTGCCTGATATTGGATTATTCAGGGTTTTTACATCTTGGTTCATCTTTGGTAGTTCATATATATCTACAAATCTATCCATTTCTTCTGAATTCTCCATTTTATTGGAGTACAGGTTCTCAAAGTAGTTACTAATAATTGAGATTTTGGCAGAATTCATTGTGATTTCTCCTTTTTTTGTTTCCAATTGCATTGATTCGGGTCTTTTCTTTCCCTTTTTTGGTAAAATTGGCTAGAGTTTTGTCTATTTTGTTTATTCTTTCAAAGGACAAGATCTTAGATTCATTAATTCTATTATTTTTTAAATCTCAATTTCACTAATTTCTGCTTTAATCTTTATAATTTCCTTCCTTGTACTAGCTTTGGATTTAGATATTTCTTGTTTTTCTAGGACCTTGCATTACATCATTAGGTTATTTATTTGGACTTTCTCTGTTTTTCTGATGTGGACATTCACAGCGTCTTAGGACTGCTTTTGTTCTGTCACATAGGTTCTGGTATGTTGTACTGGCGTTATCATTTGATTTTAGGAACTGTTTGATTTCTTCCTTGATTTCCTCTGTGACCCACTGACTATTCAAGAGGGTATTGTTTAATTTCCGAGTATTTGCATAATTTCTGTGGTTTCTTTTGCCATTGATTTCTAGTTTCATTGCACTATAATCTTACAATAGGTACGGTATAATTTTGATTGTTTTGCATTTACTTAAGCATACTTTATGGGTTATTATGTGGTCTATTCATACTGCTGAGAAGAATGTGTATTCTTTTGCTGTTGGGTGGAACACACTGTAGATATCTATTAAGGCCATTTGTTCAAAGGTTTGCTTCAGCTCTGATATTTCATTGTCAATTTTTTTATCTAGTTGATCTGTCTATTTGTGAGAGTGGGGTATTAAAGTCCTCCATTATCATTGTGTTGGTCTTTATCTGATTGTTTATGTCCAGTAGTATTTATTTTATGAAGTTTGGTGTGCCAGTATTTGGTGCATATATGTTTATAATTGTTATCTCTTCCTGTTTAATTGTTCCCTTAACCGATATGTAGTGACCTTTGCATCTTCTGATCAGTTTTATCTTGAAATCTACTCCTGCTTTTCTTTTAGATTTCTGTTGCATAGAATATTGTTTTTCATCCTTTGAGTTTTAATATATATATTTTTATTAAATGTGTTTATTGTATACTGCATATTGTTGAGTTTTATTTCTTGATCCATTCTGCCAATCTGTGTTTTTGATTGGAGAACTGAGACCATTCACAGTAAGAGTTATTACTGAAAGGTATTGACTTATTCCCATCATTGCATTCTTTTCCTGTTGCTGTTTTCCTCTTCTTGCTTAACTGTTTACCCTGCTTGGTATATTCAAATGACTTATTCATTTTGTTGGCTTCATTATCTCTTTCTAGGATATCATGGAGAAGTTTTTATAGTGCTGGTTTGGTGGTCATGAATTCTTGAGGTGTTCTCTGTCACGGAAATGGCTTATTCTCCATCAATTTTGAAAAAAAGTTTTGCAGGATATAAGTCTGGCTTGGAAGTTGTTATCTTTTGGGGCTTGAAACATTTCACTCCAACCCCTCCTGGCCTTTAAGGTTTGTGTTGAGAAGTCTGCTATAATTCTAATGGGTTTACCTTTGTAAGTGATTTCTTGCTTTTTTCTAACAGCTTTTAAGATTCTGTCCCTGTGTTGGACTTCTGGGATTTTGATTATGATGTGATGTGGAGAGGTTCTCTTTTGATCATATCTATTTGAGGTTCTAAATACTTCACTTATCTGTATGTTTAATTTTTTCCTATATTTGGAAATTTTTCTGCTATTATTTCTATAAACAGTTTTTTTAATACCCTTTGTGCTGTTTTCTGATTTTTCAACTATTCCAATTAATCTTAGATTAGTGTTCTTCACATCATCTAGCAGCTGTTGGATCCATTTTTCATGTTCTCTTATTGTTTTAAAGGTATCTGTGAGTAACTAGTCTTTGAAAGCATCTCTGTCTTCTAATTCTGATATTCTGTTCTCACACTGGGCATTCCACTGCCCACACTTTCAACGTAATATTTATTCTCCTGGATTTCTGTTTGGAACCTTTTCATGGACTTTAATTCTTTGCTAAACTGGTCATTCATATTTTGTATCATTTTGTTTAGCTCAGGTAGCTTTTTATTAGTGTCTTCTGTAAGCTCCCTGTTCTTTTTTTACATTCATTACCTGATTAGTTGTATCACTGTAAGCATGCCAAACATTTTATTGACCTGTTTTTAATCTCTATTATGCTTTCAAATAATTGGACTATGTAGCTTTTGCTTTCTCTCCTCAATGCCCCATGGATTGATTGGCTTTGAGGGAGTTGGAGATTTGGGAGGCGTTTTGTTGCCCTGTTTTCTCATGTTTCTATTGTCTTTTGTTTATTTGTTTTGTTTTGTGCTTACATTTGCAGTCACTTATAGTGGAAAGACTTTGTTGCTGGTATGGAGAGTTAGTTAAAGAGCTACCTGTGATGCATCCTGGGCAAGGCTAACTATGGTCCTTTGCCTCTGTCCCATGATCCAACCACCTTTGTTAATTTGAGAATGGGGGATGCAGTGTATCTGGCCCAGCACCCAGTTCTCTGGAAATAGATCATAATATTGTTAATGTCGCAAAGGTAATACGGGTATTGGTATATAGAGAAAACCTATTAATACCAACAACTATGCAATCCCAGCAATATCAAATAAATTAGCAATAGTAATATCATCCAAGACAAAATGGATTTGACGAACCATAAGAACCAATAATTATTATGCTTAACCTTGGAAAAGAAATCTATAATTATAGTATAAACACTAAGACAAAATAATATTGACATAGAGCAAGTATCTACTAAATGCAATAATTATACCTCCACCTCCACTAGTCATAGAAATAATTCAACAATAGTAACATAGAGTTAACTGTCTAAAGATTAATAAAACTTAAAGGGTATACTATTAAAGATATAGTAGGTAGGGAATGAAAGAATGCAAGAAGAAAAATTTGAAAAATTAAACAATGAGAAATGGGAAGGAGGAGAGAAAAGTGAGACAAAGGATCCTTGCTTTTGGGGAGCCAGGTTCCCCTCCCTATGAGCCTGAAGGTCCAGGTTGTTTCCTTCTTTTCTTTGTATTATGGACCATCTCTCCAACTTCTCTGTAGCTTCTAATTTTCCTGTCAGCTCCTTTCATTTTCCAGTGATCTATTTCTTTTTGTCCTCATCAAGTTGTTATTTTCCAGTGTCTTGATTCTAGATCTCGGAGAGGCTGAATTTTGCTGTCAATCAACACTCTTCCATTTTCACCCCTCATAGAGGTTCTGTTTTAATTACAGAATGTGAGAGAGCAGAATATGTCACGCCAAAATGTGAAGGATTGTTGTTCTAAACGCAATTAAGAAGAAAATGCAGGAAAGGTCTCTGTCTTCCCTCTATGTGCCTAAAGACAGAACATATATTTACAAACATGAAAAATTATCTTGGATCCCTCTCCATCAGGAAGAGCAAAAGTTAACCTCTAAAGACAACTTTAGACCCTTATTGGCATAGAGATAGTGCCAGAGGAATCTATACTAATGAGCTTCATCAACTAGCCTTAACCCAGGACTTATTTGCCTTCCCCCAAGTTGCTGACCCTAGACTCAAAGTCTTTTTTCTTTATCTTCTCATTTCTATACAAATGTGCTGTGCTTTTTCAAAGACACTATAGAAGCTGGAATTCACATATATACATGTTAACAAGCTTCTGTTTGTTTTTAGCTTGTTCATCTGTCTTTTGTTTGTTTGTTTGTTTTGGTACTCAACTCAGGACTTTGTGCTTGCAAGGCAGGCGGTGGCACCAATGAGCTAAATCGCCCGGCTCATCTGTCTTTTGTTATAGGGATCTCTTCCAACTAAAACCTTATGTATGTTGAAGAAAAAATTATTTTTCTTCTCCTAAAGGAAATTTATTGAAGATTAAAAAAGTAGAACCTTGGAATCTAAAGAAAGTGAAGATGAAAAGAGCCTTCAGGATGAAGTTTCCTGAAGAACTGTAGGATTGGAGTGTCCAGCTGTCTCTGTTTTGATTGAAGTTCTGACATGGGTATATTCTTGTCCCCCAGATATATCACTGATCTTCACTGGTTCTCAGGTTCTTCCTCCCAGCTAGATGATTACCATGGCAACCTCAATGAGTCCAACAATATCTCATATCCTTGCCCTGGATTAAATAAAAAATTAGTAATATTTTGAACAGAGTGAGACTGAAAAAAATGTCCTGACTAAAGTACAAGAGGAATGGCTTTGTTGATAAATAAATAGGATTTCAGAGACTTACAAATAGTGTTAATGTTCCTACTTTAATTTGGAAACAATTCTTACTGTAAATAAGTCAATTACCATTGTTATCTGTGCATTTTGATAAAAGAAAATTGTACATGACATCCTTGGAGCCAATTCTAATTATTATTTATATTTTAAAGAAATAATAGATGCATATCTGAAAATATTCAAATTTTTAGACTCTATACTATAATTAGCCCAAATATGTACAGATGTGCAGTATTTCAGATTATTTATTTTGCTTTGTTTTACATCACTTCACAAATCTTCCATTAAAGCTCAAGAAGGCAAACTCAGACAAACCCATAACCTAATATAAAATAACTACATGGAGGTAAAACCTGAGTTTCCCTTGGATAATTAGCTTTCAGAATTAAAGAAAATGGAGACAATTTGTTGATCCCATTTCCTTATTAAACATTATGTTGATGACTTTTGCTATAATGACCTATCCCGAGATTTTCAATTAAAAAACAAGAAAACAACAGAATTAGGTATCAGTTGATGGATATAGTATGGATTGGTCCTCTCCAAACTATTCTTATCTCACCCCTTTCCCCTTGGCTTTTTTTATAATAAATATTGAAAAGCTAGAGTTGATTTAACTTCTAGTGTTGTTATAGTTGCATCATATGATGTGGTTCTGGCCGTGGAATATGGGCAAAAATCTGCTATCAGTTACTTTACCTAAATTAAAATAGGAGAAGCCCTTTGTCCTTCCTTCCCCTTCTGGCCTGGAACATAGAAATAATCTCTTGAGGCACAACAACCATCTTTCAACTCTGGAGACCAAAGCCACTTTCTAACAATGGCCCAATAGGAAGTATCCCCAAAACTGGTCCTGTTTGAGCCCTGGACGAAAGCCTGGACTGCCTTCCTTGCTTGGTATTTCTTGTTTGGTGAAAATAATAAAATTCTTACACAGCCACTGTTTTCTGAGATTGTTTTCTGTTTGCAGCTAATTGTAACTGATAAATAAGCAAAATAAAACAGGCTGGACATAGAAACTCACACCTATAATCAGGAGGCTGAAGCAAGAGGATCACATTTTCAAGCCCATTCTGGGGAACTTAGCAAGACCCTGTCTCAAAAATAAAATAAAAATGCTTATGTATGTATCTCAGTTGTAGAATGCTTACCTACCATGTAAGAGGCCCAAGGTTTAATCTCTAATACCACAAGAGAAAGAAACAACAAGACAGGATTTAATTTGCCATCTATTACATTCCAGTGATTCGTGAACCAAAACATGGATCAGAATCATGTGGAAGACTTAAAATGTATATTTCTGGGCTCCAGCCCCAGAGTTTATGATTTGGTAGGTCTTTGATGTCTTACAGAAACCAATATTTTCTTTCTTTCTTTCTTTTTCTTTCTTTCTTTCTTTCCCTTCCTTCAATTCTTTCTTTCTCTCTCTTTCTTGCTCTTTCTTTCTTTCCTTCTTTCTCTCTCTCTCTCTCTTTCTTTCTTTCTTTCTTTCTTTCTTTCTTTCTTTCTTTCTTTCTTTCTTTTCTTTCTTTCTTCTTCCTGTGGTTCTGGGGATGAATCTCAGCTTGGCATGTGCTAAGTAAGTGCTCTACCACTGAGCTATACCTCTAGCCCTAAATTTCATTTTCTACCAAGTGCCAAGTGATAGAGCTCCTAGTACTCCAGGAGCCTCACTTTAAGAACCAATGACTTACACAATAACATTTCATAACCTAATATGAAACAACATTATGTAACATAGCACAAGCAAAGCAAATATAACAGGCATGGCAGAGCATAAACAAGCCACAGTATAACGTGATGATCCTATTTTCCAAGTTCCTACTCTGTTGCTTTTTAAAAAATAAATTTCTGCCCTAGTTCTGATCTCTAGACCAAATATTCCTTAGTAATCTGCACTTCGAGTGTGAAATAAGTTGCAAAAAGATCAGCAGGTATTATAGTTCTGCTCCTGCCTGAAGCTAAAAGATAGAGAAGGAACTGTCTAGCACTTGCTAGGGTAGACTATTTGCCGTGTCATTTCCTGGCACATAATTATGCTGCTTGCTGACAACTATTCTACTTTCTGTCCTTCTGTAAATTGTAAATGACAGTTTGGAAGCTGTTGACTTAAAATTCTGAAAAAGAAACCTTTACAAAGAGAGGCAAAGATAAAATCATGGTCAATTTAAAGTGGTTGCTGATAAGCTGGCCTTGAGAAGCATCCTCAATTTAGCGTGCTGTGAAAGAAATAGAATTTCCTTTCTCTTCCTCTTCCCCACCTCCACTCCTGCCACCTAGAGTCTCAAAGCATGTGATCCCCTGAAAAATCCAAATTTCACTGGAATGAGTTGGAAAGTGTAATGCTTGGAAGCCTTTCTCTCTGCTAGAAAAACACATAGTTGAATTTTACACATAAGGCAGAAGAAAAGCTCTACCATGGTCACATGCCATGGGCATGCCTATGTCTACAGCCCGCACCCCCTCCTGCCAAAACATGATATACCTCAAAGGCCCATCAAAAACGAGCCATCTTTTGAAGACACCACATCTGCCATTTTCCAGACCTAATATTTGGTCTGCTCTGCCCCTCTCCCTCAGCCTCCTGGGTGCTGGGATTATAGGCTTGTGCCACCACACCTGGCAAGACTCTTTCTATTGATTGGAGTTTAGATGTTATTCCCAGGTAGGTTAATTTCCTACTTGTGCTGAAACTAGTACTGTCACTCCAGTTGAGTATCTGGGCCATCACAGCTGTATTAGTCAGGATAAATGAGTAACAAATTAACTCCCAGTCTCAGTGGCTTCATTCAACAGAAGTATGCTTTTTCTCAAACTTCAGGTCTAGCATGGGCTTGTGGCATTCTGGTGCATCAGGAAATCAGGGATTCAAGTTGATGAAGGTGCCACCATCTTGTGGCTCCATGATCTCAACACAAGATTTCTAGAGTTACGGCAACAGAAGAGAGAGTAGGGAAGTGACACAATCCTGGAAATGGCATACTTCTCCACTGCCCATATCATAATTCATGTTTTCAAGAAGTCTCTGTATGCTGCTTGTAATGGTCCTACATTTGCAATGCTAAGAAACAACTGTAAAGGACCTTGTAAGTAAAAAGACTGCACTACAGAGTTCACAATTGGGTTCAGAGTTCAATTCACTAAGTAAACACAGGCTACAACACATCTTTTAAGAAGCATGCTCTGATTCATGTTTTTAAGAGGTCTCTGTATACCACTCAGTCTCAACCTAAGTGCAAAGGTGGCTGGGGATTGGAGGAGAACACATGAAATGTTGGGCCAGCAGATTCACTGCCACAAGGGAACCACCTGGTCCCTTCAGACCCTTCCTATAGGCAGCTGGTGCCCCACAGCCCTGAGGTCCTGTTCAGAGGCTGCAGCACAAAAGGCCTCACTCAAAGTTCTCCAAGCAAACAAGTCTAGCTCCATTCTACAGTGTGATTCAGTGAAGAAAGAATGTCCGCTTTGTCCTTTGAGGGTACAAAACAGGCAGAATCTCTGTCTCAGCAAAGATACAGACATAAACAGTCCTTGTTCTCCTGGGTCAGATGTGGGCTTTTCAATATAAAATGGAAACTTTTTCTTAGGGGATTGCCTATTTTCTTTGATTGTTCATTTAAGAAAAGATCCTCCTTGATACCCCAAAAGAATAAACCGGCTCTATAAAGTATCAAAAGTAAATATTTTTGGCTTTTTGAAGGCCATTCAATGTCTGTTGCAATTATTTGATTCTACTTTTTGCAGCTCTGACTCATCCAGAAGTAAATAAATGGACATGACTGTGTTCTAATAAAACTTTATTTACAAAAACAAGCATTTGGCTTGCAGACCATAGCCAACCCCTGGCCTATCAGAGAGTAGGTGCTCAAATAAATACTCATTAAATAGACTGATTTTTAGAAGCTAGAATTTCAAGAATTAAATAAGTACTTGTGTGAACTTTTGTTCCCTTGAGTGTTCATCTGTGCCCTTTCACACAGCTTTATAGAAGCCCGAACTGACATATCAGCCCCACACGGCCTCCCAGATAATGAGGGTCTAGGTACCATGAGATCAAGCCATGTGACCCCACTAAGAGACTCAGCCCAGATGAAGAAAAGCAGTAAAAATGTTCCAGACCAGAATCTGTGAGAGATCAGGAACCCCAGTTAAACACCAAGAACAAAAGTACAGTGTGTCCAGTTTAGCAATTGTTTTTATGCAGTTTCATGAACTCTAAGATGTGACTTAGGGGGGAAATGCTGCTAATTAAACAATGAAACATCCTAGCCCATAAGATGCATCCAAATCTCAAGAGGTGTTAAAATGTGAAAAAACAAGTGCCAGAGATCTGATGAAAAATAACATGATTTGCTCATCTTTCCAGAAAGCAAACCAAAGTACTATATATAGGGTGCCTTTACATCCCAGCACTTTCTACAAATATTTGTATGCAGTAATCTCACATCCATTTAAAGTGGCTCATTGTCCTCTTTGCTCTTTGCTCTCCTACTTCTATGAACCACTTTTAGTTTCTTGCATGGTCCATTCTCTTTCTACCTCAAATACCTTGTACATGCTACTGCCTGTCCTGGACCACCAAGCCCTTCCCATAGTGCATCCCTATACAACTTTTAGGCATAAGCCCTTTTGTTTTTGTCTCAAAACATTTTCTTTTGAGCCTAGTCTAGGCAACCTAGCAACTTAATGAGATCCTGTGTCAATTTTTTTAAAAATAAAGGAGTGTGAAAGCCCCGTGTTCAGTCTCCAGGGCTACCCAAAATCTAAGCAAGATATTGATAATACTGTAGTTTAGAAAATCTAATGTCATTAACTATACAAAGCACAATTATTTCATTTATCCCTGAGAAAGAAAAGCATGATGGTAATTAAATCCTGACCCTCTATCAATCATAATACAATCCCAATTTCACAGATGCTACATGGGGGATGTATGCTTTGGAGCTGAAGAAATCTGTACTTATTGGTACAAGTCAGTGATTTTCAGAAAGACCTGATACCTTAGCTGAAAGGTGATGTCACCTCCTGTGATGTTTATCTTCCAGTAGGGTATAAGATGAAAAAAATTTTACAAGAATTCCCAGCAAACCTCCAAGTGGTGGGAAGACCCCAAAAACCTGTTCCTTATTAGAGAATTTGAAAGGTGGCCAAACCTGGGGGTGGGGTGTAAGGTAATGGGAAGTTGTGCTGAAGGCTATGTAAAACCCTCCTTCCTCTGTAAGAGCCTAAAGCTATATTAAATCCCGAACCCAACCAGCCCACATAGATCCATTTTGTCTTAACTACCTGAGAAGCCTTGAAGTTGGTAAACTGAGGGCAGAATCAAGGTGATCAACATGAATCAGCAACTGAAATAGAGAGGTCCCTATGGAAATCCAGAGTGGGATTGAGAATACAGGGGAAAGATCATGCTAGGTCATAGGTTTTTGTTTTGCTTTGTTTTGTTTTATTCTGGGGATTGAATGCAGGGCTTTTGCATTCAGCTTCATTCACGTCCTTTTTAGTTTTTATTTTGAGACATGATCCCGCTAAATTGTAAATTTCCCAGGCTATGCTGGTACTTTTGATCCTCTTGCCTCAGCCTCCCAGAATGCTGGAATTACTGGCACACATCACCACACCATCAGCTCAGGCTGTGTAATTGAAGAACGCAGACTCAGTGATCTCCCAGAGCAGGAGGTAGACTCCAGATAATCTGAGACACATGGCTTTGTCTGCCACCAAGCAGAGTGCAACGTTAGAAATGATCTGGTGGTGAAGAATCTAGAACCCAAAGAAGTCAAGGAAAATTTGACCCAGGGAGTATCATTTAGGAATACAGAGCTGCTTGGCACTGATGCTTGCTGGAAAAATGTGCTGTGGTTTGAAATCACAGCAAAATCAGATCTAGACAGTTCTGAAAGGATTGGTCAGGCTGTCCTGTCAGGTGTGCATGCCTGAGTTGAGATGGCAGAACATATGTGCTTTCTAGCCAGCCTCAAATGGCTCTCCTGGTGACTTTAAGTAGAAATGAAGGCACAGAATATCTTCTATGGGGCCCTAGAAATTAACCCCAGCCAGAAGGGAGGCAGAGAACACTTCAGGAAGTGGAAAATGTGAGTCTTGGCTCACGTCTATTTCTACCCTCCCCAAGTGTACTGCAGGGTCTAGACTAGACAAGCCTGTGTTTAGACACAGGGTGGCAAGCTAAGGGTAGGCAGGTAAAGCGCCTGTGTGAGGCAGGGTCGGTGGAGGCCATGGGGGCCTCATCGGAAGGGGAGGCAGGATCAGATGAGGAAAGTGCACTGTAGGATCTTCCACTAAAGGAGATAAACAAAATCCTGATGTCCATGGTAAGTTTTTGGATCTATATTGGCACCTAATTTGATTTTTTTCTCATAGTACTGTGATATCCTTCTGAAGAACTGAGTTTATCCATTAGGCTTCCCACTTACCACCTCCAGGCAAGGCCTTCCGGGAAGTCTCACCCTCTGCCTAGGTCTCTCCAGACCTCTACACTTGCTGGAAGAGCTCATCCACATTAAAGGCCACATGATGGGGGCTTGAGGCAGGGGAGGAGGAGCCAGGAGAGCTGTTCTAATGAGCTGGTCACCCTCTGGCAGTAGGTGTAACTCATTGCTCTATCTAGAGGGTTGTCTTCCACCAGGCCCAAACAGCCAGTTCTCAGGAAAGTCAGAAAGGGACAGGATGGTGGAGGGAAGCTTACCCTGCAGAGCTGGGCAGGCAGTGGCCACGTTAGCCTGAGAAGGAACACCTGTGTCGCTGACCAGGACAAATGCAGCTGAGAGTAGTGTGAGAAGAGGCTGGAGCTGTGAGCCTTGAGCCAGGGCCCAGTATCTGGCAGACTGTGTGGGAGACACGCTAAGAATTTGGGCTTATTCAAGAGCTGGGAGGAATTACTGGGTAGATGTAAAAAGGAGAATAGCCTGACTTAATTTGTGTTTCCAAAAAAATTACTGTAAAGCAGAGTTTCTCAACACGGGCACTATTTGTTTGTTTTTGTTTGTTTGTTTGTTTGTTTTTGATACTGGGGATCGAACTGGGGTCCTTGTGCTTGCAGGGCAGGCGGCAGAACCACTGAGCTAAATCTCCAGCCCAACACGGGCACTGTTGACAGGGCGCCAGATCATTCTTGGTTGTTGGTTTTCCTGTGCATTGCAAGATGTTCAACAGATCCTTGGTCTCAACCCACTGGATGCAAGGCCTCCCCCAGCTGTGACAACCAAAAATATCTCCAGACATGTCCATGTGTCCCTTGAGGGACAGGATTTTCCTTGTCTTATCACTTCTCTAAAATTTTACTGTGCCTTGTTGAATATGCTATAGAAGCTAGAATTCAAAGCTACTTTGAGAACCACTCATTTTAGGGACAGGAGTCTCTTATGTATAAGTGGAATATACAAGATGATAAACTCCTGTTGGTTTTTCTTCTGTTAATCTATATTTTGTTAAAGGGGACCCTTCCAACTAAGAATCTCTGGAGATGCTTCTTCTACAGTTGCGCTTGCAGTGCTTGTAAGATATTTAAGTGGAAGGATCAAGTAAACATTTGGAAAAGCACAGAAGAATTATTCTGGGTAAAGATTTTGGAGTTTTTCCCATTTAAGGATTTAGTTCTAGTTGTGGATAAGATCATCTATATATAGAGTAGAAAATGAAAAGAAAAGTGCTGCTGACTTCCCAATTGCTTTTTCCTTTCTTTCACTTTCTCTTCCTCTTCTCAAAAATCATCAGGCCAACGGGCAACATGTTAGGGCAGTGGTAGTGAACATATGGCATGTGTGTTGTTTTTCTTTCAAGACAAAAGATGTTAATGTATGAGTTGTTTTTTTCTAAACTAAAACCTCAGTATTCAGGTTTAATTGCAGTGTTGACACTTTGCAATAAATATGTGGGTTTTGGGTTGCATTTTGGGCACTCACCTCTAAAAGGTTCACCATCACTACTTTAGAGATATACAAAGGCCAAGTTTAACCCGTTGGCCATTCTTTGCTATTCCATTACTCAAGACAACACTAGTATTTGGCATTTCTCTTTCCTGAAGACCTGTAAATCCATCAGGTGTATCATCTGTTTTTCATATACCATGTCCTAAACAGCTCTCAAACCTCAGGTGGCATAATTAGTAGTTTAGAGTTCCATCCCTGAAGTCAGAATGCAAGGGTTTGAATCCCAGTTCTGTGACATGCACAAGAATAACAATTTCATTCACAGTAACATAAAAATGAGAAACAAACTAAATGTCTGTGTAAAGTAGAATGGGCACATTTTTTGTAGTAGATTCATGTCATGGAATCATACAGAGAAATGGAAAAGAATAAACCTCTAATACATGCAACAGCATAAATGTTGAGTGAAAGAAGTCAGTTATACCTACTACATGAATCTACTTACATGGGGTTCAAAAATGGTAGGACTCTGCCAGTGTGACAGAGTCACAAAAGTGGCAACCCTTGGAGAGGGCACTGAGTGGAAGGTGCCCTTCTTGGGGGTCAAGCATGATCTGTGTCTTGGCCTGGGTAACAGCACTCTGGCAGATACATACATAAAACTTGTTATGCTGGACAATTCAAGGTTTGCTCTCTGTGTGCATATTTATTCATTTTAAATCTCAATTACAAGCTTAAAAGTCCCCTAAGTGATCCTTATATGTGGCCAGAATTGAGAACTGCTGTCATTGGGCCACGATGTCTGCCTGCCCAGACCTAGCTTCTCCTTTTGGTACCAGATTTTGCCATGTCATTCCTTATGCTTATAAAACCATCCATAGCACTTCAGAAAGGCCCACAGAGAAAGCACTAAGTGCATCATTTAAAATTCCTAGCAAGGCTCTTATCTTCATTAATTCAGCTTTTCTGTACTCTCTAATTACTGACCAGAACTGAGAAATCTCCATCCAGCCTTAAGCTCTACAGGTGAGGCCCATACATCCAGGCAGAAATCTGTAGCAGAAATAGCTGACCTCTTAACAATCCCTTGCTTTATAATTTTCTCATCTGCACTGCAAGTCCAAGCAAGGTACCACGGATTATTAACTATGTGTGAGCCTGAGAAATAATCAGCTGAGAGGCCCAGACAGGTGAAGTAATTTGTCCTATGTCACCCAACAAATCAGTAATCTCCTGATGGTCTCACAACATTGACACTCTGACATTTTGCCCTCAACACTTATTTCTGAATAGAAATGGTCCTCAGTCACCTGAAGAAACATCGGTAGTGATAGCAGAGGCCTTGGTAGATTTGATTTTTGTTCACTCACTTAAAATTTTTCCTCCACTGCATTAGCTAAAAATACACCTTTAGCATTACAGGCACCAGTAATCTTGGAGCCCTATGTGCTCCTGGGCACTGGCCTCAGGGTGCTGCATTACACCAAAGTAACTAACCCTGAAAAGTGAAGAGAGTAAGAGGAAGGCGGAAGTGGTACAGGGTGCCAGAGACACTAACTGGGTATGGGGTTCTAGTCCAAATATGCCTCCCGTCTGACCTGTGCAAGGCACCGGAACTCCTGGAACCTCTGCTACTCTACAGAAGGGGATTGCAAACCATGGTTCATGTATTGCCCAGACTACTATAAATATCAAATGGGGCAACAGTTTTGAAACTGTCACAAACCTCTCCCCAAATACACCAAGCTTCCTCCCCTTTTTGGCCTGCTACTCAATGTGCCAGTGGAGTCAAGGGTAGAGAACAAAGCTGAAAACATGATGGATGATTTCTCTGCTCCAATTTTCTAGTAAAAGATGTCTTGTTAACAAGCTCCTCTATATACTATAACATATATTTCACAATTCATCTACTGCTGGATGTCAAAATAATTGGCCTCTAATATTTCTAAAGTATAGTCAGCCATCTCTGGATTTATTACATGCATACGCATTTACATAATGATGACTGAATTTATACATCATGCATCTTTCCAGACTTTAGGCTTCTTCTCTAGACTTTTAGGCTTTCTTTGAAAATCACAAGCCTTGTTATAAAATGCAAGCGTCTCTAGGCATGGTTACCATTTTCTTCCGTGTAAAAATAAATGGTGGGAGCAATATCCCACTGTCAGCCTGGAGATGACAGCTTAGTAACCATTGCTAGTAAATGCAGGATTTCTCCTCCATTGGTCCAAGAGAGAAGAGATGGCTCCGGATTTGCTGCCCAACTGTCATGGCAGCTACTCCAACCTCCAGAAGGTGACAACATTTGATGCTGGAACATTGCTGCCACTACCATTTATCTGATACTGGGAAAAGATTTTCCCCACCCAGTCCAAGGTGAGTGGAAGCAGAGAGGAGATGGCCCTAGTGGGTACCAATGCCTCACACTGTGGCCCTGCTGTGTAACATACAATTTTATGGTTTATAGCTTTTGTTTTGTTTTGTCCACAGTGTATATCTCACTAGTAATATACAGTTAAACTACTGTGGCTTAAAGTCATTTAAAGTATTTCTTCCTTCTGTGCTTTTGCCACTAACTTACTATATATTTAATTTTATTTGAGGTTTTGATTTTTAGGAAATAATTTGTGAATTTAATTTGGTTCAAAGGACTGTAAAATATTTACATGACATGATACAAAATTAACACACAAAAATCAACAGTATTCCTGTACACCAATAATTAATCCACTGAGGAAGAAATCAAGAAAACAATTCTATTCACCATACCCTCAAAAAAAATCTAGGAATCAGCCTAACCAAGGAGGTGAAAGACTTCTATATTGAAAACTATAGAACTCCAAAGAAAGAAATTACAGAGGACATTAGAAAATGGAAAGATATCCTTTGTTCTTAGGTTAAAACTAATATTGTGAAAATGTCAATATTACTAAAGTAGTCTATAGATTTAATGCAATCCCTATTAAAATACCAACAGCATTCTTCACAGAACTAGAAAAAAACAATTCTAAAATTCATATGGAATCATAAAAGATCCAGAGTAAACAACTAAACCCCCCCCCAAAAAAGGAAAAAAGAACAAAGTTGGAGCCAGTATAATATCATATTTCAAGTTGTACTACAAAGTTATAATAATAAAAGCAACACAGTACTGGCACAAAAACATAAACATACATGTAGACCAATGGCATAGAAAAAAGATACAGAAATGATCCCATGTACCTACAGCTACGTGATTTTTGGCAGAGGGGCCAAAACCATACGTTGGAGAAAAGACAGCCTCTTTAACAAATGGTGCTGGGAAACCTGGATGTCCACTTGTGGAAGAGTGACACTAGATCCCTGTCTCATCCTGTACTAAAATCAAATCACAATGGATCAAAACCATAACTATAAAAGTAGAAACGTTGAAACTGCTGGACAATAGCATAGGGGAAATACTTTAAGCCATAAGCAAAAGCAACGATTGCCTGAAGAGCACTGGAATACCACAGGAAATGATATCAAGAATCAATAAATGGGAAAAAAAAGAATCAATAAATGGGATTACATCAAATTTAAAAACTTCTGCACAACAAAGAAAATAATCAATAGAATGAAGAGATGACCTAGAGAATGAGAACATTTTTGCTAGCTACTCTTCTGATAAAGGACTAATACTTGGAATATATACAGGACCAAAACAATTTAACTTCCCCCAAGTAGGCAAATGAACTGAATAGATACTTCTCCAAAGAAGAAGTACAGTGGCTAATAAGCATATGAAAAAGTGCTCAACATCTTTAGCCTCTATAAAAATACAAATTAAAACAACTTTGAGATTCCATCACATCCCAGTCAAAATGACCATCATGAAAAATATAAAAAACAATGAATGGTGGCTAGGATGAAAGGGGACTACATTGTTGGTGGGAATGTAGTCAAGTACAACCACTATGGAAATCAATGTGAAAATTCCTCAAAAAAGTAAAAATAGAAGTATCATCTGACCCAGCTATACTTCTGTTGGGTATATTCTAAAAAGAATTAAAGGTATCATACTATAGTGACATATGAAGAGCCATGTTTATTAGCAGGGTGATTTGCAATAGCTAAGCTCTGGAAGCAATTTAGTTGCACTTCAACAGATGAATGGACAGAGAAAATGTGGTATATAAACACAATAGAATATTATTCTGCCATAAAGAATGAAATCGTGAGGGCCAGGGATTTAGCTCAGTGGTTCCACCGCCTGCCTCGCCAGCGCAAGGACCTGAGGTCAATCCCTGGTACCAAAAAAAAAAAAAAAAAAAGAATGAAATCGTGTCATTTGCAGAAAAATGGATGAAACAAGAATATCATGCTAAATAAAATAAGTCAAACTCAGTTAAATATTGCATGTTTTTTCTGATCTGAGAAACCTGAAATATAAATAAATAAGTAAATAAAATAAAAGACAGATGATAGGAAACTAGAAGGTAGATTCTTTTTTTTCATTAAGTTTATTGGTACATTTTAGGTATACAATACAGTTACATTCATCATTGGGATCTTGTACCTTTACATGAAGTATCTTGGTTTTTATTTTTCCCCATTCCCCTGATCTCCCTTCACCCCGTCCACCCTTCCCTATTTACAAAGACTTTGTTTCCATTTTTTTCTTTTTCTCATATTTTTTCTTTTCCCAAGAAGGTAGATTCTTGGAGATGGGGAAGGGGATAGGGAAAAGGGAAAAAAGGGGGGAAGGAATTGAAAATGATCAATATATATTATGTGCATGTACCAAATCCCCAAAATGATCACTATTCTATATTACAACCATACACTGATAAAAAAAATAATTAAAATTTTTTTAAAAGTACAAAAAAATTTACATGATCCTAAAGTCAAATCTACAAAACAAGGTACATCAAAAGGCCTGGTTCCTATTCATAACTCCTCTACTCAGTTTCCTCCTTCCTCCTATGTGCGACCATTTAAGAAGATTTTGATTTATTTTTCCTTTGTTTCATTTTTCATTTTTCAATTAATTTTACATTTATAGAAAGTTACAAAATTAATGAAGAGAGTTCCCATATACCTTTCCCTCAGTTTTCTCTAATGTTACATCTGAACCATCTGGATTTGTCAAAATACACTAACATTGGTACAATACTTGTTATGGCCTGTGTCTAGATGTCCCCCCAAAGCCTCATGCAGTCATAGAGGTGGCTGAATCTAAAGTGTGTGATGCCGGGATTAAGGGAGTGTGATTACTAAACCAGTACTCTGATTGGTTTGGCACAGCCCTAATCCCAGTAGTCTGGATAAGACAAATGGGGCAGAAAGATGCTGTTAAGATGCCCTTGTTGCTTTTGCTACCATGTGGATGCCATGAACTGTTTTTCCTCTGCAACACCCCTCTTCCATGTGCCACTCTGCCTTGGCGCCAGCTGATTATATACTGAAACCTCTACAAACTATGAGGTAAAAAAATTCCTTTCCCCTTTAACTTTGGGTGTTGGGTATTTTGTCTCAGCAATGAGAGAAAAGTAACTAACACAACACTATTAACTAAGCTATAAACTTCATTCAGATTTCATTACCATATTGGTATTCCACTAATGTGGGCCAGGATCCCACATGACATTTACTTGTAACTTCTTAATCTCCTCCTGTCTGCATATATTAGCAATCTTTGTCTTTCATGAATCTGACATCTTTGAAAAGTGCTAGCCAACTACATGATTTTACATAATTTGAGTATGAACAATGATTTTTTATAATTAAATTCAAGTTATGCAGTTTTGGCAAGAAAACCATACAAGTGATACTGTGTCCTTCTCAGTGGCCATTAGATATTTTGGGGGAAAACAGGCATGGTGGAGCAGTCCTGTAATTCCAGCTACTTGGGAGGCTGAAGCAGAAGGATTGCAAGTTTGAGGTCGGCCAAGGCAACTGAACAAGATCCTGTCTCAAAAGAAAATAAAAAAGGCTAAGGATGTAGTCACTGGCAGAGTGTTTGTCTGAAATGTGTGAGGCCTTGGGTTTGATCCCCAGTACTAAAGAAAAAATTGGGGGCATACACTTAAGCTATGCAAATATTTTATTTTTCCTTAAACTTTTACCCATTAATTTTAACATCTATTAATAATAATTCTTGCCTGGAATAATTATTACTGTAGTGTTTGCCAAATGGTGATTTTTCTATTTCCATAATTTCTTCCATATTTACTACTGGAAATTACATCAAAAATAATTTTTATTTCTCTCTCATTTATTATTTTATTCAATCATTTATGTGTATCATGGATTTATGGATATTTATCTGATTCTATTACTATGATCACGACTATTTGTTTTGTTTCTCCTGTTGTTCTTGATGTAACCGTTGAGAGCTCCTTCAAATTGGCTCCTGTGTCCTTTCACCATTTCCTTTACTGTGTGTGTGTGTGGGAGGGTGGCACACGAGTGTGTGTGGTACTGAGGGTTTCACCCAGAGCCTTCATACTGAGCTACATCTTTACCTGCCTTCTTTTTTATTAAATTTATTTTGAGACAGGGTCTCACTAAGTTGGTAAATTCCCCAGGCTGAACTCAAATTTGCAACTTACGATCCTCCTGCCTCAGCCTCCCACAGTACTGGGATTATAGGTGTGCACCTTTGCGTCAGCTAGCAGTTTTACTTTCTGACACCACAAGTTGCAGGCTCTCTTTGTATTTTCCCTGCCCCAGTCTGAAACAGTAGTTTCTCCAAGGAGTCCTGATTGCTTTTTTGGAGAATGATAATATGAAAGCAAGACTTGGGCACTGTATGTACTTCTTGCTATTAGAGTGTCATTGAAGTTCACCAAATTGAATTGTTTTGTTCTACAAAATATACTGTTAGTGCTGGACACAGTGATGCATGCTTGTAACTCTAATACTTTGGAGGGTGAAGCAGGGGCATTGCAAGGTCTAGGCCAGCCTGAACTACCAAGCAAGACTCTGTCAGAAAAGAAAGAAAGAGGGAAAGGAAGGAAGGGAAACAAAAAAGACACTGTTAGCAAATGAAAAGATGCGCCCGCATCCTGGGAAAAAATATTTACAAAATACATACCTGACAAAGGCTTGTATTGCAAATATATATGTATTTTAAAAACTCTCAAAACTCAGAAATAAACAAACAACCCAATAAAAAAAGAGCAAACCATTTCAAGGGGGCAGGGATTAGAGACTGGACTCAGGATTTAGCACAGAGCTACATCCCCAGCTATTTTTTATTTTTTATTTTGAGCCAACATCTCTCTAAATTGCTAAAATGCCCGGACTAGACTCGAACTTGGTCCTCCAGGATTCTAAGTGTGTGCCATCATGCCCTGCTGGGTGAAGAATTCGAACCAACACTTCATCAAAGAAGATTAAAGGGGTGGCAGTGAGCATATGGAAAGGTGCTCTATGGCTTCTAGGCCTTTTGGCTAAGATCAAGTGTAGAAAGGTGCTCAATGCTGGTAGTCCTTTGGATATGCAAAATAAAACCACAATAAGCTACTACTGTGCACTTACTAGGATGACCAAAGTTAAAAAACAAAAACAAAACCTGATACTGTCAAGCACTAGAAAGGGGACAGAACTGTCACTCTCATACTTTGCTTGGGCTGCAAAACGCAAATGATTGGTTTCTCATATTGTTCTAGATGTAACCATGGACAACACATTCAAGTTGGCTCCTGTGCCCTTTTCTCCAGCACTGGAGAATATACAAACAGACTGCAGCATACTCATACACCAAAATGCTACTTGGCAGCAAAATGGAACAAACTATTGACGTGCAACATGCGTGAATCTGAGATGCATTATGCTGGATCAAAGAAGCCAGGTCAAAAAGGCTACATTCCATCTGATTCTATCTACATGACATTCTGGAAAGGCAAAACTATATAAACAGATACCCCATCATTGTTTACCAGGGGCTGGGGCTAGGGAGGAGGAGAATTAGAGACTTCTGGGGTTGATAGAAATGTTCTGTTTCATTTGTCGTAGTAGTTACATAACTGTTAGATGTATTATGGCACTTACCTGTTTTTGTCAAATCACACAGACTAATATAACACAAAGAATGAATATATATATATATATATATATATATATTCCTGATGGAAAAAGAAAAAATAAGAGTGGGGAGGAGGAAGGCAGACAAGAAATTCAAATCACATTTCTAAAACTGCAATCAAGACTATCTGTGTCTTGTTAAATGCTGCCCATGACACTGAACAGGACACCATTTCAATTTTCTGTAACTATCACATTTATTTATCTATAATGACAATTATTCCTTTTGTGTTGTTGTGATTGTAAGCTCTGAAATAGCCTTAAAACATCGCGTGGGTAAAGTACTTTGTACATTTGGAGCAGGGTTTTACCAGAAAAGACGAGGAAAGTAGCTATTCTTCTATGCTGGTAAAAGGTGTAAGAAGTAAATTGTGTTAAGAGGCTTAAGGCCTGAGCTCTGGAAATCTTAATTTAAGAGACACGGGTGGGCCGATTACTCCCTTTGAATAAAAGGCAGGAAATCTTCTCTAGCTTTGTTCAAGGCGGTGAGTCATTTTGAGTGAATCTGTTCAGAACAACAATTCTTCAGGGTAACAGGCGCCACTCATTACTCAGGCTGGAAGGAGATGGCAGCCCACTGGGAAGGAGAGGAGGGAGACCTTTCTCCTCCGTCTCCCTCTAAAGCTGGAGCCCGGTGTGTTCCTGTGCTGGAGTCCTTCTCCCCTCCCCCAGTCAGGCCCACCACCCTTCTCCACCCAGTGCAAAAATTTTACTGCCCATTCTGTAGCCATCAGGCCAGGGATCTGCCAACTGCTCCCCGAGGCCAAATCCTGCCTGTTGCGAGTGTTCATGCAACTCTGAGCGAAGTGGCCCCTCACTCCTTTGTGTGTCTAAGCTGTTGGAAAAGCATCAAAAGAATAATATTTCACGAGATGTGAAAACTATATAAAATGTAAAATTTAGTGCCTATAAATAGCGTTTTACCATGCCCGTTGGGTTTTGTATTGTGTGTGACTATTTATACACACAAATATCAAAGTTGAGAAGCTCTAACACAGACCATGTGACTTGCAAAGGCTAAAAAATTTATCTGGCCCTTTGCAGAAAAAGTTGGCCGACCCCCACTTTAGGCATTCTTTTTCTTTTCTTTTTTGGTACCGGGGATTGAACTCGGGACCTTGCACTTTCGAGGCAGGCGCCGGAACCACTGAGCTAAATCCCCGACCCTCTTTAGGCATTTTTCAATCTGTTGACTCTCTGTCGCTGTCCACACTATAAATTTATAAATAGATCATGTTGCTGCAACACTGTAACAACTGGTGCTCTTGCACAACACTTTTTGCTGCTGCTAAACAGAATAAACACATGAAGCACTGCAGCAAGAGAAGAAATAATTTGAGGGAAACAGCAGGTTCCTTGTTTCTGAAAATATCCACTTAGGTATGTATGGTCAGCTCTCTATGCTATGGCACATCCAAGATTCAACCAACCCTGGGTCAAAATGGTTCAAAGAAGAAAATGTGTCTGCACTTAACACTCACAAACTATTTTCTTGTCATTTTTTCCTTAAACAATGTAGTATAACAACTAGTCTCACACCATTTACATTATGTTTGGTGTCATAAATGGTGTAGAGATTATTTAGAGTGTAGGGGAGGGTGTGATAGGTTAAATGGAAATTTCATGCTATTTCATATCATGGACTTGAGCATCTATGGACTTTGGGATCCATGGGGTTCCTGGAACCAATCTCCTAGAGATACCAAGGGATGCCTTTATCTTATAGGAAATTTGTGGTGCCAGAAAACAATAACTGTTCTCTAAATATTACTTCATAATATCCAGTCACTCAACTTAGAACATTTTGCCAATCCATCAACTGTAAATTTGCATTGTGTTTCCAGTGTAAGTAAAAGTTTAACAGTCATCTTCAGAGCTGTGATGGCAAGTTACACCCATTCCGAGCATTTGTCTATCACCTATTTATATTCTAGCATCACTCATGTTTTCTTGTGAGATTAATAAGATTACAAAACCATATGATATAGCAAGGAGTGTTGGAACTAGAATTGGATTTATAATCCAAACATTTGTATCTAAATCTTGGTTCCACCACTTACATTGAATGAGTTTCCTAACATCTTATAGCCCTGCTGTCCTTGTCTGTTAATTGGGGATGAAAATTATACCTTGTGGGACTTCTGTGAAGTAGTAATAATTATGTGAAAAAAATCATGCTTGTATGATGAAAATGATGATGATGATGATGATGTAGTTCATTTTATCTTCTGGCCCCCTTCCCATCCTTGGCCTTGCTAAAATAGCTGCTTTGCTATAGGGAAAGCCAATCTGTTAAGAGGTTTCCTTAACTAGTATGACCAGCAAGTCATTAAAAATATCAATTGGTTCAACTTTTTGATTAATTGTTCATATATACTCACTTGACTAATATTTTGTCCTTAAGCAAACAAAGACTAAACATTTTTTTTTTGGTACCGGGGATCAAACTTAAGACCAAGCATTTTAATAATGCTTTTATTCTATATTAAGGAAAATAGTCTCATTTTCAGTTAGCAGGATGAAAGATATCTCACTCATAGGCAATGATAATCAGTTGATTATGGGCTACACTGCTATAAAGAGAAAATATTCCTTCCCTTCCACAGTCTTACTATCCCTTAAAAATATTGGAGGGTATATCATCAAATACAGGAACAATTATTGGCTCTTAGGAGTTCTAAAGTAACAATTTAAAATTTGATTAACAATTCTCATGAAAAGCATACCTGTTAAGTACCATAAACGGCCAAATACAATTGGATCTAGTTATTGTTAGGAAAATGTCAACTTCCATGTATATATGTGAGTGCCAATTTGATTGATTCAAATGAATGTTATAACATTTTCATATTCAGAAATCTTACTTCTCTAAGGACTCTCCAAAGGGTTTTATTTGGTTACTGATTCTTGCTGAGATTTATAGCTAGAGAACCAATACCACGAATGTTGATTTGTCTCAGACACAAATCCAAGGCTATTAAAGAAACAGAGACTATACAAGCATACACTTCCTTTTGAAGACTAAGAGTCGTGGGTAGAAGGGCAAAGCTAAGGATGGTGGGCAGGGCAGGTTTGGAGGCTAGTCAAGGGTAGCCAGTTCAATGGAGTCCAATTCCCCTGTCACCTTTGACCAACCTATTTCCAAACCAAATATCTGTGATGAATTTGTTTATCCATTCAATAACCATTCCCTGAATACTTACTTACTCTATACTCAGCCATGTGATAGGTCCTGGGGATGTAAAGGCACTAGATCAGGAGTCAGAGCTCTGTGTCCTACATCTAATACTTATCAGTTGTGTGAAATGACCAAGCATTGATTTATGGGCCAGGTTTTGAGTTCACTAATGTTGTCTCTTCATTTTAATGCAACTCAGTATGTATGCTTCTTTACGGTTTTTGACCCAAATCAGGGGGATCTATTTCTTATAAAGTAGTGATTAAAAGGTTCAGAATTCTAAAAAGCATTGGTTTTGAAAGGTTTGTGGCACTTTAAAAAAAAATACAGTCTTTATTCTATTGAAGAGTTCGTACAATAAAAAACTGACACTACTCACAGTCTCTCAGCCATCTGCTTGTGAAGTTTCCTTCCTGTAATTGTTCTCTATGACCAGCAGTGAAGATCTCATCCTCCCAGAGGTCATGCTCTGTAGATGAATGTTGGCCCAGACAAAGAGGTCTACTTTGTTCTTTAATGCCTGAGATGATTAAGAGTAATGACCTCTGAGAAAGAAAAAATGAAAGAGGGAAAATGAATAGGACAAGATTCTGGAAAAGATAGATGTGACCAAATAGTCAGTAGAAGTTTGTCTCCATAAGGAAAAAACTTATTTCTCTGCAACAAGAGGAAATGATAGGAGGAGATAAGAAAAACAGAGTGGATTTCTGAGATACAGAAGACATTTTGAAGTGGAGAGAAGGGAAAATGCAGATCGCAAGCTGAAGGGACCTTACCTCTCAGGGAAGGAAGAGGTAAGAAAGTGTACTGAAATTATAATGTCTTGAGGCCCATAAGGAATAGAAATGACTATGCAAGAAACAGAACAGGATGTGCATAATATATGACTCAAGCAATTCTTACTTTTGAAAGAAGTGGAAAGAGTCCCAGTTATTGTTGATGCTAATGATGGATACATGGGAACTTATACTGTTCTCATTAATTTTGTATATTCTTGAAACTTTTATAAGATGTTTTAAAATTTTTGAAAACTATTGGGTACATTTATTATCCTCTGGTTTTTAAAGAAAATTCTTTGTGTTTATATTTGTGAATGTCAGTGTTTCCCTTAAGTGAATGACTCTCAATGAAGAAGTGATTTTTTTGTTTGCCTAACACTACTGTCCTAAACGAAAGTTCAATCAGTTCAAGTGCACCTGTAAGATCTTTTGTCTAATGCTTTTTAAAATTCTATCAAATAGCTTAGTCAAGTTCTGAAGTAATTTTGCTTATTTCCCCTAATAGCGCATTACTGCTTCCGTTGAAGTAAAGTGTCTTTGTCTGTTTTTTTTTGAAAATTGTTGTTACCTAAGACAAGTTGGCTGTAGATTGGATTTCTATTCAGTCCTTGCCATGGCAATGCCCAAGTGAAGAATATCATAGAGTTTCCAGTCTTATTAAATTTCTTCCTGGCACTGGGAAACATCAAGCTAGCAAAATAAATAGTTCAAATCTCAGAAACCTATCAGAATTATATGGACTCCTGTGAGCTTCATAGCCCTAACCATCAACTCATTTATATTCTTGGAGATTGAAGGAAACATATTAAGAAAGGATATTCTTATCCTGTACAAAATTGTTACCATCAGCTAGCAAGAAAGACTGAAGGCTGAAAAACTATCTCTGAAGCAGCCACTTGGTTTTCCAAATTTATCAAGACCATGGTTCCACATCTTGCATCGTGAAAAGCAACTTGGCAGTGTGCATGATTTTGACCTTTACTCGACATATTTTTCTACATTGTATTAGGGATAATGAATTGTCATAAACAGCGTATGTTTCAAGTCAACATTATTCTGAGAAAATGGCTAGTGGATTTTAGAAATTAGGTGGCAAACAACTCAACACCTTCAGATGATCTTTTAAAGATACTGTAAATATCCTAAAAGGAGAGCAGTCTACCTTTCCGGCTTTACCTCTTCTCAAATCACCCATGTAATAATGAGATTCCTCTTCAGGTAAGAAGCATTAGGATAGAGAATATAAATACCATAGTGGATGAAAAAGCTGCACAAGATAAAGGGGGAGAGAGAGAAGACCAGGGAGATTAATGAGAGAGAAGACTCAAAAGCATGAACTCAAGGTATGAACTCAAGGTATGATTTCTCAGCCCTTGCTGAGATATCAAATTATTTCTTTCATATCAGAACAGCAATTTACAGACAGAAAGCTGGACATTTTTCAGCCAGATATACTTTACTGAGCAAAATAATGCCTAGCTACATTCACTGTCAATGACCTTTGACAGTAATTTGAAGAATACAAAGGAAAAATCACTGATATCAAATGACAGCACTCTGACACCAATTCCTCTTTTGACTGACATTAATCATGAGTTGCTGTCCATAAAGGAATTTTATTTAACAGAGAAAGAAAACATATGCCACCTTATCTTAGCATCCTGCTAAATAATAGTTCCAGGATACATTTGGGTGGACTACAGACTATGTCTGGAGCCCTGAACTTGATTTTGATGTTGAAAGAATTGTAAAGAGGTGTCACACATGACAAATCAAAGAAGAGAGAGATCAAAAGTGAGATCGAGGTGGGGTTGAAGGTGATTTTTTTCTAACTCCCCTTACTTCATTAGTGGCTGTAAATTATCAGCCGAATATAAATAGACACTTTTAGTGGCCAGGGAAGTCATTTTGTCATCTCCTTCATGGCTTTCATGAGTCCCAAAGGGTCTAATAAAAAAGTCAATGTTAGCCAGACTTAGTAGAGATGCTATTCGTGGCTCTGCCCTTGTCACATCATTCCAGGAGTAAGCTTTGTCCATGGATGTGCACATCCATATGACACAGTCCCTGTACTCCCTGGGCCTGTGTGACACAGATCCATAGCCTCCATAATGGGACCAGGGCCTACCTTGGTCATGCTCCAATTCCCAGCAGAAAAAATACACGTTAAAATACTGAAGAATAGGTGCTGACAGAATTGTAAGGCAAGTCTTTAGACACTGAGTCATTGTTAGGGTTTAGATATCAAATGTCCCCCAAAAGTCTCATGTATTTAGAGGTGGGGCTTTTGGAATGGCATTGGGTCATGAGGGTGCTATATTCATCAGTGGATTAATCCATTAATGAATTCATATCTGAATGTGCTCTTAGGAGGTGAAGCCTGGTTGGAGGAAGGATGTCACTGGGGGCATGACCTGGAAGGGTATTTTTTGTCCCTGGCCCCTTTGTCCCCACCCACTCACTCCCTCCTCCCCCTCTCCCTTTCACTCCCCCTCTCCTTCCTTCTTTGCCACCAGGAGGTGAGCAGCTTTCCTCTGGCACTCCCATTCACCATTTGTTTCTGCCTAGCCACTGCTTGTAGAAGGAGTAAACTTTCCTATTTATTTGTCAAGAGGAGTCCACTCCACTCCATCATCATGTTTTTGCCTACGCAACAGAGTTTCTGAAACCGTGAGCCAAAATTAATCTTTCCTCCTTTAAACTGTTTATCTCAGGTATTTGTCACAGTGACAGAATGCTAACTAATGCAAATGTTAATGCAGCAAATTGATTCTAGGTCTTGAACCTAAAGTCACATGTTGAAAAGCAAGCATAGCTTTTGTGTTCAAGTCTCCTCAACCGGGGTAGGCCAAATAATGTTCCCCACCCCAGAAAGATGCCATGACCTAATACCAGGAACCCATGAATATGGAACCTTACACGGTGAAAGAAATTTTGTAGATGTTATTACATTAAAGGTATTGAGATTATTCTGGATTATCCAGGTATGCTTGATACATTTTGCAAGGATGCTTGAAAAAGAGACACAAGAGAGATGTGACACAGAAGTGGAGGAACAGAGAGAGAAGGGAAGACACTACACTGTTGCCTTTGAAGACAGAGGAAGGAATCATGAGCCAGGCATACAGGCAGGCTCTCAGGGGGAAAAAGGCATGGAAATGGGTCCTCCCCTACAGCACCCAGAAGGGCCTCAGCCCTACAGACTCATTTGGACTCTGGCCTCCAGAGGTCTAAGATAATAAATTTGTGTTCTTTTAGCCAGTAAGTCTGTAGCAATTTGTTACAGCAGCTATTGGAAACTAATAGGCTAACAACCTATTCAGACCAGACAAGGTCAGTTTACTCCTGGTCCCCAAATCACAAAGATTTGACTCCCATCTCATTTGTCAGTAAAGTTCAGGCTTGGTTTTGACTCCTCTTCATAAATAAAAAGGAAAGTGGACTCTTTCTACAAATTTTCCTTGCTTGTTTCCTGATGACTCAATCCCCTCCACCCATGGGGCCACTGCTGACCCTGCTGCTGGTCACACCCACTCTGGACCCATTTCCTTTTTATCCCTGACCCGTTCCCTTACATTACTTCGTCCAAAGCATTGTCCAAGATGATTAACAGTCCCTATTCTCCTGGTACTTCAAGAAGTACATTGGAGCGCAACCCAACATTAGTACAATTTTCCAAATCTGACTCACATAAAAATGGGTAACGTGTATGTATGGCACCAACAGCCCAACCTACATTGAACCAGGTTGATTATCTAGATTCAGTTCTTTTCACAGCCTTTCACTACCCCTTGGGAAGGTGAAAATTAGTCCTCCACTTCATTCCTACCATCCACAATCACTTCCAGGAGAACAAGCAATAGCGTGCAGGCACTAGAATCTATAAACCCCTTCTGAGGAAAGAAACACATCACAGAGAAATGTTATTCATGCCTCAGGCAGAACCCAGTAGTAGTCTTAAGAAAAAAAATAATGAAAAATAGTAGAATAGAAAATATCAGAATTCATTTCAAATAATAAATGTGCATATTATCTCATGGAGCAAGTCTGTTTCAGTTACATCTATTCATGTGTGTGTATTCAAAGTTGGTGTGTTTGGGATTATGATGTATATCTTACTATGGACAGGGGTCAAATATGTTGGGGGAAAATCCACTGATTTAAACACTTTTCACTACGTAGATAATTTTTCTCATTTTCATCCACAGAAGCTTGGTTTCTTGATGTCACTGGGGGAGATTCAGAAATCTCCATTTACTGTTGCAGGTCTGTGCTTCATGTCTACGAAAGGGCAAAGACCTATTTGGGTGTTTGTTTTCTCCAGAACAAAGGAGCTCTCAACAGCATTCCACATCCCAAAGGTGAACTGAACTGTATTTCTCTATGAAGCTTGCTTAAAGCTTTGAAATTATAACACTATGGATTGAAGTGGGTAGAATTGTGTCTGATATCTTTAAAGAAGTGGAAAATTCAGACAAGAGACACCAGGAAGAATGCCAAATGACAACAGAGGCAGGTGTTGAAGTGATGTGTCTATAAGCCAAGGAAGACCAAAGAGTGCCAGCAATCACCAGAAACCAGGAAGTGGCAGGAAAAATTCTTCCCCACAACCTTCAGAGAGAACATGGCTCTGTTCGATACCATGATTTTGGACATCTAGAATCCAGAATTGTCAGATAATATATTTCTGTGCTTTTAAGCCACATAGTCATGGCAATTTGTTATAACACTAAGAAACTATGCATAGGTTTTTTTCCTGCTTATACCCTCACCAATGAATTTTTAAAGATCTTGGGAAACATTTATATGTATTCACTTAAGTATTCATAAAACACCTCTGTAAAGAGAATCAAAACACTGACAATACTAGTTCCCTTTGCAAAAGGGAATTGTGTACCTGCCACATAGGGAAGAAGACTTTTTACTAAAGTACCCTTTTGAATTTTGAACCAAGTGATATGTTGTCTATTTTTAAAATAAGTGAAATCAAAGTTTTGAAACTCTTAGGTTCAAACTCACCCTACCTAATAATCTTCCCCTTCTCCAGGGACCACTGCTGATGGATGTTTACTGTATTAGCCTGTTGTTAATATAACAAAATACTTAAAGCAGTATACTTTTGAAGAAAAAAGGTTTATTCTGACTCATGGTTTTGGTAGAATGTCAAGAAGCCATATGTGACGATGGCCTTGCTGGCAGAGTCCCCAGGTGGTACACAGTATCATATGGCCAGAGACAAAGAATGTATGTGTGTTTGTCTGGTCTCGTTCCATCTTCTCACAAAGCCATCAGGATTCAATCATGGGGCCACATTCCAATAAACTTATCTAAGTCTAATCACTTTGCAAAGGCCCCACCTCTAAGCACCATAGTCAAATTAAGTTTCCATCCTCTCAATATTTTACAATGAGGATTAAATTTCAACACATGAACCCTTGAGGGGACATTCAAACTATAACCAAACCATAGTAGTGCCCACCCCTTTTTTTGTTAAACAAGGAGGAAAAATAAAAAATATGGATCTCCCTCTTTCAAATGGCCCATTTTTACAGCAATCCCCCCCCCATTTTTTTTTTTTTACCAAAAACCTGGGATGACTAACTGTTCAGCCTTATCAAGAAATATCTTTAGTCATCTTCTTTCAAGTTACTGCTTGAGGATAAAAATGCTCATGAGGAAAAAAGGCTGAAAGCTGAGATGATGTTCCTGTGCACAGTACCTCTTAATTACTAACTTAGATGAAGGTTCATTGTCACATTTTCTCATTAAAAGATGCATTTCATGAGTAGATAATTCACACAGATGAGTTAAGAAGAACATACTCATCAAACAGTTTGGAACTGAATCCAAAAAGGTATGCATAACTAATTATGTGATTTGAAGTGCTGGACAAAATGAGCCCAGGGCTTTGTAACTGGCTTTCAACATCAAAGCCTCCAGCAAGGAGGGTCATAATGTAATTTGGGCTCTTCAGTGAAACATTCTTGTATGGGGAACACATTACCGTATCAGTGATCAATGCATACTTCATGAATTGAAGTACATTAAAAGCGTAAAACAAAGAGCTAGAAGAGACTTTGGGATTCTTGGGCATGCTTCCCCTATAATACTTTTAAAATAGAAACCAGGCTGTCTGCATTGGAATTCTGACTTCACTTCAGCCATATTTTTTCTATGCCTTAATTTCCTTATCTGAAAAATAGGGATGATAATAATATCTGCCTTTTAAGCTTCTTTGAAGAGGTTAAATGAAGTCACGTATATGTATTAGATGCAACTGGCGCCCTACCCAGATCTCATTTGGCAGGCAATGGCACTAATCCCCCAGCTGCCCACCTTCTCTGCAGAATTGTCCTAGGATGATCATAACCACCCACTCCACAACCCACAGCCATTACTGTATAAGAGACCCCTCCCTTCAAGGCAGAGATAACTCCAAGGTGTGATTGTATCCCAGAGCCTCTCTCTAAAGAAATTAGACTACATTCTTCCTCACTTCCCTCTACCATCTGTACCCTGTTTCCTCCCTCCCTTAAAGTTTCTTCCTGAAGAAGGGCCAGCAATATATTCCAAACACCTGATTTCCTGCCTCAGGCTCTGGTTCTAAGGACCCTGACCTAAAAAAGTAGATAAAGAGCTTCAGATTTAAGCATATAAATACTCAATCTATTTTAATTATTATTACTTAATCATTCAAATTTAGAACCAAAAGACCTTTGACATACTCTAATCCAACTTGGAAGGCTTACAGTGATAAAATGGAGATGAAAAGAAAGAAAATTGTTTAGGTAAGTTATAGTCCCAAAGTAACACTGAGGAGATGAGCTAGGAATGAGAAAGAGCTAGACCAGCCCCTCAACTTAGATTAAAAAAAAAAGAATAGAGACCCTGTGGTATAAAGCCTAAAATTAGCATTGTGCTATGTTAGCCTCTGGTAAAATTGGCACAACCTCAGATGGCCTAACTACAAGTTCCTCTCTCCACTCAGCTCCTGCAGATAAAGTCCCCTAGCCAAGCAATCCTCCTTAGCACAAGAACTAAACAGTTCCTGCTTATCCTTGACTAGAGTTTCAGCTCCCTGTCAGCTTGCACAACAATATCATACCCAATCATATCTTCCTGCAGGAGCCAGTGGCACCTAATCACCTTGGTACTACAAAGTCTGCCTCCCACAGCCCCTTGGCTCACTGAATGCATGGCATGTGGTATCCTCCTCCCTTAGACTATGAGTATATGAGTATAAGAAACTTCTGTCCATCTCATGTGTTCCATGTCAGGTGCTGGCTGTTTAGCCATCTCCATAACCCTGACGAGGTTACCCCATCATCACCAACAGAGTAAAGAGAGGACAGTTAAAACATACCAGTATTATCAGGGCTTATGAGAATTCTTACAGTTTTGTTAACTTCTCCATTATTTTGTTAAACTTGCCATTTTCATATATAAAATTGAGAAAAGCCAAGTGTGCTTGTGGGCGTGTGTGTGTGTGTGTGTGTGTGTGCGTGTATAAACAAGATTAGAGGGGTTGGAAGTATAGCTTAGTGGTAGACAGTGCTTATCATGTGGAAGAAGAAGATGAAGAAAGAGAAGGAGAGGAGGAAGAAGAGAAAGAGGAAGAAGGAAGAGGAGAGGAGAAAGAAGTTGGAAGACTTGTCTATCTTTGTAGCAGATGTGAGAGAGGGCTGTGTATGTGTATGAGAGGTAGGGGTGGATAAGGCAGGGCTCAACTTGGGCCAGAGGAAGGAGGAAGAAATGAACATCTTGTGGAAATTCAGCTGTGGCACAGGTAGATGCACTGCCACTTACTTTCACAACAAAATGCTTCCCATTGAATCAAAAACCAAATCTCAGTGGGAGCAGCAAGACTTCAGAACTGAAGGAAATGAAAACAGAAATCTAAAATGTATAAGAAACATTATGATTTTTAGTTATGTAGAATTTCAAACATGAGATTTGGTCTTTCTCACCAGATTTAGCTGAGGTCATCAGAAATCCTGGCCGCATTTTAAGCATGCAGTATCTCAGCCTTAGATACTCAGCAAAGTTATGTTAACAGTAGGGACAAGATGAAGGAGGTGCCCATTTTTGAACCCTTATAGGACAAACTTTTTTGATAATCCCCAAATTCCTTCTGGACTTTTAATTCAATTCAATTGGTGAGATATACACCTATCACCTATCCTGTGTGATACATTATATGCAGTGTTCCTCCACATGTGCACCTGTGATATCTGAGAGAACATGCCCTTTAATAAGCCCACCATTCATTCATATGCATACCAAACTTTGACAAATGATACATGAAAAGATACAAAGGAGCAAAAGACACAACTGAAGTACTGACATTAAAATAAAAGATCATATAGACTCACGCTGTTAATGGACCAGCAGGAAGAGTAGAAGCTGTTTTGTCTTTTTTTTGTTTTAAAGAGTGATGCTCCTGGGAGTTATGGAGGCTGACCCAGGCTTTGAGGATGAGTAAGACTGAAACAAATACAGAAGGTGTTCCATCCACATAGTGATTAAAAGGAGTGCTAGATTCAGCAAATATTGAGTAAACTCAAAACATCACATCAAGAACACAGTAGTTGCCATTTAAGTTGGTTGACTTCCTACTTGCTTACTCATGACCAAATACCAAATTTAAATTCACCCAAATCGTAAAAACTACAACTCAGTGGCTCCACATCCTTTCTTCATTCATATGAGATTTGGTAGCCCATGCTGTACCACCAGGGATCTATCTGGTTTCTCACTGGTTTCCTCAAGCTTTCACGCCAATCCCCTGGCTGGCCCTTCATCACAGCAAAATGGTGGTCCCAGCCCAAACCTCAGATCCTTACATCAAGTCCCTAGGATGAGAGCTAGTCTTTGTCTTCAGCCCCTATCTTTCACCCCCATACTGAAGCATGTTCTGATCTATGTGCTATTCTTACCTCTGTTCCAGCACATGACTTCCCACGGTGCATTCTTCTTGCTCTTTGCCTCAAACTTCACCTTTCAGCTTATACTTAGGGACATAAAGTCAGCTTTCCTTGTCATCCTCACTGACCAGACAAGGTTGGCCCCTGTTATCTGCTCTCAAAACAGTATAGTTCTCCTTCATAGCAATGTATTTAATATATGATTAATATTTTTGTATTTCAGGAGAACAGAAACCATGTCTCATTTTGTTCCTCATTATATGGTCAGCATCAAGCAGGTGTCCGGACAGTGGACACTCAATAAATATTTGTTGGAGGATGCATGGATGGATGGATGGATGGATGGATGGATGGGTTAGGCCTCCAAACCTCCCCACGTATGTAATTATCTATGTACCCATTAGCTTTTTCCAGATTCAGCTCTCTCAACTGTGAAATGAAAAGGTTGGACTAGTTGACCTTTAAGATCCTTTCTGAATTTAAAATGCTGAATTCATAAAGTGTTGCTGGCAAGTGAATTTCTTGAACGGCAGGTACTATAGAGCTAAACTAAAAAAGTGATGGTTTTAGTTACTCTGCTATACTTTTGCAAATGTCATCTTTAATCAAATTCTGACTTGTGGTCTCATGCAGTAGTTAGCAATTTGGAAGAACTGGAACACTACAACTTTACTAAGCCACTGAAATTACCAATAGCTAATACATGTTTTCAGAAAACTATATAATGACAGCCTAGGAAGATTTTAAAAGAAATTCTATTGAGAAAATATTATATATGTTCCTATTCCCCTCCCCCCAAAATGATAATATTCAAAGTAAAGACTTGATTTTACTTAATGTGCTGCTAAAAGTAGAAGTTATGTCATTGGGTTATATTTATGACAGAGAGTTGTTATCATGTTGAAATGCTTACTTTGAATTTGCAAAATAGCCTTGTTTTCAAATTCATGAAAATTTGATTAAATTGCAAATACATTTTTATTCAGGGTCAACTCATAGCCAAGGCTTGTCATCTATTGGTGCATTTTTTAAAAATACAATTCATCGGGCTGGGGATTTAGCTCAGTGGTTACACCACCTGTCTCACAAGTGCAAGGACCCGAGTTTGATCCCTGGTACCAAAAAAAAAATACAATTCATCATATCATTCGACATGCCTATGAAACACAAGATAAAAGTTCCTACCTGCTCCCCCATTCAACATCTGGATCTGAACTATAATCTGCCTATAAATAAGAAGTGAGAATTTTGATCAGGCAGCTTTGCAATCTGTTCAAAGTAGTCTGGAAATACTTGATGGCATAACAAATCTTTAAGTAAATTAACTGATGTTAAGACAGTTTAACTACCATAAAATACTTTTTTATATTCCATATTGGCTTAAAAATAGATACTTTTTAAATGAAGTGATGTAACCAGAGTATTAAGAAAGAAAATCACTGTGTGGAGTTGTCCTTGTAAAAAGAAACTACCCTTGTTGAGGAAACCAGAATCCCACTGTTCCTTACATTTCCTCTTCTAAATGGCTAGGGTGGAAACTGGCTAGTTGTTACCCAAACCCATTCTATCTCATCTCTGCCTCCTACTGGACTAGATACCACAGCATCCCATGTGACAAGAGTCTTGCCCAATGGAATATAGGCAAAAGTGATATGTTGCACTTTGGGGCCAAATCGTGAAAAACTTCCATGTAATCCTCCACTCTCTTTCCTCCCATGTGCTGAAGATGGCAAAGCTTGGTTGGCCACATTTTCGGAACACCGAGTGGGCCAGAGCCCGCCTCAATTTCTCATATTTTCATCCATTGTGTGACCCTCACATAAGAGAGACTGTATTATTTCACCCCTCATTCTTCTTAGTATCTCAGGTTTTGAGCAAAGCACACTGTCAGTGCCTCCACTAAAAACTTGTGATCTGTGTTTTGGTTTGGTTTGATTTGGTTTGGGTTTGAGGTGCTGTGCCGAAGATTGAACCCGGGACCTTGTGCGTGCTAGGTAAGCACTCTAACACTGAGTTACATCCCTTCAGTGGTTATTTCTTTCCCCCTATTTCTTCCTCATTTAAAAGAGAGAAGAAAAAATGGAGAAGTAGGAGTCTGATATACCATGAATCTCCCCCCCACCATCCCCTGCAGAATAATCTATCCTTGCCTAAACTGGACACAGAAACTAGATCAGCTGCAGGAATGGAGACAGTGTTGAGTAGCAATCATCTTTTTACTTGAAGTCTTTTTACTTACAACCCTGCCTCAGATGAGAGTGTTAGTCCAGGTCTCCATAGAAGAAAATGCCAAGATGGAATAAAGCATGCTAAGATTTTACTAAGAGAAATGCCCATAAGGAAAAATGCAGAGTGAGCCAGAAAAGCTACAGAGTCATCAGACCACAGTAAAAATCTGAAAAAGAAAGGGAGAAAACACTGGGTAGAAGAATTCTAAACTGCCATGTGGTCTAAAGGAAGATTGGGCAAGGTTGGTGAGGTGGAAGCTAAGGTAGGAGGATCGCTAGAGCCCAGAAGTTTGAGACTAGCCTGGATAACACGGCAAGACCTTGTCTCAGAAAAACATAATAATAAAAATTGGGCTAGAGGTATAGCTCCGTGACAGAGCACTTGCCTAGCATGTGTGAGACCCTGGGTTCAGCCCCCAGCACTGCAAACAAAACAAAATAAAACAAGTTTGGCAAGGCTACAGGGAGTCCTCAAGCCAAAGTCTGGCATCAGAGGAGTCCCATATCCTGAACACATCTGCTTTACTATCCCTGCCACAATCTTCTGTCATCAGTTGGGAGCAGCCTTTGGGAATTAAGGCCTGAGCTCAAACATGGAGATGGATTGCAGAGCCTGGCGGCTGAAGCCATCCATCAATTTCATTCCCCGTAGTTCTTCAAGGGACATTCTCATTAATTAAAAAGAATTCTACAGAGGGTTTTTAAAAAGTGAACATTGGTTTATTCATCTTAACGGTTTACCATTTTGCCTTAATAGACTTTAGCCACTGTGGAAACATGGTCAAGACCAGAACAAACTAGTCTCAATGACAGGTCATGTCATGAATTTGAATGGGGGGGAGGGTTCTGGGGATTGAATCCAGAGCTTTGGGCTTGCTCCGTATGTATTCTACCACTGGGCTGCAACCACAACCCCTGAAATGTTTTTAATCAGTCACTGTCAGTCAACCATACAGCGCATCCCCCAACAGAGACTCCTTAAGCTAGTTAGGATTTGTATTCTGTTACTAATTATAAAGACTGGAGATAAAAGTGGTTTAACTAGGGGCTGGGGATTTAGCTCAGGGGTCCTGTCGCCTTCCTGGCAAGCGCAAGGTCCCAAGTTCGATCCTCGATACCAAAAAAAAAAAAAAAGTGGTTTAACTAAGATATGCATTTATTTGCCTCTCACATAAGTTTGTAGTGAAGCAGTACAGTGATGGTATGATAGCTCCGTGAGGTCATTCTGGCCCAAGCACCTTTCTTCATTCTTATGAAGAATGGAGAGGACTACCATCTTCAAGGTCACCCTAGTTCCCAAGTAGATGCTGGAGACCTATTTATTATGCCTGTGCTCCAGCCAGCAAGAAGGGTAAGGAGTGGAAAGCACAAAGGATATCTGCTAGAAGTCCACCACTTTTGAAAAAATGCTGCTGAAAGTCCCACTGTTCATAGACAAATTCAGTATACAATTCATTTGGTGACACCTTGCTACACAGGAGGCTGGGGAATGTGTTCATTTAGCTGTGCATAAAACTGCCCCAACTGTTTTCATCAAAGAAGAAGAGAAGAAATGCTAGGCAGGTATTCTTTGTCACAGTCATTCCTCAGTTCAGTTCTGAAAGGAAGATTTTAATTTAGAAAGACTGATAAGTCTTTTTTCTCTTGTTCTACCAGATGAATGAATATTTATGAGAAACATTGATCCAGTTCAAATGCTCTCCATAATTTTGCAAATATTGTTTTTTGGTTGCCTTGTCCCTATGCCTATTCATTTTGTACTTTTCTTTCTGAGAAAGAGCAAATGTTCCTTTTTCATTTTTATTTTTATTTGAAACAGGGTCTCACTATGTAGTTCAGGCTGACCTTGAACTCACTATGTAGCCCAGGCTGGCCTCGAACTTGAGACGATCCTCCTGCCTCAACCTCCCCAGTGCTGGGATTACAGGAGTGTGCCACCACACCTGGCCAAGTGTTTCTTTTAAAAAAATAATTGTATTAGAGGCCTTCTAGTCTATCTGCCGAGCCCACTACCTTCCTTCTCTGAGAATCGCTATCCCAGCCAAGAGTAGTTAGTCCCTGACAGTCCTATTTATAACTGCCTGTCCCATCCTCTGGCCCTCAAATATTGGGCCACAGAGAGAAAATAACACAAGCTGAGAAAACCCATTTATTTCTCTCTGCTGAGAATCCGGAGCTGGGATCAAAATTGCAAACCAGTCTCCACTGGTCATTTGACCAAAGATGTAAATTCAGAAATGTGGGAGAAAACCATCTTTTGCTATGTTTATGGGACAAATACAAGAACCAATTTCTGGACAGAGGAAATGGAAGTAGACATGGTACAGCCCTTGTTTTGCTACAGTTATGTGGATCACTGCCTTCCACAGGTATTTTCCCAAATGCTACATTCAAATTAGGGAACTCAAAGACTCTAAGTAGCTGGTGTAGATACTGCCAGGTGCCTTCCAAATTACACTCATTATTATGACCTAAACAATGAACTCCAAACCTGTCCATGTGACACACTGGAAGCAACCTGAAACTTGGGGATTGTCCTATGTGTTCTCCAGTCCACACCAAGTGCTTATTTCTTTGTGTGGATATCTATTACTTCCTGCCAATAGAGCCAGCCTACTTGCCATATGTTTATACAGGTATTAAAAGATAAAGGTAATGATAAGTATTTGGGTAATTGGTTTGGCTTACTGAATTCAATTTGAAAAATTGAGTTCAATTGGAGTTCCACACTGTGCTAGGTCTGGGACCACATGGATGAACAAGTCATGGATTCTGCCCAGGAACTTATAATTTAATTTAATATCATAATTTAATTTAAATCATAAATGACTCTCAAACTCACGTATTATATATGCACAACAAGCCATATCTAGCAAGCAAGAGTTAAGATTTCTTAGTTGAGGGATGACTCAACAGCCTAGAGACAGAAGTGGAGGAGGGTACCATTAATTTCTTAGAAGAAGGAAACACATTCGAAAGGTATTCTTCCTCTCTGCCTTGGTTTTTCAGCCACTCCCCTGTGTTTTTCTACACTCAGTATTTAGACACAGCGTCACTGAAGAGAGGATAAAAAAGAATGGCAAAGGAAACAAAAAAAAAGCATCGACACTTAACTACTTTTCGGTGTTTTTCAAATCAAAAGCTCAGAATCCTGCCAGGTTATGAAAGACTATGAAAAGTGTAAGGTAAATACAAAAAAACCAAAAGCAGCATTTTTCCTTAGCCTTCCCCTTTCACTTTAATATTCCTTACTATTAAGAAAATAAAACAAAAAACAAACACTGAGTTTCCTGTCTTCTGGAGCTTTTTACCAGCAGGATGTGAGAAGTCATATAAATTGCTGGAAACAAATGGTAACAGGCAGTCTTTTCTTTTATAATGGACCATTAGATTGTTGTGTTTGCATGTATTGTTAAGATTTATTGCAAATTCTCTAATGGAATGACAATACTAGAGATATACTCTGCCTAATACAATTAGAATGTAGGATTTGGGGATAAAGTTACTATGTATTTTCCTTGAAGGAAAAAATGTATATCTTCTGCCATGAGAATACCAGTGAGGAGCTATTTTGAATCCTTTTGTCCAATTTAACATTTTTCTACCATAACAAAATTGTTACGACTTTCACATTAGTCAGTGATTTAAAGCCAGGAACTTTCTTGAGTGAATTTCTCTCTTTTTCTTTCTTTCTTTTTTTTTTTTTCTAATACAGCACAGGATAATCAAGATCAGGAACATTTTCTTTCATTCTTTGATGAAAAAGCCAAATGATTTCAGGCGCAATTATCAGTGAGACTCTGAAAGGAATTGTAGGAGCATTCACCTGAACAATGCTTACTCGTGGGTGATAAGAACAGGATGCAAGGTTCACTCTTGTGCATTCAGAGAGGTCCGCAGGTCATCACAACCTAAAGGTTGCTTTCCAAGAGGGTTCCTGGTGCAAGATTTAATTTTCGCACTTCCGTGTCAATAAGTACTTTGAACTATTGGTCCAACACTCCTCTCCAGTGGAGAGGAATACTAGTGAATACTGCTCCTTTCTATACCTTGAAATAACATAACTTTCTCATCGCTCCTTGCATGATTTCATTTGCTCCAGGGAAACCATAAAACTATATGGAAATCAAATCCAATGTAAATTCTCCATCAAGCACTCAGGGAATGCTGTCCCCATAAGCCTGTAATTTTAGACTAATTTTTTAAGTGAACCTAAGAAGTTTGGAGACTTCATTTTCTATTTTTATTACAATCTTAATTTTAACACACTAAATATTATGCATACATTATTTTTAAAGGCAAGAATAATTTTAAAAGAGCCAAATTAAAAAAAACAAACAAACCCCAGCTTTAATATGTATTTTTAACAAAATGTATAGTTCAATTCTGCTTCCTGGCACCAGAAAAAGATTCCAGAATATTTTTCAAAGATACATTTTGGTTATTTCAGATTTAGTGATATGATAGGTTTTAGCTGTATTCAAATAGATCATTATAAATGGAGTTGGCTAATTCAGAGAATGCTAGAACCCCAGAGAAAAGCAATCATTTAAGAAAAATTTGTGATTTGTTACAAACTCAGAAGTTTTAAATTTTAAAAAAAGTATAAAGTATAAGAGTATAAGTATAATACAGTATAAAATATACTTTAAAAAGTATAAATAAAGATGCCAGCACTTGGGAGGCTGAGGCAGGATCACGGAGAGTTCAAGGCCAGCCTGGGTTACATAGTGAGTTCAAGCCAGCCTGAACTACATAGTAAGGCCCTGTGTCAAAAAACAAGATAAAAAAATAAATGAATGAAATTTTTAAAACTTTAAATAAAGAGCAAAATAAATGATAGATAATAGGAAGATTTGATCTTTTGGAAAAGGGAAGGAACAGAGGCAGGAGAGAGGGGAGGGGAAGGGGATGAAAGAAGAATAAGAATGTGTTGTGTACGTGTAACCAACTTCCAGAGATGAATGTAATCATTAACATCATGTACTACAAACATGTTCTAATAAAAATACCAATTAAAAAAAGAAAGAAGAGAAAAGTTATACTTGAAATGCCTATGGTGTACTGTATTGTAAAGGAGGAAATGGAGTATGAAGTGAATTGCTGAGTGGTCAACCAGTTAAGTATATAAAATGGAATATTCGCCAACCGGTAATACAGTGTTAATTACTCTGGAGAAAGCCTGGTGGAATACAAAATCTTTGGAAACAAATACTGAAGCGTGCGGAGCTCTGTGGATCAATGCAGTCTGCAGGTATTTTCCCAAATGTTCCATCTAAGTGGATGAACCAGGACCAGAGGTAGCTAGCAGATCCAGGGCCAGGTGCTTTCTAGACTATTCAATTGGAATATTTGGTTTTCCTTTCCACACTGTTGTTATTGTTATTTTCATCCTGGAACTTTCAGTCATTATCCAGGAAGAATGATTGTTCAGTCCTCTCCAATATACATGGCTGATTTTATTTTTCTGGTACCAGAGATTGAATTCAGGATCTTGCACTTGTGAGGCAGGCACTGCACCACTGAGCTACATCCCCAGCCCTATATATGGCTGATTTTGAGCTTGAAACATGGAGCCAGACTCATGAAAAGACAATAATGATAGGAGGTATGTTTCCACTGGAAAATTCCTGAGTTAGCTGCAAGAACTTTGTTTGTTCCATTTCAGATACAAATAAACAATGAGTATGATCCAGGAGTAATCACAGAGTATCCATGGTTACAGAGTCTTGTCAACACTCATTGTGTAATTTATACATTGTGAAACATGTCACCACATTTCTATAAATAGGGCAGAAATTCATTCATTTCAATCTTAGTCATGAAAATCTCCAATCTTCTCAATAATAATCAAATGGGGCTCTAGAGTGTAATGGGGAAATGTAATGTCATGGGTGTAATGGGCTATTTGTCTGAGGAAGACTCAATACAGGAAAGAAGAAAGTTGCTAAGGGGGATCTCTAGCAGGTGGCTACTTGAGGGAGACTGACTCTGAGAAGATGAACTACTTATAATTTCTCCTGTAGGTGAGCCACTCCCAGCACAGAAGAGAAGGCTTCCGAGCCACCTTACCACCCCGCCAGCACACAGGAGGTGAGCCTCTCCCAGGGTACAAGAGAAGGCTTCCAGCTGCCATACCACCACTCCCAGCACAGAGGAGGTGAGCCTCTCGGGTGCCAGTAGGCACCCCCCCCCCCGCATTGAAATGAGAAGACACATGAACAAGTCTCAAAACCAGACTTCCAGATCACCTGAAGCAACCCCAAAGGGAAACAAGATGGAACACTCTAATACTCAACCACCTGGACTCCCTGAACTGGCATCAAAAGAGGATCTGGAAAAATTGAAATCAGAAATAATTTCTCAGATAACAGCAGAGATTATGCTCATAGTACAAGACATGATTAATAAATCTAGAGAGGAGCTCAGGAACACGATGGAATCCCAACATAGGAAACAAATGGAATTCATAAAACAGATGCAAACAGATTTCCAGGAGATTAAAAACTCCATTGAAAGTCTACACAGCAGAATGAGCCAATGTGAGGACAGAATTTCACATATGGAAGATAAGATTGCAATTAGTGACCAGGAAAAGAAAAATTGCTTTAAAATTGTAAGGGACCATGAGAAATCAATCCAGCAGCTGCTAGATGATGCAAAGAAGAATAGCATAAGACTGATTGGAGTCAATGAAGAAAGAAGAGAGAGTGCAGAGGACATAAAAAAACTGGTCACAGAAGTGATGGCAGAAAACTTCCCAAGCAGGGGAAAAGAACTTGACATACAGATGAGTGAGGCATATAGGACTCCAAATAGCCTCGATCAAAAAAAATCTATACATAGTCATATAATTGTTAAGATTCCAGAAATCCAACAGAAGAACAAAGTTCTACAAGCAGTGAGAGAAAAGAAACAAATCACATACAAAGGAAAGCCCATCAGAATGACAGCAGACATCTCAATGCAAACCCTCAAGGCAAGAAGAGCTTGGAGTGACGTATTTCAAGCCCTAAAAGAAGATAGCCTCCAACCCAGATTGATGTATCCTGCAGAATTATCTTTAAAAATTGATGGCGAAATAAGATACTTTCATGACAAAGAGCACCTTAGGAACTTCATGAATACCAAACCAGCACTCCAAAAAAATTTTAGACAATACCTAGGAAAAGACAATGAGGATCACAACCCCAGGAAGCCCAGCAGAATGAATCTGTCAGGCATGACAAGAAATTAAAAACAAAGGAGGAGACTCCAACAAACAGAAAAAGTCATGACAATGATAAGTCAATGTGTATGAGTTATAACCATCAATGTTAATGGTCTCAACTCACCAATCAAAAGAAATAGTCTGGCAGAATGGGTCAAGAAGCAAGATCCAACAATATGCTTCATACAAGAAACACATTTGATTCAAAAAGAAACTCAAAGTCTGAAAGTTAAAGGGTGGAAAACAATACTCCATGTGACAGGAACCCGAAAGGAAAAAGCAGGAGCAGCTATCCTCTTTTCAGATCAAGTGGATTTCAAATGAAAATCTGAAACACTCTGGTCCCAAGAATTTCAGATAAGGGATACTCAACTTGTATGTACTTGTATGTACAAATCTATTGTGAACATGTGTTTTCATTCCTCTCAAGTAAAAACCTTAAGTTAACAGGACTATTGGTTCTTAACAGTAATACAAGAAATTTCTATATTGTTTTCCAAAACGGTTTTATCATTTTACATTCACATTAACAGTATTAGAAAGTTCTAACTTGTTCACAACTTAAGCTGACATTTGTTCTTTTAAAACTTTTAACTTCATCTCTCTAATGAGTGTATAATTCAATCTTGTTATTGTACTGATTAGTATTTCTCTGATTCTAGTGTTGCACACCTTTCCTTGTGCTGTACTGGCTCTTTATCATCTTCTTGTGTCTACTTTTTAATTGGGTTGTTTATTAATGAGCTGTAAGAGTTCTTTATATATTCTGGTCATAGGTTATAAGCTTTGTAAATATCGTCTGTTTAAGGACTACTTTTCATTTTCTTAAAGATGTCATTTAAAGTTCTAAATTTTGATGGAATCTCATTAATCAATTTTTTTCTTTTATACATTGTGTTTTTTGTATCCTGGGTAGTTCTTGCCTACCCTAAATTCATAAACATTTTCCCTTATAATTTCTTCTTAAAGTTTTATAGTTTTAGGCTTTCATATTTAGGTTCATAGATCCTTTCAAGTTATTTTTATGTATGGAAATAAAGGGTTGAGGTTAACTTT
>NW_004624829.1:790802-845752 GCF_000247695.1 Heterocephalus glaber
ATCTTGCTTCTTGACCCATTCTGCCAATCTATTTCTTTTGATTGGTGAATTGAAACCATTAATATTGATGGTTATAACTGATATAGGAGTTTTGATTTGCATTTCCCTACTAAAGATGTTGAACATTTCTCTTATGTTTATTGTCTCCAATATCCTAGATTTTTAACTGGTGATTTCTGAAGCCAATTGGTTTTTGTTTTTGTTTTGTTGTTGTTGTTGTTGTTCCAATGTTGTTCGAATGGAGATTAAACTCAGGGCCTTGTGTAATCTAGGCAAGTGCTCCACACTGAGTTATACCCCAAACCCCCAAAATGCAGTCTTGAATTTTGAAGAATAACTTTCTATGTATGTTGCAAACCAGTTATTATGCTATGGACTAAACCTGATACATCAACTAAACCTGGAATCTTGCTATAATTGAGTTTTATCATTTGTGATAGCTAATGCATTAGTTGTCTCTTGCTGTGTAACAAATTACTCAAAAGATAGTGGCTTCAAACAACACGCACTCATGAGCTCACCATTTCTGTGCTTCAGGGATCTGAATGTGGCTTTGCTGGGTCCTCTGCTTCAGGGTCTCCCAAAGCTTGACTGGGAAGGATCCACTTCTGGAGCTCAGTCTCATGTGATTATTGGCACAGTTTAGTTTCTTGTGGGCTGTTGGGCTGAGGTCTCAGTTCCTCATAAGGTATAAAAGCCTTTCCCAGTTCCTTGCTACATAGGTCCTATAGAACAGCCCAAAGCATGATATCTGGCTTCATGGGGACAAGCAAGTAAAACACAGGAGAGAGAGCACGCTAACAGGAAATAAGTCACACTGTTTTGTAACCCAGTCCTCAAGGTGACATTTCATTGCTTTTGCCACTTTTGTAGGTTGCTAGGTCCAGTCTACACTTAAATGGAAAGGATTGCTTATGAGTGTGGATTCCAGGAGGTAGGAAATACTGGGAACCGCATTAGAGCTGCCTGACACAAAGAATTAGAATTTAAGAAAAATACAAAATGGATAACACAATACCTGGGGATACAAAAAGAAAACATTAGTGTAATTGAACTATTAACAGAATGGATATGGAAGAGAACTAGGAAAGTTTATGCCAGAATTCTTTAATGCTTTTTTCTTTAATCTGTAAATATTGGCTGGCTCTTTGGTGCCAAGTATCATGATACACTCAGGGTGTCCCAGGGAGGAATAAAACTTTATTCATGAGTGAAAGAGTTTTACAGACTAATGAGGGAAATGCACGGAGAAAAAATTGGCGTGGAAAATTTCCTAGTACAGATAAGTTAATAGTTTTTCTTTCGAGTACAGCAGTAGAGTGAGTGTCAAGAAAGTTTACTTTGAGATGCTGAAAGTGAATATTGAGAAAGAATTCCCAAGCAGAGTGCGATGAGAGGAAGAAGAGGCTATGTAAAGGAAGATGCTTTGTTTGCTTGGGATTTGTGAAATCAGGAATTTGCTAATCATATAAATATGTAAAAAAGAATCATTAAGTGGCTGGAAAAAAGTTATTTTAACTGCCACCAAGTCTCAATGTTGATGCCCAGGGGGTAGAGGGAATTTGATTCCCACAGTGAGAGATGACAAAGTAAGATAATCTTGGGCATCTGCTCTTGTCTCCTTAGATATTCCTTGGGCAGGGTGGGATGGATTTATCTGAATTTCTTGACTGTCCTTATGAAGCTTTGAAATGTGCACATTTTGTCATGAGGAATGGTGTTTGTTTTTGATGGGATTTTGTTGCTGTTGTTGTTGTTTTTGTTTGTTTTTGAGACAGGGTCTCACTGCATAGTTCAGGCTGACTTTGAACTCCCTATGTAGCCAGGGCCGGCCTTGAACTCATGGTGATCCTCTTGCCTCAGCCTCCTGAGTGCTGGGATTACAGGTGTGCACCATACCACCAGGCCAGCTACAGGGAACGGTGCTGATACCTCTTTTTCCTCCATAGTATTTCTGTAACCCCAGGAACTTGGTCAGTTCTGGGTGACTTCTGGCCACCTGAGGCTCCACCAGGCCAACCATAATGGCAGTGTCCCCACCAGGTTTCCCTGGAGATGTCTTCCTCCTCTCACTCATCAGATAGAAGTATAGGAGGGACTGTGGGTCAGCATCCAAACCAGCAGAAAAACTGATACATCTCCCACCCAATTTTAAGGCCTGAGTCAATAGAGGCAGAAAAAATTATTCACAGTGATGTGGAAGAGTGTGGGTGTGTGGATGTACTTGACTGTGAGTGTAATTGCACTATTTTGCTTTTAATTATCTTATTGTTTGCTTTCACTGTCACCTCAGTTACATTTTCACAAATATACTTCCTCTTTTTGTGACAGGAGCACATACTTATATCTGAGTTTAATTGTTTTTGGCATTCTTCAATTTCACATTCTTCAAAATAATGACAATGGGATGACGTTGTCTAACGATTGATTAGTTCTCAACTCTGTCAGGTTATTGTCTTTTATTTAGTTACTTGTTTTTTAAGGTGCTAGGTTATATATTAAAAATAATTATAGGGGCCAGGGATGTAGCTCAGTGGCGCTGCGCCTGCCTGGCAAGTGCAAGGTCCTGAGTTCCGTCCCTGGTACCAAAATAAATAAAATAATAATTATTATTATAGATACTAGGGAAGAATTGTAGTCCAGAGAGGGTGGGAGAGCTGACATTTAAATTCAAAGCCTGAGTTGTGTTCTTTGCAGCACGCCAAGAAAAAGAGCCAGTTGATGAAATTCTTTTCTAGAACCGTTGAGAAATCTGAGATGTCATGAGAGCTTCTGGTTGAGGAAAGCTGGGTAAATAGCTTCTCTCTTTTGCAATAAGGAGGACCTTTCATCACACTGTGGGTTGATTAGCCTGCTGTCCATCTTTGGAATGAGTAGATGGATAGCATGAGCTAGGAGAGGTCCTACAAGAGGATACTATTGCCTTTCTCATGTGGTACACTACCACAGCTCCTGGTTCATGTCTCTAGTGAGACAGAAGTGAGTTCCTGAATATGAAGACAGAACTCATAAATTAAAGACTTAACATCTCAACAAAATGATAACTTCTTCAGTATTCCTGAAAAACTACAAAAATATTACTGTGATTCTTTTCTAAGGCACATGTCCATACTCCTTCCTGCAGCTTTCTGAATTTGCCTATTTATGACAGACTCAATTTCCCTTCACTTATCTAGAGGTCATAAAGACACTCTTCCCTGTTGACCACACAGCAGTTCTCAAATGACATCTTACTTTCTATGTAAATATAAAAGAAGGTCTTAAATTTCAACAGTTTCTAGAACTAGGATGAGTAATCCCCAGCCTCTCTCTGGCTGGTAAAAAATTTCCCTTCTTTTTTCTTGCAAAGCAGCTTTTATAAGTGATATTATCTGATTGTTCAATTCTGAGCCATAGCTGCAGCATGTATGAAATTACACTATAATTGAATGCTTATATAGCTTTCTCTCTCACTAAATTGGGAACTCCCAATTAGAGTCCTGTGTCATTCACTGGTGTATTGAAATGCATATACTAGTGCCTGCACCTAGCAAAATGTCAGCAAATGCTTATCCATGTAAAGTTATTTATTCATCATTCATCTATTCACATTACTCAATCTCTCTGAATTTTATTTTCCTTATTTTTTATTAGAACAACAGCACAAAATGCACCTGGAAAATTGTCAGACACATAGTAGATACTCAATAAATGATGTGACAGTCTTTCCCCTTACTCAAAGATGCAACTTATCACACTAAAGAAGTAGATATTTGTTAAGGAAGATGAGTGTTCTGGGACCACACTCTCATTTTATTTAAACTCATCCATGTCAGCTTTGAGTTCACCTATACATCCACGTCTTGGCTGGGGAAGCGAAGGAAAAGGCTTCCTACAGCCTCCTGCTTTGTGTGTTTTACATGAACGTGATTTGTTTAGAGACTACCAGCCTTGGTACTCTTGCTGGGTGAACAGAGCTATAAATAACCCCTACCTTCCAGTCATGATTTGTTCTGGCCCAGGCCCCCTTTTTTTATTCAACCTTGGTTAAACATCCTCCCTTCTAATTGCTCTACGTGCCTTTTTGTACATCTGAGTTCATCAAATGACCTTATTATTCATTTTCCACTTTGATCAGGGAAGCTCAGAAATGCTTAATGCTTGCAAAATGGAAACGTCATAAAATATTGCACATGTCTAATATAGTCAAATTAGTGCGTGTGATTTGAAATTTTATCAATGCATTAAAGAACTTAATTTGTCTCTATTTTTAAATGCCAAATTCTTGACTAAATTGTCTGTGATGTTTTAAAAAAATGCTTGTGCTTATCAGGATGCTGAAAGCTTAAATCTTGAACTTAATTAAAGAATTCAGGTCCGTAGTTCCTTGTCTACAGTTTTGAAATTCTCCAAACTCTAATACTACAGTTTGTTTGTAACTCATTCCATGACAAAATGTAAACAGATTTGGAGAAGTTATTTACAGTCTCTCTTTATCCTATTTGAGAAGAAAGTTTTGTGGAAAAAAATATATATCAATGTTTTGAGTACTGTACGCTATCCCCAGACCCCATTGCAAATGTTATTTAATATGTAGTCTATGTTCTCTATGACCCACTTAAAATGTGAGAAGTCTGGGTTTTGAAACATATTTAGTTCCCAGATTTACCAAAGTTGATCCTTGAGGTATTAGAATTGTATATAAAAACTTGTGTAGCATTAAGTTTCATCATGTTTATGCTGGTTTCAAAGAATACTCAAAATAGTTACTATCTACCAAAATGTTTATGGATAAAATAATATAATGTCTGGGATTTGTTCAGAGTAATATGAGAGAGTGGAAGAATCAAGAACTTTAAAGAGTCTCAACATTTACTCAACTTGGAAGCTTACAAATTAGTCTGCCAGTTTCATGGACATTGGCAAAAAACACAAGATTCTTGGGTCAGAGAAAAGGGACTTCATTATTTACAGAATAGCAAGCAGCATGAGTTTTATGTTCATATCAGATTTCTCATGCTTTCCAAGTCCCATGGAGCAATGTGAAGTGGCCCATCTGGGTGGATGTTTGGCAAGGGGTGGTTTTGCATCACAACTGGGGAACCCTAAGCTTAGAGAACCTGAGCCTTTTATACTGGTCTTTAAGTAAACCTGCCTGACCTTGCCTCAGAGGGAAACATTATCTTTATTATACTGGTCAATAAAGAAATCTGCCTTCTGGTCCTAAAGAAGATACTGTATTTTTTTTGTTTGGTTTTGTTTTGTTTTTTTTTTGGTACCGGGGATTCAACTTGGGACCTTGCACTTGCGAGGCAGGCGCCGGAACCACTGAGCTAAATCCCAGGCCCTACACTGTATTTTTTTATGCAAGACTCTTTGCTATAAAAACATCCTTGAAAAGGCATCTATAACAAAAGCAGTCAGTACTTTGTGCTCACAAGACATGTGGAAAAACAAAAGACCCATGGAGAATTATCTTCTAAAAGTAGTGGTGGTAGGCCCTTGGAAATCAATGAAAAAATATATAACCATGAATTGATAATGATTAAAATTAGGTGATGGAGGGGCCGGGGATTTAGCTCAGGGGTGCTGCGCTTGCCTCACAAACACAAGGTCCTGAGTTCAATCCCCAGTACAAAAAAAGAAAAAAATTAGGTGATGGACACATTGAGCTAGAGTCTACTTTTGTATATTTTAGTAGTTATATTAAATAAAGCTTTTAAAAATAGCACTACTATGGGCTGGGGATTTAGCTCAGTGGCGCCACACCTGCCTCACAAGCACAAGGTCCTGAGTTCAATCCCTGATACAAAAATTAATTAATTAATTAATTAAATAAATTAAAAAATAGCACTACTCTAAGTGAAGTGCTATGTAACACTTTCCATATAAACCACAATAGACCCAGGGAAATGACATTAACTCTTCACTGTCTCACATCTTTACTTCACTGAGCAAATATCTGGAGTCTATTCAGTAAATGTTGTTGGAGGCTAATTATATTATTGGCTCGTTAGGATACTGTCAAGTTTGATATGATTAACTCAAATATTGCCATGTTTAATAACCACCATGAAAGTCAGGCCTATTGGGTAATGATATAATTGACCTTTCAGTTTTTAATTTTTGGGGAGCACAATACACATACCATATATACATAAATGTATACATCAAGATATACATCTAACATACATATTATATATATCAGTGAGGTGGAGGCAAGGGAGACTTTATGTGCAAGGTATTTTATCCAATGAATAGTAATTAGACAATCAAAAAAGAAAATCTTGGGCTGGGGATTTAGCTCAGTGGTGCCGCCACCTGCCTCACAAGCACAAGGTCCCAAGTTCGATCCCCAGTACCAAAAAAAAAAAAAAAAAGAAAAAGAAAAGAAAATCTTGAAACTAATGTCAATGTGTTTTCAGCAAGTATATGTTTTTAAAATATATATGCCTTAGCAAAACATAAATATGCTCTATTCTAAAAATGGAATTATCGAAACTAAAAAGTGAGTGTCTTATTCCCCATAGCCAGGTACCACCCCCTTTCCAATTTCTCATTTGCCTCCAGAGAGGTAATTGCTGTTAACAGTTTGCTGTGTATTTTTCTAGACTAGTTTCTGTAAATTTACATATATTAATATGTAAAAGTACAAATATAATTTTTAAAAACACAAATGTGATTATATTGTGCATACTTTTATATAGCATGCTTTTTCATTTAAAAGTTTCTTGTAGATATTTTAATTTCAGTATATGTGAAACTGTTTCCATTTTAAAATGTGTAGCACAGAATCCATAGAATGGATATATCACATTTGAAATATCCAGCCTAAGTTCATTTTTCATTGCTGCTAAAATTTTTTCATAGTTATTACGAACACATCTCCTGACTACTTTCTGTACCAAACAAGCTTCACGGACCAGTTCCTGACTACCTGGGTCTGTAATCTAAAATAAGCTTGACACTACCATGTATCAAGATTGCAAGCTATTTATATATATATATCAAGAGTTTTGAGACCTTTTAAAAATTGTGTTTTCAATTGTAGAGGAAGGAAGCTTAATGAGGAATAAGATATTTATATAGCCTCAAAATATCTCCTCATCAATTATTATTAGTCACAAAAAGAAAATTTAAACAGTGAAGGAGCCAGACTTTATCCAAATGACCAAAATTAACATCACCAATAAGGCCGAGTGGGCAGCATGTTCTTCCAGCTGTGCACCCTGAGAAAGATATATCATGTAGCATTCTAGCCAGCTATGCAGTACTTAAATCAAATCATGAGAAAACACTGGATAAACCTACATGAAGGGACATTCTATAAAATAAATGGCCTATATGCTTCAAAAGTAATGAATGAAATAAAAATATTGATGAAAGAAAGAATAAAAGCCTAAGAAATGTTCCAAATTGTAGTAGACTAAATATACATGACAACTCTAAATGCAGTGTGTGATCCTGGACAGGAGCCTATACTAGAAAAAAATCGCTGTGAAGGTTGTTGTTGGAACAATCAATAATGGAATATGGACTATAGATTAGATAAAAATACTGCATCAATGCTAAATTTCCCAATTTCAGTAACTGTTGTACTCATGTAAAATTTTATATTGAGGATATATTAGATTATGTTAGTAATCAGAGGGACTAGATTCTTAAAAGATTAAGAGATAAATGAGTGTGCTGCCTGCAGAAGGTTCAGAAAAAGAATTTGTGTGTGTGTGTGTGTGTGTGTGTGTGTGTGTGTCTTGTGGTTTATATCTAGATGTCCGCCAAGAGCCTCATGTGCTCATAGGCAGAGCTTTTGGAAAGTGATTGGATTTGGGGGCTTATAGCTGACTTGCTGTTAGGGGGTGGGGTCTAGTCAGAAGAGACGGGTCCCTGGGGGTGTGGCCTGGAAGGGTTTATCCCCTCCCTGACTCCTCCCTTGGTTCTCTGCTATCTCTGTGAGTTTGAGGCCAGCCTGGTCTACTTAGTGAGGTTAAGGCCAGCCTGAACTACATACACAGTGAGACCCTGTTTAAAAAAAAATAGTGACTATAGCAATAACCAGTACATGGAAATTCTTTTTACTATTTTTACAACTTTTTTTCTAAAATTGAAATTATTTCAACTAAAAAGTTGAAGGCTATGTCTTGGTTTCAAGAGCATGAGAGACCTGGAGTGGATAAATCAGGTGGATAAGTGATAGCACTCAGATGATGGACACAGAGCATAGTTCAACCTCTTGCCTGCTTGAGGCGAGCTCTGGATATTTGATTTCAGGGAATGAATATTCTTTTAAAATGGGTTTCCTAAAGATATTTCATATATCTCACACTTCGGACCTGCCAAAACACTTCAGTTTCAGAAGTACAAATAGCTGAGTAGCTGTTAATTTACAGAGGCAGGAGAAAAGTTGTATTTTAAAGGGCAAGTTGTTTTAAGGAAACATTGTCTTGCATCAACCTCTTCTACTAATTCTTCTTCTCTTGGGGGACTTCATGAAGCTGTGCCTCAGCAGATAAACCTGCTTTCACCTTTTTGTAATACTGTTGGAGTTGGTGAACAACGGAGCAGGGCTCGAGTTTAAAGACACATAAAAACACAGAAATTATGTGAGAAGATCAATAATCACTCTTATTTCTTTCTCAATTGCTCCAAGGAACTGGCAATAGCAATTATTTTAACAGCTTTATTGAGATATTATTCAGAGACATGCATTTTGTCTGTTGAAAGTGTACAATTCAATAGTTTTTAATATGTTCCCAGAGGTGCAAGTACCACCACTATCTAATTTTAGTACATTTTCATCACTCCCTAAAGAAACTCGGAACCCATTAGCAGCCACTCCACCTTCCCTTCTCCCCCTTGCCCTAGGCATGCACTAATCTTTCTGTGTCTCCGAATTTGCTTATTCTGGACATTTCACATAAGTAGAATCTGTTATGGCTTGTGTCTAGTTGTGTCTAGATGTCCCCCAAAGCCTCATGCAGTCATAGGTGGGGCTTTTTCAGAGGTGGCTGGATCTAGGGTGTGTGATGCTGGGATTGACTCATGATGCAATGTTAGGATCAAGGGCACTAGGATTGAGGGTGTGAGTGCTACCCTCCCTAAGTAGCCTGGATAAGGTAGAAGTGATACAAAGAGCTGAGGTTGTCTCTTGTTGCTTTGCTACCTTCTGCCTGTCATGAACTGTTTCTCCTCTGCGATGTCCCTCTGCCTTAGAGCCAGCCAATTATGGATTGAAACCTCCACAAACTGTGAGCTAAATAAACCTTTCTTCCTTTAACTTTGGGTGCTGGGTATTTTGTCTCAGCAACAAGAAAAGTAACTAAGACAGAATCATACATGTATACATATGGAAAAATGCAATGTATGTCTGGATTCTTTCATTTAGCATGATGTTTTCAAGGTTGGTTCAATTATAGTGTGTATTAGTACTTTGTTTCTTTTTTACTTCAGAATAATATTCTACCATATGGATATACCACATTTTGCTTATCTACTTGTCAGATAATGGACATTAGGGTTGTTTCCACTTTTTGAAGAATCTCCATACTAATTTACACAGTGGTTGCATTAGTTTACAGGCCAACCAACAATGGAGAAGAGTTTCTTTTCCCCCATAGCCTCACTAGCATTTGTTATTATTTGATTATTTGATGATGGCCATTTTTTTTCTGGAGTGAGATGGAATTTCATGTTGTTTTAATTTGCAGTTCCCTAATAGCCAGCAATATTGAATATTTTTTATGTATTTATTGGCTATTTGTACCTCTTCTGAGAAGTGTCCATTTCAGGTGCTCATTTTTTCATTGGATCTTTTATGTGACATTGGATGTATTTCAAATTCAGTGTGTATATACCACTCTCAATTTTAAGAAAACTGGTTCAAAGTACAACTGCCCCTCCAGATCTCAAGGGATTGGCTCCAATACCTGCTCTGCCTCTCCCTGGAGATACCAAAGTTTATGGATTATAAAATCCCTCACATAAAATGGCATATATTTGTGTATAACTGGGGCATATTCTCCTAAATATTTTAAATCATCTCTAGATTACTTATAACACCAAAAAAAGTAAATGTAATATAAATAAATGTCATACCATTATTGTTTAGGGAATAATGACAAAAAAGAAAATCTGCACATACTCAGTGCTGATGCAATTTATTTCTGAATATTTTTGATTTGGGTTTGTTTGAATCTATGAATGTAGTACCCACAGATGTGGAGGGCTGACTGTGTTTTATAGAATGCATGCACTAGATGAGGAAGATCCCTTAGTAATTGCTAGTAACTGAATTAAGTTTTCTGTTCATACATTCTTACAGGCCATAATCTGAACCATACTTTTAGTTAATTAGTATAAAGCTAAGCTGCTGTAACAAACAGGCCTCAAACACAGTGACCTACAGACTATAGAAGTGTGTTTCTCTTTCATCTAACAGTTCCAAAGAGGGTAGTTGTACTAATGATGTAGGCTGACTCCTGTAACAAATAATTCCCAAATATGAGTGACCAAAGACAATAAAATGCTTATTTCTTGCTCATATTATAGTCCAACCTGATGATTAGATTAGCACTCTTCTTTATGGTTACTTAATGATCCAGACTTTGGCTCTATTTGAGTGACATGTGCCCAGATATAGGGGAGATGTACTTTATTTTCTGGAAGGACTAATTTCTGCCCTAGGGATCCATTAATGGTAAAATATGGTTGGAGACCACAGCATGCAGGAGAGAGGATAACAAGAGAAGCTGGAGGGGACAGACCATAAAAGACCTTGAGTACTAGGTTGTGGAATGCTATAGTTTGGATCTGGACTGTCCCAAAGGCCCATGTGTTAAAAGCTTGGTAGCCAGTCTGCTGCTATGAGGAGGTGGTAAAATCTTTAAGAGGTGGGGGTTACAAAAAGTTCTTCATGTCCTTGGGGACATGCCCTTGAAAGGGACTGTGAGACCCCTGTCTCTTCTCTCTCTCTTCACCTCCTGGCTTGCCATGAGGTGAGCTGTTTTGTTTCACCATGCACCCCCGCGGTGATGCCACCATGGGCCACAAGCCACAGGCCCAGTCAATCATGGACGGAAGCCTCCAAAGCTGAGCCAGAATAGCCCCTTTCCTTTTATAAGTTGATTATCTCAGGGAGTTGTCATAATGACAGAAAGCCAATGCACACAGGAGGGTGGACATATCATGAAAATGGTAGAGGAGTGGGGATAAGACCACAGTATGATTTAAAACCGTTTTTTTTAAAAAGCCAGGCATGGTAGTGCATTCCTGTAATCTCAGTCCTCTGGGAGGTTGAAGTGGAAGGATCCCAAGTTTGAGCTCAGCCTGGGCAATTTAGGGAGTTAGAGCGAGCTTGTCTCAAATAAAAAATAAAGAAGGACTGGGGATGTAGCTCAGTGCAAAGGCCCTGTGTTCATTTCCCAACATACACACACATGCACATGCACACGCACATGCACACACGCACATGAGTACTCTGGCTGTAATAAATATGGAGAGAATTTGAGGGTGAGGGAAGGGAATACAAGTTAGACTTGAATGTACTGCATCAGTCCAGGTGGAATTTGGTGATTTAAATCAAGTTACTGTCGACAGAAATGGAAAAAATTACATGGATCTGGAGTGAGCATCTTCAGGACCTGCAGACTGACAGACAAGGGAGAACTGGTAAGGATGAAATGGAACCAGGATGACATCTTGCCAGCCCTCCTCGGACCTGGATTACAAATTCAGTTTAGGCTCAGGTTACTCTGAGGTTTTCCAATGAAGCCCTCTTTGGAGAAAGAGACATGAATTTCAGAAGCAAGAGACCTATGCCAGAAGGAAGAATCCACAGTGTGTTAATGACAGTTGGAGCAATGAGAGTCACTAACATGACATGATGTAGAAAGGATATCAGGCAGAATGAGAGTAGAGCAGACCTGGGACAGAGCCTGGCAGGGCATCAGTGTACATCACAGATGAGGAAAAAAAGCACAAAGGAAGCTTAGAAGTGTGGCGGGGGACTTAGACAGGTGTCAAGAGAATGCAATGTCAGAGAAACTAAGGAAAGGGATAATTGCCTAAAGGACAGTATGGTCAACCGTGTCACGTAAGAGAAGCAGGATGGTCTGCGGTGATTTAACAAAATTTGGGTGGCCTGATGGGCGCAGGAGCCAGATTGATCAGACAGACAGCACACTGAAGGCTGTGGAGGGCAGAAGTCAGGCTTCAAAGAAGATGGGAGAAAGAGGTGGTGGCTTGTGGACTGGGGACAGGGATTTTGCTTCCTGTATGTGCTAGCAGCAGCCTGTTCATGATCACCAACGAGAAAGTAAGGTGGTGTCAAGATAAAGGATGAGAAGGAGCATAATTAACAGAGGTGAGGACGGAATCTAGAGCATCTGTGGATGGAGCTGGCCTTAAATATCAATTCTCTTCCCCATAAGTCATCTCCTTCACAGATGACTCCAAATATTAGAACTATATTTCTTAGACCAAGAGGAAATGGGTGACCTTGTAATTCTCATCTTATTCCTGCCTCCTCAACTGATACCTGGCTGCAATCCTGTTTCCTCTTCAGTTTCTTTTATAAACATCCATAGTTCCTTCAGACATTTTTCGTATGATTTTGTCTCAAGGTTTCATCAGAGCAATGTTCAGCTTCAAATATCAAGCCCAGAACTGCCAAAAAATTTTCCAGCTGCGGGTTGGCATATGCAGTACCAAGTTACTGTTTATGTTTTCTTTCTTGATCTGGACACTGCATAATTATTATTCTATAAATTGCATTATGAGCCTTTAAAAAAATCAAACTATGCAAACATTATTTTTTGTACTTTATAAACAATTAAAACCCCCAAGACCTTTTCCGGGAGCTGCTTTTAAGCCAGCTCTCCCATGTGGAAAGCTTGGTATGGGTCTTAAGTTTCTCTTTGCTAGTTTTGGTCTATTATTCCAAGCTATTGGTTAGGAAATGGTTAGGAAATGGACTCTGACGTCCAACATTTTTATTCACCTTTCCAGTCAGTGCTATCGACTTCAACATTACACAACGTTACTGTACCAGGTAGAATTCTAAGACAATTTCAATGATTCGCACCCCCCTGGTATTCACACCTTGGTGTGGTCCTTGAGAGGTGGGTTAGAACCTGTGACTTGCTTCTGATTAAGAGTGTGTCAAAGGTGAAGGGATTTTGCAGATGTAATGAAGATCCATAAACACTCGTCTTTGATTTAATCAAAAGGGAGATTATCCCATGTGGACTTGACCTGACCAGCGGAGCCTTGTTAAAAGAGTGTCCAGACCTTCCCTGAAAAAAAGAGACTCGAGGCAGGATGTCTCTCCATATATCCTCGAGGAAGCAAACAACCATATTAAAAACCACCTCCAGAAAGGGCTACCTCTAGGCTGATAGCCTGCAGGCTGGCGCCTCCTCCAAACTCAAGGAACTGAATTCTGCCAATAACCTGAAGGAATGTGGAAGAGATCCTTAAGTTTCAGATGAGACCAGTGACCCTGTCTTGATTGAAGAAGACCCTGCAAAGGGCCCCCCAAAATTATGAAATAATAAATATATGTCATTCTAAGCTACTGTTTGTGGTTTGTTATATACACACAAAGTACTTGTCTTCTGCATTACTGTCCATGCTTTGAGCAAGATAGTTGGGCTGCACAGGGAGAAGGCACCTTTCATCTGTGACTCTCTCTGCCACTTTTCACCTGTGGCTTCTGCCACATCCCCATGCTCCTTGTTCATCATGGTTAATGAACTTTGTTTTGTGAGAGACAGAAAACATCATTATACTGCACCACATAACAGCTACTTCTGAGCCAGAAGAAAGCTTCCTCTATGAAAACAGGACATACCGAAAACCAGTACTGTCTGTGCTGCATACCACTGTGGTACTTATTAAAGGCCCTAATGATTCATTCTGTGACAAAACATCTGAATCAGGCATTAGTGGGTCATCTGTGTCATTGTGAGAAAGTTATTTGCCTCAGGATAAAGAATGTTAAATATTCTGGGCACACTTGAGAGTCTTGACTAAGAGGCCAACCCTGCCCTCTCATTAGTGCTTTGTAGGCTTCAGGACTTTCATTAAGATTCTACTTCCTTCAACATGGTCACCTTGGTATGCTTTTTCAATGACTTTAGTGACTTAGGGAGGATTGGTTTCTCCAAATAATAGCCAAAAAGGCAGAAAGTAATTGGATTTCGCATATGCTGTAGCATCTCATTGGATTGCTTTTAGATGAACTCTTAAAGAAAAGCTTATTTAAATTAGAACAAAGAGAGAGATTTGGCTGGAGGCACTGATGAGCTTCTATGAGATTCTATGACTAATACTGCATGTCAGCACCAGGCTTCCATGTAGATGGATATTATGACTTCAGTACACAGATGCCACAATACTGAAAGAGGAGAGGAAGGCAAGCCACCTTACCTCATTCCAGAAAGCTAGTAGGAATATGCTGCGAATCCAGGAGGATAAATGGATTCTATAATGAACATTGGACAAGTGGCCAGACCACTAAAGTTTCAGGAGTGATTTTGTATCTCAGAGACATTTTCAGGCAAATATGGAGCTGGCATAAGCAGGCTCTCTCAACCTCATTAGTGTTGACTTTTAAGGCCAAATAATTCTTTAATTATTTTAGGGGGGTGGGGATTGGCTATCCTGTGCACTGATGTTCAACAGCATCCTTGCCTTCCACCCATTAGATGTCAGTCTCCAAGCTGTGACTCCCCAAAATGTCTCCACTGATCATCTAATGTCCCCAGGGCACTTCCACTTGAGAACCACTGATTTAAAATAAGTAAATGAACATTTAGTGTTTTGCCTATTGTTGTAGTTTAGATATGGAAAGTCCCCCAAAGCCCCCTGTGTTCACAGATGGGACTTGTGGAAGGTGACTGAATCATGGGAGCACTATAGCTGACTTGCTGCTAGGGGTGGAGCCTGGTTAGAGGCAGGTCTTTGGGAGACAGGACTGGGAAGGGTGCATCTCCCTCCCTAGCTCTTCCCTTCTCTTTCTGCTTCCTGGCCGCCATGATGTGAGCAGCTTTCTGCTGCCAGACCTTTCCACCGTGCCCTTCCTGTCTTAGAGCCAGTCAGCTATGACTGGCTCCAAGATATTTTTTCCCAGCAATGAGAAAAATGACTAAGACACCCATTATCTATTTTTTGTGTTACCTTAATTTTCTCAATTCAGTTTAACCATATCAGATTAAGCACTTCCCTGAGGCAGTGCATAGAACTCTGCCACGGACTAGAAAGAGACTCTGTCCTTGCTTTCTTCTGCAAGAACTGTAGCTAGAACTAACTACAGACCAGAGATGTTTTAGTCCTCTGCCAGGATGTTTAGTTAGATACTCAAGACTGACATACAAATGCTGATCCACAGAAGACAGGGCCCCCATTTTGAAGTTAATAATCCTATTGTGACCTTTTCCAGTCCTGTAATTAAAACCACATTATATTTAATAATTACAAGTTTTTAAAAGAAAGAGGCACTGAATAAATCTGTATCACCTTCAAGGTCTTGAAAGAATTGATCAGAAAGCCCAAGGTTCCCCTGTCTTGCTTAGGAGTATGGGCATAATTTCAAAGTTTGAGGACAGTATCCTATAGGAAATCACCAAATCACAGAATAATGTGCTTTTGTTTTATTGTTTGTTTTTGTTTTTGAAGCACTACGGATAGAACCCAGGCCTCCCACATACTTGGCAACTGTTATACCACTGTGCTACACAGTACTCGATAACTTGCTTTTGTGTCAGCTTCCTGTCAAAGTAAACCCTTTTTCTTCTTGCTAATAAACATGCACATGTTCACTAAAGACAATGTGAAAAATATAGAAAAGTACAAAAATAAAGTAAAAACTATATGTGGCCCTCATTTCCCTGTGTACCAGTTGCTGCTTCTCTTTTCTAGACACCTGGGTGAAGGGTATTTTTCTGCCTCCTTGTTCTTGGGTCTGATCATGTGGCTTTTGGTGGTCCATGAAAGATGAATAGAAGTCCATGTGTCATTGATAGGTAAGAGCATTTAGTCACCTGAGTGGGAATCCCCACCTCTCTCTACCCCTGCCTTGGTGGCTGTGGAGACCCCCGTTGCCATAGCCATGTAACTCTGACCTTTCAGCTAGGGCCCAGCTGGCCCAGAGAGACACCCCGAACCTCCAATTGAAGCCTACACGAAGAAGAATAAGCCTTTGCTGTTTAAAGCCCCTGGAATAGCAAAGCTGTGTTGCCATAGCAGGACCTAGCCATAACCCCATAACTGAGAAATCATTCTTATCCATACCTAAAATTTTCTTCAAGGACTTCTGAAATCTATGATTATGTATGTCTTGGCTCTTAATGTCTTACTAACTTATGCCACAGGTACACTATAAAAAGATGTTTCTTTGCTTTTCTCATGCCTCCAGTATATCACATTTCTCTCCTCTTAGCACTTCTCACTTTATGAAATTATTTTTATTCATTTACCTATTTACTTGGCTTTTGTTATTTTTCTCCTTTGAAATGTAAGTTTCATGAGGACAGGAATCTTATTTTGTTTTTTTAATATCACAATTTTTTGTACCAGTATAAATTCTTAAAAGTGGACTAATTATAGATTAAAAGAGCTGAATAATATTAAGGCCTATGGCTCACATTAATTATCCAACTATTCTTCCAAAAAGATTGTATCAATATTCACTCCACAGAGTGAACATAATGCTTAGTATTCACTTAGTTGACATACACTGACACTGTGAATATTGCATTTTAAGAAGTCAGGAATATAGTTTACAAGTTATTGCTCATAAGCTTTTCTACTTTTTTCTTAATTTCTTATTTGATATGACCTAGGAATTCACATCAACTACTACCAAAACAATAGCAGTCATGTTGAAAACCCAGAAAAAAGTGAGCAACTCTGGTTTCCCTTGCAGATTTTTTTTCTATTACTTTCCCAAAACCTTCTCTCTTGGGACCATCCCAACAATTTCCAAGCCAATTCTAACCTTCTTATAGGAGAAATGTGATCAAGAGCATATTTGCTCCAGAGTTCTTAACACACACACACACACACACACACACACACACAAAGACAGAATTGTCATCGAGCAGTTAGTAATTGGGAAGAGCCTCAGAATCAACAGATCAAATACTTCAGTGGAGAGAAGGCTATTTAAACATTGGAAAGTGAGATGTAAAATTTCATCAATTCGCCCATGGGCAGTGAGTTAATGACTCACCATGAGAGGTAATTTAAAATTCTTCCAACCACCACCTACATTCAAAAGGCTCTTGTAGAGGAGGGGGAAGCACCAGGTGCTAAGTGAGGTAAGGAGCCTGGCTAAACTAGCGAGCAGAGGTAAGAGTCTGAATCCATTTATAGACCCCACTCTCCTGCTGATCATTCTGTGTAGCTCAAGCATCTCGATATTAATGAAATTATCTTCAAGTGAAACACCACGAATTGGGAGAGAAATTGAGCACGGAAAATCAATACTAAGTTTCAGTGGTTCCTGACTAGAACATTAAGCTCTTCTTCATAGCACAGAGGGAGCAACTCATTCCCAACTCCCTAGTCGGTGGGCAGCATCCCAAACATTATTCAATTTGGGTTTCTTTAAAAGCTATCAAAATCATTCAAATCTGAAAAGTTGGCTATTTTTAATGGTATCAATACTGACTTGAATTTTTTTTAAATTTTTAATTGGATTGGCAATTTAATTAGGTATTAACGTGCTTCGTGAAAATGAAGAAGAAAGTAATTATTTGGGCTGCAGCCTTTTGAAAGGAGAACACTTGTCAATAACATCAGAGAATATCGGCAGTGAGGAAGGTCGGAAATCCTCTGATCTTTTCTCATAGGGTGTTTTTTTTTTTTTTGGTACCGCGGATCGAACTGGGAACCTTGTGCTTGTGAGGCAGGTGGTGGAACCACTGAGCTAAATCCCTGGCTCATAGGGTGTGCTTTGAATTTGATGTTGTTAAATGTAACACAGAAATGAATGTGGTATAGTTTGCAAAACATTCTCCTCCTATCTTGTAAGAGTAAGATCTAGGGCTGGGGATTTAGCTTAGTGGTTTCGCCGCCTGCTGTGCAAGCGCAAGGACCTGAGTTTGATCCCCGGTACCAAAAAAAAAAAAAAAAAGATCTAGATCTTTCCCTTTTTTTCAAGAATGTTGAAGAGTTTTATAATTTGTATATATATTATTTATGTGTATATATTTGTATCTATCAGTAGATTTGAATTCATATTACACTGTAGCAGAGGTTGGCAAATTATGGCTGGAGGGCCAAATACAGCCACCTGTTTTTCTAAATAAAGTTTTATTGAACACAGAGTGCTCAATTTTCTAGGCATTGTCTGGGACCGCTTTTGTGCTACAATGACAGTTTTGGGCAGTTTTGACAGAGACCATGTGGCCTTTTACAGAAAAAAATGTTTACAAGTCCCTGTTCTAGAGCCAGATCTCTAATCTTAATACATGTTTGAATCACAACAGACTACAAATTCTTATAAATAAAAAAAATCTATTTATGGACCATAAGCTATGCAATGGTTGATAGGGTGGTAAAGATAAGGAGAAGCTTGAAAAGAGGAACTTAATGATACCTGAGGCCTCAAAAAAGACTGAGAGAAAAGTGATAACTGTTAGCAACCTGAAATTAATGAAAACTTAACCAAACATGCCTGTGAAGATGCATATACTAGGGATTAAATGTAATTCAAAGAAAGAAACAAGACAAGTACCATGTGCGAGGCATTCCGGCAAGCCATGGAAGTCACATGACTGAGAACCCATGGCCCGCCCGCCCTGCAGACCTAGCCATGTTTTGCTTGGGTGTCATTCTACACCAATGAAGTGGTGCTATGCAAAGGCAGCAAAAAGGATCCCAACCCAATACCTCATCTTTCCCTTTCCCTTTACTCTTCTCCATGTCCTTTCAGTTTGGGGCCAGACCTCAGCAGCCCGCTGGCTAACTTGGTTCTCGATTTGTCTGTTCTTTCAAATGCTGGGGTTTGCTCCCCACGCGCTTCATCTGCTTCGCTGAGGTGCCACCTCAGATGACCTCGCAACCCCTTCCCTTCTTCCCACGCCATACGCAGCAACTCCACGTGTGTTCCTATGGCTCCCGTGCCCACCCACCGCGGCGGGGTCCCGGGCACTGTGCTAGGAACAAAGCCACTTTCACATCATGTAAAGGGAGGAAGTGATAACGGTGGTATGGGACACGGGAACATGGGCGCCGCCAGAGATACGTACTGAACCCAGTGTTCTGGCTTCCCCAAGGTCAGTGCGGATGTGAGTATACCTGAGTTTGCTAACTAGTTGATTCCATTCCTCAGCATTCCCTTCGTGCTGGACACTGCCCTATGAGCTGGGGACACAAGGCAGACAAAGCCTGTGGCCTCACGAGCTTGCACTCTAATGGGGACAGACAGACAATGAAGGTTGTTCAAACCAACCCAGGCACCATCCCTGCCATTTTTCAGATGAGAGAAACTGAGACCAATTTTGTATTTGAAATTCTTACTTTAGCCATTAAACTTTTACCCACGTTAGAAAATGTTGTAAAGAGGCTAGTCGAGTGTGGAGGTGCATGCCTTGTATCCCAGCACTCTGGGAGGCTGAGGCAGGAAGATTGCAAATTCAGCCCAGTCTGAGCAATTTAGCAACTTAGTGAGACTGTGTATCAAAAAGAAAAAGAAAAAAAACAGGCAGAGAAAGAAAGAGAGAGAGGGAGAGAGAGAGAGAGAGAGAGAGAGAGAGAATTTACAGAAACTGTCCAGCCTTAGGAAGGAGCTTGGACTTTATTCTGAGTGTGATGGAACAGAAGGGTTCTGATCAGGAGAGTGACATGTTTCTCAGGTTCAATGGAGAACAGAATAGAGTTACAGCAAGAGAAAGGAAGAGCCGCTTGGAGAGTTAATGGGGCCTGCTTTGCAGGTAGAAGAACTGATTGCAAGGATGAGGAAGACGGGCCAGTTGCGGATGACTCCAAGCACTGGAGAGTTTGGTCTGAACAACGGTAACCATGAAGTAGTTATTTACAATCGCACACACACGAACACACGTCACTGAACCAACTAACTTAGAGGAAAACGATTAAAGAATTTAAATATTATTGCACATGATTTTTTTCAGTAAATGTAAAAACTTCCTCAAGCCACCTGGCCTTTTTTTTTTTTTTAATGAAATAAAAGTGTTTAGAGAACAAGTTGGCCTTGAGGACTTTTAAAGCTTGATAGATAAGGAATAGGGAGCAGAAAGAGGCCCTACTGGGTACTTAGTCCCAGCCGGTATGCGTATGTGCTAGAACAGGCTGGAGAACGTCCTTCTCTGCTTCTTTGTTTCCTAACAAGTTCAGGCATAAATCACCTTGACTTTTATGAAAAAAAACCCTCAACTATTTCCTTTTTTATCTATTTAAAATAAAGTTTAAAGTTCAGCACGAGAAATTAACTTTTAGGAATTGTTTTAAATAGTGACTTAATAGATAGAAAATTCCCTAACACATATACACACATTTTTAAGATGTCCATAATTCAATTTTACTTTAGTTTAAAAAAAGATGTAAAATCTAATCAGTCCTGCTTTGTTAAATTCTACTTCCCCCTTCTACTTTTACTTATTTTATATGGAAATAACCCACTGAATTACTTAAAATTGCATATATAAACTTTTCCTCTACAGAATATCCTTAGCCTTACGTTTATAGTGTACAGCACACAAGTGGGACAAAATCTACCTGAATATATTAAATTTTCCCTCAGAGATGAAAAGAAGGAGGTTTGAAGTGAGCCTAATGCAATTTTATTAATAATTCTCTTCCTTGTCACTCAGCACATTTTGTGATACTAAACAATCTTATGGTATTGTACTTCTCATGAATTTATAATGTTACTATCTATATTCTTTAATCTAAAGTTTATTAATTGTGTAACAGCTTAGGGAAGTCTGCCTCTTTTTAATGTTTCATAACATCAATAAAAATTTAGCGATTCAAATAATAGTTGCAAAATGGCAGTGATGGTGATGAAGTTGATATAAAAAATCTTCAAGATTCCTTCCTAATTGAAGGAACTATGTATTTCATCTCAATGACATTTGGATTACCTTTCTAGACTAGACTATAACTGAAATTTAAATGTCATGTCTTTACATAAGCCTTTGTGTCATTAATTCTTTAATTGTGACTTCTAGAGAGATGTCCAAATTAATACATTCATAGTGCATTGAATTATAGTATTCCACTCTCATTTCTCTAGGAAGATGAACTAAGGGAGGGAGTTTTGGTGAAAAGAAGGAACCACACAGTGAGGCTCAATACCTTTTATTTGTTTGTTTTGGTGCTGGGGATCAAACCCAGGGCCTCATGCATGATGGGAAATTGCTCTACCACTGAGCTGTACAACGAGCCCTGAAGTTCACTACCTCTTAATGCTTACTTTTTAGATAGCACTGAAATGGTGAATGTTATGTTTTGGAATGAGTTGAATCACTGAAAACACAAATAAAAACATAGTTAGCCATAGTTTTATACACTGACCAGGACCTGGAGTTTGCTAATGGGAAATATGGTAACCTAATCCTAAGTGAAGAGAAAGCAACTGGTCCTGGGACTTGAGAGAAATCAGGACACAGGGAATTCTCACACAAAAAGAAATGAAGCCCATGAATCTAGAGGGACACAACCCCTAAGATAAAGAAGATGACTTGGATAAGTCCTCTAGAGGAGGGTGGCTGAGAGAGGACTCTAGTCACGTATCTTCTTTATAAGACATACTTGACAAGTGGCAGTTGCCATATTTACTCTTTGGATTATCTATGGCTTTGCCATATATTCTATCCATGTCTGCACCCCAAGCTGACCATTACGAAACAAAAAATGGCCCAAGCTGGCCATTCTGAAAACAGTTTTCTGTTGCTGGGACAAAAATGCCTGATATACATAACTTGAAGGAGAAAAGGTTTATGTTGCCTCATGGTCTCAGAGGATTCAGTCCATGGTCGGCTGGCTCCAAGGTGGAAACATCATGGCAGAAGGGCATGCCAGAGGAAAGCTGCTCAGTTCAAGGCATCCAGGAAGCAGAGAGCACAGGGAAAGCTTGAGAGAAAGGGGCCAAAGACCAGATATAGTCCCCAAAGTCATGCCCCCAGGACCCACCCAGATACACACTGAAGTGTACTGTACTAATTAATCTATGCCTCTTTCAAGCCAATCAAGATTAACCATCACACAACTCCACCATCTCCAGAGCCTCCAGCAAAATATGAAAATTTGTGTAAGTTCTCTTCATTTCTAAAAGAAAGAGACAAACCTACCATGTTAACCATCTTTTCTTCTGAGATATGTTATCTTATAAATTGGCCTGTAGTTGCTGTCCAAAACTGGGCCTTCACTGTTCTTAAATGAAGATGATCAATTTTGTTGCCCTTATCAGCAACAAGTATACTTGTTAGATAAACTCTTTTAACAATAAACTTTTCATTATTTTGATTTTTTTTTCAGATTTCATGCACCTGGACCACCATTGATGTTTTACTTCTCCCTACTTTAATTACTCATTCTTCTTCAGTTCTAATTATGAGCTCCTTGCCCCACAACCCCATCCAGAACAGCCGTCTCCCCACATATGCATCCCCACAAAGTTTTGGACAATATCTCCCCTTATTCAGGGAAGGCTGTCATCTAAATTCTAGAGACGAGGCTACTAGCCTCAGAATAAAGGGTCAGCATTTGAGAACGTTTGGGAGATAAGCTCAAGGATGCAATTTACCATGGTACTGTCTTTATATTAAAATCTGCTTCCACAGCTTCTGATTGCTCATTCACCAACTGGCATAGTTTTTACTCCCTTTCTCTGCCATTTCCCTTCTTAGACTCAATTGGACCATCTGTTTGAGGCTCACACAATAGTCGGCTCTGTGATAATACTGCATTATCAATTTCTATCTAATTTGGAAGAAACATGAAAGCATTTTAGTTTTTTTTAAAACCCTTTTAACCAGCTCACTGAATGTTATTTGATCCTAACGACTAATGCAAATTTCTTAGTGTTGATTAGCTATAAAGTTGTTTTAATAGTATTTCAAGTCAGCCCTATGTAAATATACTTAAGACAATGGACCAGGGGTCACCATGGGGTTTGTCTGTATAGCTACCTAGAATTTATGAATATCCAGGAGGCTGCTTTACTTCTTCAACGCACTTCTAGAGGTCTGGTAAAGAAAACATGAGAAAACAAAAACAAACAAACAAACAAAGCAACACATGAGAACCTAGAGGTAAGAGGGGAGATCATGGCTGACTTCCAATCTTAGGAACAAAAGAGAAAACACAGTTGGGTGGAAGGGAAAGGATTTGTTATGAACTTTAGGCAAAAGAATGAAACAAGTAACACTGAGGGTTAGTGAAGTTGGATTCTCTGCAAACATATCCTATTTAAAATATATTCTTCCTGAAAACACTTTGATTGTTTGTCATGATCAGTACCCTTTGATCTGTGTTAGATCAGAGTTCTTTGAGGTTTCTCTATTTCAAAAGCCAAGGTTCACAGACTTTGGGAGCTGAAAGGAACTTTGAGAATATGTATTAGGCAAACCTATACCTTTCTTGTGGGGTCATCCACTAGTAAAAGTAGGAAGAAGCATCTAGAAAAACACAAGATCAAAATTATGTTTAAAGAAGTCCGGAATTTGTCATCCTATTTTTCTTTAACTATCCCCAGATTCTTGATTTTTAAATCTCTGACTCATACCGGCCAACACCTTAAACTCAGTTTCAGTGAAAGCAAACTTATTATTCTCTGGCTCTCTGTTTCACATCTTTTTGTCTCCTCATTTGCTTCATGGAGTGTATGAAATTTGAGCTAGATCAGACTTGAAAGGATTTCAATAGCTTGGGAGGGAAACAAAGGCAGCATGGCAAAGATGGCTACTTGTTGCTCAATATTAGTTTTCCCTTTCAATTTAGCCAGTCACATGGCCTCCCAGAATGATGCTAAATGTGGTCATGTATTAATTTCCGGCCAAAGAGACGCCCAGAAATATAGAATCTTATGAAATCTGTCTATAAAAGGAAGGAGGCGAGCCCTTATCCATCCTTGTCTCTGTCTTCCTGCATCTTATTGATTAGAACCTGGTTGTGGTGTCAAACCATCTTAGACCACAGACATAAGGACAACATAGGATGTCAAAGCAGATAATGTACTTGGAAGAGGCTTGCTTGTTGGGTGTCCTCATGGAGCAGATCTGGCCCACCATCCCTGGATATCCGACCTTTGGACTGTTTCAGGGAAAGAAAGAAACTCCCATTGTGTGAGTCACTGCATGCAGCAAACCTTTTGGGTAAACTAATACAGGACTTTTAAACTTAGGAAATAATATCAGCAACAGCTTAAAAGTAGGAAAATGGGCCAGGTAGGGGGAATAGTGAGAATTCTGCTGCCAAGTTTCACCCCTATGCTCCACGTGTTATTCAGATATGTACTTTTTTTTTTTGAGACAAAGTCTCACTATGTAGTTCAGGCTGGCTTTGAACTTGCAGCAATCCTCCCGCCTCAGCCTCCCAAGTGCTGAGATTATAGGTGTGTGCAACCACACTTGGCCTCAGATGTGTTCTTAACAATCCAAATATGATCAGGCCATTCTCCCATTTGAAACCTTTCTGTGGTTTCTCATTTCAGAGCAGGCCATACTGAAAAAGGAGCCAAAGGGCCTATCACCAAACAACAGCATCAAGGTACCCAAAGGCCAAATTACCTCAGATAACAGAAGAAATCCTCGTAAATGAATAGAGAATAACAGTAACGATAGTGGGGGAACATATTAATTATGGGAATTGTAAAAATCCTACTCTAAATATTTGAGTTTTGAATAGCTCAAGATGGCTTGTGCATTCCTGGCCTTCTCCTCCCAAGCACCACCATTGTGTTTATTTGGTGTCAGCTTAGCCATCTTCTGACCTTTGTTATATCAGAACAGCTTCACTGCCAATTCTTTCATCAAATTCAGTGTGTGTCTAGTATATGCCAGGTGCCATCCTAAGGCCTGAGAAATACAGTGGTCAGCAAAATCAAAATCAATCTGCCTTCATAGAACTTTTGGTCCTAAAGGGAGAGAATGGACATTAAGCAAATAGTTACATAATCACTTAATTGATTGTAATTGCGATAACTATTCCAAAGACGGTGTCAGAGCATATTTAACTTTCATCTTTTCATCATCATATGGCCAGATTTATAGAATTATCTTATAAATCACTGGAAAACTCAGAAACTCTAGTTATTATTACAGGATTTTCTGGCTCATCTGATTTCTCTCTGACCACACCCCATCTTTTACCCCCCATGCAGGACTGCATGCCACCTCTCTTCAAAGACCTAGGTTGCTTTTAGAAAGCATGATGGATGGAAAGGCCATGAAATGGAGCATAAAAAATAATTGACTTCATAGGAGTTCTCCAATGTGAGAAGACAGACCTCAGTCCTACCTGGTTTTCGATCAGACTAGTGATGAGGAACTTTTTCATGAATCTGACTACACATTTCTTAATTTTTCACTTGACTTTAATCTCATCAGTGGCTTTTACAAACATATACCACACCTCACCTAGCACTCTCAAAATCTTCAGCAAACTAAAATAGTCAGTCAGGGGTAGCCAGTAAACACAATATTCTCCAAGTAATAAAAAAACCAAAGCAAATATAAAACTCAACCAGTGAAAATATACCAGGCATTTCATCTAGGGAGGTCTCACACAAACAGTTTTGGATGGACAATTTTTATAAGACTATCTTCATAATAGTCATATTTCATGAATCAGTAAGAGATAGATCTTAAAATTCTGTGAAAACTCAAGGGAAAGCCTGTTCCCTAGAATGAAAATTTGTAGTGCATTTGCAATCTAGATGCTAGTAGAGCCTACTGGACACAGGAGACTTCCATTTCACCTTGAGATGATATTCCAGAAATCAACCTATACCATTGACAGGTTCAGGACATGCTACCCTACAAAATATGGAAACTTGGCTTTTAAGAGACAAACCTTCTGTCACTGAGCCACACTCCCAGCCCACAGATGTGCCTAAGTCCCTCCACCCGTATTACCATTAGATCATAGCCTTTTGTCGTCTAATCATACTTCTGCATGGCTGTCCATAGGAATACACACATTTCCCTGTAGCTTTAAGTCTTCATTTCTGAAGGCTCCATCACATAAAGCTTGTTAAATAAATTTGGATGCTGTTCTCTTGTTAACCTGTTTTTGTTATAAGGATCTCAGCCAGGAACATTGCTATGGGCAGAGAAAAGTTATTACCTTTTCTCCTCTACACCACCATAAAAATTCTCAACCAGGCTTGACTGTAGATAATTCCTATGCATTCTTAGAAAACATTTAGAATTTTTTCAAAGCATAACAAAACTGGAAAACTATTGAATGCTAGTATACTAATATATATACTCACTTCCATTTTCATCTGGGCATGAGGTGTAAGAGCCATTTCCAGGAAATAAATAGTCCATGTCAATGTCTTGTAACTTTGTCCCTTAATGACATTCATATTGACTGATAGACACTTGCCTCAGGGGGAAAGTAGGTTTGCTTCCCATTCAAGTGAGGACAATCTCAGATCTTCTTCTTTAGCACCTCTATCCTTTCTTCCCTGTCCTCACTGTCACCTGGTGACACCTCATACTACTGTAGACAGCTAAGTTGGCTAGATATATGATAGACGGGGCCGGGCCGTCTGTGAAGTCAATACAGAAGACAATTGAGGCCCATTTATTGAAGGCCAGAATTCAAAAAAGAGGAACTACTACACTCACATACTTCCCCTAGGGACGAAAAGCAGTGATTACTATTCTAAATAGGTATCAATCACCTTGAATGGGGACCAAAACCTCCCTACCCTATTTGTTGGCAGAAATTCTTGTTCGTTCCATTTATACTTGCTATGTGACTTGCTTCTCCATCAGATCCCCATTTAATCGATATTACCCAAGCAAATGTACTTGCAATCTTATTGGTTGATCATAGTTTTATCCCACCTCATGATTTCCCATTGGATCAACATTATCTAAGTGACTATACTTGTAATCTTAGTTGACTATAGTTGTGTCTCACCTTGTACCCACCTCACCTCATGGCTTTGCTCAATAAGACACCTTTGAGAGGGTCAGAGATTTATTTCAGTGGTTCTGGTGCCTGCCTCGCAAGCACAAGGACCAGAGTTCGATCCCCGGTACCAAAAAAAAAAAAGGCACCTTTGAGAAGTGGGGTAGGCAGGCAACCCACTTTTTAGTCCTCCTTCTGTCTCTCTTAGAAGCTATCTTTCTCTCAATAAATTCTTCGTACTCTTAACCTGCATTGTTCCTAGAATTCGTTCTTCAATTTTAGAGAACATGATCTCAGCTTGTCTGGGCATCTAGCAGGTTGAGAGTTGTCATATTTCCCTTAAATCATTTGGATTATTTGGAGATCCTGTATCATTCATAGATCATATGCCTTATAACATTTGGAGGTCTTCCACAAGATAATTGGACAGAGGCAAGAGCTTGCTTCCGTTTCCTAGAGTCTGGCTTTTGTTTCACAGACTCTGGACTGTGGCTCATTTTGGTATTGTCTTAAATTTTGCATCTTAGTCTTGCAATTGTGTATGCCTTGAGTTTTTCCTCTATGCATTGTTTTGTTAAAATTATATTTTATTCCTGTTTTGTATACATTGCATTTGGACCTAGTTGCTGAAGTTGCTGAGCTTACTAACATTCCTTGTTTTGCTAGACCAGTGCTAAGAAAAAGTAGTGTTAGAGTGCCACCTAGTGGACCTTAATGGTAACTACATACAAGCTTAGAAAATGCTGTATAATGGGTCTTTTTATGAAATCTAGTTTATATTTAAGAAATATGCATGCCTATTAATAAATCGCGGGACCTCATCCATCAGTTAAATGATATCATGTTGGTGGCTGTTCTTAAGACTTAGAGGACAGATTTCACTGAGATGTTCTGGTTCAATCCTTCTCTATAAAGAAAATGTTAAGCTTGTTCTGTCTCAGTTTTCTTTTTGGTCTGATCTTCTGCTGTTGAGGAGATAATCTTAGCTCTTGAGATTTCCCATTCTTGCCTTTCCAGGCTGAGATTAATGACTCAGGAGCAAGTTTTCTTCAAAAACTCACTGTGAGCATGAGAAGAAAAGACCTTTCCTGGCCTCATTTCTGATCTTTCCCTGCCACTTTACACTTTCCTTATAGAGGCATGTAAAATCAGAAAAAGGAAGGATCTCTAAAACTACCCCAACCTTTCCTACTCAGGACCTGAGGTTGAGCCCATAAAAAGTGAGCATTTGTTAATGCTGGACCAGGGAAGTCATCTTAGATGAGGAACACATTTAACATAAGGGAGAATCCCCAACCCCCTCTCTCTCTCCCCCCTCCCAGGTCTGGTTTTCATCATTTATGTATGTCAGGGAAAAAATACCTTCACTAATGAGTCGTGGGTTTTAAAACATTCACTATGAACTTGTAAAATGCTATGTAATGATTTGGGGGGCGGGGTTAGACAGCTTGGGCTGTTATTTGGACTTTCCTCTTGCTAGTAAGTTAGAAACTCCCCCTAAAAATTTCTCCAACTTGTTTGGGAGTTAACTTTAGAACCACCTTGTAGTAAGACTGCCCCCCCGCCCCCGGAAGTCAGGCAGAGGCAGTTTGCAACAGTTTGTCTTTCATAGAGAAAAATAGCAATCAGATAGCAATTCCACTTGTATTTTTATATGCTAACTAGAATGAAAGGGGATGTTAGTCAGCCTTTCTCTTCTTTTCATGTGTGCATGAGAAACTGATAGATGTGCCTTTACTAACATGTGAATTTGTAGCTGCTAGGCAATGAGTATAAGTTTAAACTGTGAAGCTTCAGAGACATGGAAATTTTAGATTAAACCTTGAATAAAGTGTAGCCTTGTCTTGCTGCTGAGGACATTTGTCTAGGTGATTGGGTAAATAGCACAGCTGGAGGCTTCTTTGTGGGTGAAATTCCTCCAAGCCTTGTTTTTGCTTCTAGAGGTGATCTCCTGTACAGGATGGAAAGTGCTGCCTTTTAATCTATCTGCCCCAATCTCTCTCCCAGGGAATTGAAAAGCAATGGTTTTGATTTCTCGATTATTGATCTTTCTAGCAATGCTTCCTTCTTTAAAACATGATTGTTATGGCTGAAATCAATTGTAGCTTGTGCTTTAGGAATACCTATGGGAGTAAGAACACAAGTCCCCTAGGAAGATAAGATCATGCGCTGGTAAAAGAGTGGAGAGTCCAGTCCAGTTTTATCTTCTGGGTCTCTCTCCAGATGGCAGCCACCTGCCCTGGAGTGGAATCAACTTGGGGGATGCCTCAAGGGGATAGGAATCAATAGAAATTAAGAGGGACACTGATTTCTTTCTCTTGTTTAAGAAATGGGGAGCTCAATGTCAAAACATCTTGCTCCTTTGGAATGGATTTTTAAACACTGGAAAATGTTCAACACTCACATATTGAAAAAGAGCCATTTAGTATTTTTTCTGCACCCACACATGACCTGCCTACTCCCCAGAGCCAAAATGAAATGCAGAGTGAAGTACTGACTGTGTTACTATTTTACAGCTAGAATCGTAGAATAATAAAGGGGGAAAGTGGTCAGAATTGCATGTTCAGACTTTCTTTACATTAAGAAATAATTCTTATTTGTGTTCAAAATATAATTATAAGCCATATGGGAGTCCTTTCCTCTCAGTGACCTAAGACAGATCAAATGAGACCTAGGAAAGTTTTCAGACAACCCTAATAAGCACATTGAGGTCTTTCAAGGACTTACTCAGACCTCTAAACTAGATTGGAAAGATGTAATGCTACTCTTAAATCAAACATTAACTTCTAGTGAGAGACAAGCAATATTACAAGCTACTACCACATTTAGAGTTGAATATTATCTTAATTTTAGAAAGTCAGAAGACAGGCAGCCAGGGGAACAGCCGGTTCCTACTGGAGACCAAGCAGTCCCTATACAAGACCCCCCACTGGCCTGCCAACCAGATGGGAGATTGAAGTAGAAGACACTTTCAGGCATGTATTCTTGAAAGTCTAAGAAAGTTGAGAACTAAGCCCTTCAGTTATTTTAAATTGGCAATGTTTTATCAGAAGAAAGATGAGGACATTCCTAGCTTCTGATTCAATAGAAGGAAATACTATAGTTTTTCCCAAGTCACAGTCTTGCAGTATGTAGATGGTACAGTCATGTGCCCCCTTGGAAGAGCTCTCTAGCCAAGGCGCTGTGCTTTGCTGAATTTTCTAGCAGGCAGGGGTTATAAGGTGTCTAGATCTAAGGAACAACTTTGCAACCTGGAGGTAACATATTTGGGCCTTATCATATCTAAGGGAAACTAAAGACTGGGGGAAGAAAGAATTAAACCAATTATTTTCCTCCCCTAGCCCAAGACTCTAAAACAGCTAAAGGGATTCCTAGGAATCACAGAGTTTTGTCACCTTTGGATAGTGGGATATAGTGAGATTGTGTGACCCCTTTATTTAGCTTATAAAGAGACCCAAAAGACAGATTTTAAACCTGGGAACCTGATTAACACTTTAATTTTCTCTCCCACTCTCTTTCAAGAGGTTAAAATTCAGCCATTCACGTTCCTTGATTATTGGTTTAATTTTCTGCTTGGCAACACAGAGTCAAACATAGATCTTGTCTCTGGAGACATGTTTTGCTAAAAATTAGAGATCCAGTCTGGGAAAAGCTCTTGATCTTGTCTTTCTGCACCTGAGACGGTTAGGATTTAGTTCTTGTGCCATACTTAGAGCCACTCTTCGGTCCTTTCTCCACTGCCCTGCCCCTAAAAAATAACAGTTTTAAACAGTGTTTGGTTCAAGGCAATTCTCTCTTCTGTGGCTCCTGTATTTCAGGACCAAGCTTCCAGGATGATGAGTTTCCCCTCCGTGGGACCCTTCCAGAATAAAGCTGACTTTCACTTATCTCTGAGCCATATTCAAAAACTGCTCTAGATTGAATTCTAAAACTCTCCTGTGCAAGCGCAGGGACCCGAGTTCGATCACCGGTACCAAAAAACCCCAAAAAAACCTCCATGAATTCTAAAACTCTCAAAAACAAATGCAAAATTTTAGTTCAAGTGTATCTCCCTTTCAGTCCTTAGACAGAACTAGAGATTAACTCCTCTTACTTCCCACCCCCCTCAAGAATGATGCTGACTGGTTATTATAGCACAGGACAGACGGACTGATTTTTATAACACAGATAAGTTCATTGATAGAATGAGACATTCCTAGGGAACTTTATGAGTTTAACAACGGTTTAAAAAAAAACAACAGATATTAAACAATAGGCATAGCCCCAGTCCCCAGAGGAATGCCTCTCTTGTCATGATTTCTCTCCAAGACATCTTGCCAAGTTGGCCACTATTCTCAGAGATATGCTAACTGAGGCTCTGAAAAAGAAAGGCCTATGGCTAAGTATGGTCCAAGAGTCACAAGCAAAATGGGAAAAACTGTCATAGGTAGACATCTGCAGCAGGACAGATTAGAAACTTGGTAGGCTTTCTTCCCTCTCTGTTCTTGTTCGTTCCATGTATGCTTGCTATATGACTTGCTTCCCCATCTGATCCCCATTTAATCAATATTACCTAAGCGACTATACTTGTTGTAATCTTATTGTTTGATCATAGCTTTATCCCACCTCATGATTTCCCATCGGATCAACATTATCTAAGTAACTATACTTGTAATCTTATTAGTTGACTGTAGTTTTGTCTCACCTTGTACCCACCTCACCTCATGGCTTTGCTCAATAAGACACCTTTGAGAAATGGGGTGGGCGGGCAACCCACTTTCTAGTCCCCCTTCTGTCTCTCTTAGATAGAAGCTGTCTTTCTCTCAATAAATTCTTCATACTCTTAACTTCCGTTATTCCTAGAATTCATTCTTCAATTTTAGAGAACATGAACTCGGCGTGTCTGAGTTGTAATCCCTTACATTATTTGGATTATTTGGAGGCCCTATAGCACCCATATATCATACACCCCATATCAATACTTTTTAATTGAGAAAGCTGAAGTCATGAGACAGGAAGCCATCTTTTCCCCAGTTTCTATCTTTTGCCCCCATAACAACAGAAGTTGTGTACCTTCCTTTATCCCCAAGGATTTTGCTTCTGCCATTATCTTTTCTCTTTACTATATGACGGTTTTCTTCTTCACTGGATTTCTATTATGAGGATACAAACACAATCTATTATTCCCAATTTTCTTCAAATTTAAATCTTTTTACTCCTCTACATGGCTCTCTACTCCTCACTCTAATGCCTCCTCCTAGTTTTTTTTTTTTTTTCTGCATAACAATCTACCCCAGAACTTAGCTGCTTAAAAACACTATTTCTTGGGCCAGGGATTTAGTTCAGTGGTTCTGCCGCCTGCCTCGCAAGTGCAAGGTCCTGAGTTCCATCCCCGGTACCAAAAAAACACACTATTTCTTTAGCTCACGAATAGATTTTCATATTGCTTTGAATATTTTCTTAGATTGAATTCCCCAGAGGAAAACTATGAGACAAAGAATTGGGTACAAGTGGTTTGTTTGGGAGAATCCCATGAAGCATCGGTGGGTGGGGGCAGAGGGCAGTGAGACAGGGGAAGAAGCAAGCTCGCATGAGATGGATTAATGAGCAAGTCCATCCTGTAGACAACTGGCTTGATCTTCCAGGAGCTTTGAAGCCATCACTCCATCTGAGGGTGAGGGCCTGGGATATTTATTCACCAGTTCTCATTCTTCACTGGTTGGAAGTTCTCCAATACTCACACCTGTGGCTTCCCTACACTCCCTGCCTGTCCTGTGTGAGGACCAGCTTGCCTCTGTGGATAGAGAAGGCCGTGACATCTGCAAAAGGAATCCCCATCCCAGATTTAGCTTTGATCTCAAAACTTGAGAAGCTTCTTTTGACATACTAAGGTGGTGTGAGGATCTCTCTTCTCTGCTTTCCTGTGCTCTTCAGTGGATTTCTGCTTCTTTCCCCTATCTGTACTTTGTACTTGACTACCACTTCTTGATGATAATTTTTTTTTTGATACCGGGGATTGAACTTGGGACCTTGCACTTGGGAGGCAGGCGGCGGAACCACTGAGCTAAATCCCGGCCCTTGACGATAATTTTTTTTAACCCTCTGGTCCTATCTGAGCGTTGGACACAGGACTGAAAGTTAATATACAGTGGTTGGATGCATAAGTGCTTGTCTCATCTTTTTATCCTTAAAAGGCCGTAGACATAGAGAAAATTTCATGTATATACTGAAGAACCCTTGTGATTGATGTGAGTATAAATTGGACCTTTATTAACTTCAAAATAATTCTACTATGCCAGAAATCATTTTTGAAATACTAAAACTGCTCTTTAAAAGACAGAAAAGCCTTATCTAAAAACCTGTATTAAAAGAAATACACCTAAGGTGAATATTAGTCAAGTTTTCAGGAAAACAAGTATTTTGCCTTCCATATTCTGTTCTCATTTATTCTTCCATGTCGCAGAAGAGCAATATTTTATTAGACTTTCCTTTTTCAATATGTAGACTTGGTCTTATGATTTAAACCTGTTATGCATTTCTCTTGCAAAAAAAAGTCACGAGAAAGTTTAAATATAAATAAAGCATTTTTTTTGGAATTTCATAATTCAAGTTAATTTAAAATCATGTAAATCTCTATCTTATCACATTATCCCTCTTCCTTCAAAATATTTTTTGCAGTCTTCTGACAGTAATATTTTCCAGTTCTGTTCTTATTTTTAATAAAGCATATTTTGACAATTGAAAGGAATTTCACTAGTATATTTAACTTAACTTTGAAGGAATATGCAATTAGTGTCATGCTGAAGGAGTTGTGTTGTGTAGAAAATGAAATTTCTGTGGCTAAGCAGATATTCTTCATTGAGAAAGGTTACATTCCACATTCCATTATTTTAAAAGTAGCAACTGTGTCCTGTTATTTGTATTTAGGTGCTTTTCTCTCCAATAGAAAGAATGCCGGGTTAGATGACAGAAGAGCTACATTCTGATCCCGTCCTTTTCCCTTGCAAGGCTTGGGATTATCTGGACAGAGAACTGTAAGAGAGTATAAGAGTAGATGGGGTTGGAAGAAAAGTCTCAATCAGCTCTGAACCTTTCAGTTCTATACTTCTGCCCTACCACTGCAGCTCTGATGACTATGTGAAGGTATTAAGCTTTTTACCCCTCAGCTTTTCTCTTTTAAAAAAATTAGCCTCATTATGTTTTTTTGTTTGTTTTTTTTTTCTTTTTTGGTACTAGGGATCGAACTCAGGACCTTGCGCTTTTGAAGCAGGAGCCCGGAACCACTGAGCTAAATCCCCAGCCCTAGTCTCATTATATTTGTAAATCAATGGCATCACTAGGTAAATGGTTCAATACTATTGTTGACCTCAGTTGAATGTGGTTTGTCCTCAGGAACAGTGCATTTCTCCATAAGAGGGAAGATGAAAAATGTACAAAATCCCAGTACTTATTATTCTTGTCTGCTAACTGATCCTTCTATCTCTTCCTGTGGTTCAACACTCGTGCTTTTGAGGAATTTCTTCCCCATTCCATACCACCCCAAAATATGCCTCTTGGCATGAGGATTATTTTGAGAAACTACTGATACAACAGAAATTTGCACCTTTAAAGGAAATCTCCATTTGTAAAGCACAGGAGAAATTTACACCTTTAAAAGAAATCTCCATTTGTAAGAGCATTTTTTCTCTCTGTACCAAGAAGAGAGGGATAATTATAATGCACAAGAAACTCATCAATGCAGAAGGTATTGACTTCAGTCTGCATAACAGATCTTGCTCTTGTTTACCATACTTTTCCTGATCAGTCCCCCACAGCTAAGTGAATTAATACTTCCTTTTTATTATTATTATTATTATTTATTTATTTATTTTTTTTTTGGTACCGGTGATCAAACTTGGGACCTTCTGCTTGCGAGGTAGGCAGAGGAACCACTGAGCTAAATCCCCGGCCCTCCTTTTTATTATTTATGAAAGCTTGATTTACATTTTCCTGGGGGTTTTTTGCAGCAAAAAGTCACATTCATGCAATGTGAATGTATAGGTGACTTGGAGACAACTGGAACTAGAACATACACATTTTTTTTTTAGAACATACACATTTTGATGGGATACCAATCAGGTGTGTAGCTAGTTTCTTTAGCCACCACTAAACAGCTACTCAGGTGTCCATGAAATTACCTCATCGTTATGTCTTGTGTGTGTGTGTGTGTGTGTGTGTTTGTGTGTGTCCCCGTGTCTGTGTGTGTACTTGTTGTTAGAATGATTCAAGGATAAGAAAACTACCGATGTTGATACTCTCTGTGGCTTAAGTTCCAAAATTCCATGATCTTTTTATGTCATCTTGGGACCCCAACTAAATCAAGCAAGTAAGTATCTACCTAGCCTTCCAAAGTCTCCTTATGGTTTTCAATTCATCCGTCAAATGGAGCCATACCACCCATTCAAACAGAAGGACCTAACTAATGACATTCGACTCCTCTTCCTAGATTTCTAGACTCTTGTCTATTGGGACATATCCCTCATATTTTCTTGATCCCTGGTCCTTCAGGTCTTTTTTGAGGTTCTCTGGCTTTGAGAAGCTCTTTTGGATGTGTTTCCCTGACCTGATAGTGACACTCGCTTCACTTACTAGCCTCATGAGATATTAGGGCCTTCCCCTTTTCACGTGCCATCACACTAAGGGACTAACACCTGGCAGTGTGAACAACAGTATCTTATTGGGCAGGATTCTACTGGCCTAAATCAAAACTGCTTATCAGACCCAGGAACTCTCTCTGGCCTTCTAAAAAATATTGTCATCCTTAAGATCATACCATGAGACAGACCATTTAACTATCTTCTTCAGCTTTCTCTTTGCCCAAGAGCTTACCTTGGCTTCTGTTCCCTCTCTTCCTTTTACTCTTCCGTCCTCACATTGAAAGCGACTTTGTTTCTGGACCACGATTGCCCTGACTCAGGGACAGAATAAAGATGGGCAGGTAGGGTGGGAAGATAAACAGCGAGGGAAAACAACAGTGGAAAAGTGAGCCTGTCTGTAAAATCCTCACAAATAAAACATGGTACCCTTAACTTGGGGATACACAGGAGGCTCTTGGTTCTTTCTCACTACCAAATTGCTAGGGTTTTTTTCCAATGTGGAAGCTTATGTAAGGAAATTATAAAAACGCAGTGAAAAATCTCAAACACACTCAACAGAGTTGAAAGATCATAAATTTTTTGGAGGTATTAAGGACTAAACCTAGGGCCTTGCCCATGCTAGGCAAATGCTCTTCCACTAAAGTACAATTCCCAGCCCGCTGGTCTTTCATCTTTGAGGTAAAATAAACAAAATGAAGCTAGCTACATAATTATGTGAAAGAGATAAATACAGAGACTCCTTTACTTGCCTGTATTAATTCAGATGTTACAGGTGAAAAAATTCCTTTTTCATTTTCAAACAGAAAGATGTTAGTTGATATTGTCATTTTAGTTCTTTTGGATCTTTCCTACCTCTTCCTAAACTAAGCAGAATACTGCCCACCTGGTAGCTGTAAGTATTATGTCTTTGGAAACCTTTGAGCCACCCAGTTTCTTAAAGCTTCCTCTGAAATTTAAGGATACTGCTCATTAGAATATAAAACATAAAAATTTCTTAAACATTGGTTAGATTCTCAGCAATAATAAAGTAATATATAGAATCTTAAAAGAAGACACTAAGGAGAAATATTCAATCAAGAGTATTTCAAAATGAAATTTAAAATAAAGCTGTGTTAGAAAATAACATGAATATTTGTATGGAGAATTCACATATAAATTGTAGTAATTTAAGGAACTGACTTTATAGGTATTTTGAAACCATCATTTGCAAAGTTGTCTTTGACATTCATAATCCCTCTGTGCAATGTCTTGAGAAAACAGTTATGAAATTTCCAACTGGGATTCCCATGGCTCCAGCAGTTGTTCCTATGAACAACTTTTGATTTTCCATCTTAATGATGTTGATGGTACAATGAGGGAGAAAACCTTTCTCTTCTTGACACATCAGAAAATATTTTTGCTCTTATAACACATTTTTTTATATTTCATTTTTATGATTTATCTTCCATAAAAGAATTTTTGAGGCTTTTTGATAGATAATATATTTAAAATGTTAATAAAAATTTTTAAAACCCTTTCCATAAATCACCACAGTCACCAAACAAATATGGTTCATCATTTGTGAGTTGTTTCTGTCTTTGTTCATTTATATATTTTATGTAACATTTCAAAATATACATGAAATTTACATATTGACCCTTTTTGTTAAAATTTTTATTATAAATTTTAGATAATATACAAATGTATAACTAGTATTTAAAAATTGTTATATTTAGACATTCTGAATGTCTGTGAAATTTGCTATTCCAGACATATTTAGTAGGAACTCTTAAAAATCTAGAGCTGACCCAGCCAGAAGAAAAGCTACTATCCCATGAGGGATCCGAAGTAGCCCTGCTCCCAAGCAAGAACAAGCTTCTCCCAGGAAGGGAAATTCCCCTCAAGCATTTCCTCTGGAGCTATAAACCAGAAATGAGATGATTGACCAGACCATGGCTCACCTCAGTGAATTCATGAAGGCTGGTCTGTTCATTTCTTTCTTTCTTTTTTTTTTTTTTTTTTTGTACCGGGGATAGAACTCGGGTCCTTGAGCTTGTAAGGCAGGCGGCAGAACCACTGAGCTAAATCCCCGGCCCCTGACTCCCATCTCTTGATCTCCTTCCCATTTGAGAAAGATCAATTTTTCTATTTCTGATTATCTTTTATTTTGCTGTTGATTTACATTTTGGGTTTCTCATATAAGAGAAACCATGTGATATTTAATCTTGTTTTCCTGATTTATTTCACTTAGAATTATGGTCTCAAAGTATATCCATTTTGGTACAAATGACTCATTTATCCTTCTTTATGGTGAAGTAGCACTCCACTGTGTGTAAACACCACATTCTTTTTATCCATTCATCTGTGGATGGACGTATAGACTGCTTCCAAGATTTAGCTATTATGAATTGTGCTGCTATAAACATGGGTGTGCATGCACTGATATGCATCCTGAAATCCTTTTTCCATAATGTGAGTCAGGAATCTACTTGGCGTCATGCTAAGTTGAGGTCTCCATCTCCTCCTCCTCTTTGAGGGACTTCCATGCAATGCTTTTTTTTTTTTTTTGGTACCGGGGATAGAACTCGGGTCCTTGCACTTGCGCAGCAGGCGGCGAAACCACTGAGCTGAATCCCTGGCCCACTTCCATGCCATGTTACTGAGGGATTTCTATGTAATGTTACTGAAAATCTTAAAAGGTAAAGCCAATCAGGTAACTTTCCTGCAAAATTCAAGCTTTTTATTTTTATTTTTATTTTCATACTGGAGCTTGAACTCAGGGAAAACTGAGGTATATCTCCAACCTGCATTTTATTTTGAGACTAAGTTGCCCAGATTGGCCTCAAACTTGCTATCCTCCTGCCTCAGCCTCCCAAGTAGCTGGGATTACAGGTGTGTACTATTGCTCTTCTCAAGCCTCTTAATGGGCTCTGCTCTGTCATGGAGAATCTGTTTCCTATTTCCCTCTCATCTTCATTTTGACTCACTTGTACTCAACTTCACTAAATTCTAGTCCAAGCACTTTCCAATTCAAGCAGAATGTGAGATATGTATATCGTTTTAGCTTTGCTAGTAACCACATTGAGAAAAAATTTTAAAGTACATGAAATTAATTTTAATAATATATTTTATTTAACCTAATATATACAAAATATTTCATTATATCAGCATACAAAAATTATTACAGAAAATTTAAAAAATTTAATGCTAAGGCTTAATAACGAGGGCCTATTTTTAATTGAAAGCAAGCACATATTCTTTGGTTTTAATTTATTTGTATTTTGAGAGGAAATACTTTTTTTCTCTTCCAACTTGAGTCCAGAAATTTAGGACCTTGGAATTAACTAACAATTAAAAGAGGAACAGGAGAAAAGATAACATTTATTTACACATACACATGCTCAGTAATGAGTAACTCTGAGTAGTCAGAGATAAAGGTTTACATATTAACATATTAACAAAGGGGTAGAGATGGTCATTTACTACTTCAGTGAGAAAGTGTGGAAGGTTCTATGGGATCTTTGTGACAAATTGGCAGCTGAATCTATACTTCCTGGCTAAGAGTCTTTTTCCAATCGGCACACTCCCCAAGAAGGGGGTCATTAGCCATTGTATTTTCTGGAGGTTCTGCTTGTGTTTAGATAGTGTTATGGCTTGTGTTTAGATGTCCCCATCAAATGTCATGCAAATGGGGGGGGCTATTTTGGAGGTGGCCGAATCTAGACTATGTGATTCATGGTGTAATGCTAGGCCCCAGGGCACTAGGATTAAGGGTGTGAGTGCACCAGGGCCCCCTAAGTAGTCTGAATAAGATAAAAGGGGCAGAGAGATGCTGTTAAGGTTTCTTGTTGCTTTTGCTGTTTTCCACTGCCATGAACTGTTGACCCTCTGTAACCCTGCCTTGGAGCCAGCCAATTATGGACTAAAACCTCTATGAATTGTAAGCTAAATAAACCTTTTCCTCCTTCAACTTTGGATGTCAGATATTTTGTCTCAACAACGAGAGAGTAAAGTAACTAACACAGACAGTATAAGGTTATTGATTGCTCAGATATTTTCAGTTTAAAGTAATCTTTGTACTACTTTGGTGGGCTATTAATCCTTCCATATTTAGAATTCATAAAAAGTGTGGTGGAAAAGGAGATTCATATACCCAAATTCCAAGAATACTTGAAAGTTTTCAATAACTAAATCAAGTAACAAAAAGTTGTTCTTTCGTATTGACATCCACTTTGACAAAAATGGTTCATCTGTTGAGAAAAATTGATTTGACTTCAGGATGTAGAGGAGGAAAGAGATCTTTGCCTCTGATCCTAGGATCATGGTTGTGATCTCCTATAACAAAAAACAGATTAACCAGAGAAAAGCATACAAATTAACTTAATGTAAGTTTTAGTGGCATGGGAGCCTTCATAAGGAAATGAAGACCCAAAGAAACAGTTAAATGTGGGTATTTTTATGTCAGTCTTAATAAAGAGTAGACAGTTGTGGAGAAATATGATATGACAATGGGCATGATTTAGTGACAATTAACTGGAGGGACCTTGGCAAGGACTGTTTGTTTGGATTCTTTGTGTCCCTTGTTTTCATAGATAAAGATGGTCCTTTCCAACTCAGAGTCTTGCAACCTGCTTCAGGGGAAGACCATTAAATCCTTAATTTAACCATTAAATTTAGATTTTATGACCCATTTCAAGAAAGAAGGGGAGGGGAAATCTAGAAAGAACTTGCTTCTGTCATTTTCTCTGGCTGATTTATTCAGTTTAAAAGATTCCATATGCCAAGTTACCATATTTTGGGGAAGCAGGTCGAGAACCCCACTAGAAGAAACAAAGTATATCAGTATCAAAACTACATCTGTCTCAGTTATCTAAATTAACTAACTCTGGTACCAACTCAGTATACTAGCATTTAATTTAAAAGAGTATTATTTAAAGTAAAAAGTAACTCAAAATTTATTGGTAACAAGTATTCTTTCAAATGTTTCTCTTATCCACATTAGAATGATCAAAAGCCACTTGTAACTAGTGGCTACCCATTATTGAGCAATTCAGTTCTAGACACACTAATTCTTTAGTTCATATGAAGCTACAGGCTGTTTTAAACTCAGGCGTTTCTCATATACTTCTTCCTCCTGGAAAATTCTCTCCCCAAGTCTTTGCTGAGTTAACAGTAACTATTCTCAGACACAGAGGAAATGTTATTTTCTTAGAGAAGCTTCCCTTAATGCCTTGATTTGGATGTGGTTTGTCCCTTGTGACTGTTGATCACAATATGTGAGCTTGAATGGATTAAACAATGCCTAGCAGATTAGTAAAGCACAGTTTTGGGTGTGTCTGTGGATGACTGACATATAGACCAGCAAACTGAGTGGGGAAGTCCACTCCAGATGTGGGTGCCACCAACCAATAGGCTTGTAGCTTGGACTGAATAAAAAGGGAAAGAAGAAGGAAGTTTTCCCATTTCTGAAGAGCTCCAGTCTTCCCCATCACCTCATTATTAGTCTCCAGTTTCTTCAGCCTTCTAACACAGACAGGCACTGAGGACTCTCCAGTGAGCTTCCAGGAGGCCTCTGGCCTTGGACTGCATCCTTGATCCCTCTTGTTCAGCAGCTTCCAGCTTCTTGGGCTGAGTAGCTACTACATCCACTGACTGTGCAATATGCAGACGGCCATTGTGGAGTCTCCCATCTCTGATTCTGCCAATAGCTAGAGTGGACTCTCCTGACTCTGGTTCTGTAAGCCTACCTAATAAATGCCTTGCAAAATCATATATTTTCTGATTCAATTCCTCTCAAGAACCCTAACTCATAAATCACCTAAGGAGTCACACATTGGAACTTGGGTCCCTAGTGCAGTGGTGTTAGGAGGTAATGTGAACCTATAAGATGTGGGTCCTGGTGGGTCCTTTTTGATCACTGGTGAGGGATTAATGTAGCTCTCTTGTTGGATCCTTGAGTTCTCACGAGGGAGAGTTATTATAAAAACCTGAGCTTGACCCTTAAATCACTTCCTGTCCAAATGTTGTGTGACATGATCTCTTGCCTCTGAGCCTGGTCTCATTATCATGACTCCATCTGCCTTGTGGCCTCCCCATGGCCAAGCTGACTCTGGCACCATGCCTGGAACCTCTGAACCATGAGCTAAATAAACCTCTCTTCTTAGAAACTTGGCCACTCTGAGATTTTTTGTTAGAGCAATTGATTGATAAACCTAACTCCCAAATCTAACTTGGGCTCCTGTTCTACTTTCTCGGAGTATCTCATACATTTATTTCTAGCCCTTACCAATGTTTTAGAAATAATGCTTTCAATGTGCAGTTTGGCACTTAATATCATCACATTGGAAGTTCCATGAGGATATGGGTTATTTCTGATTTGCTTACTACTGAATATCTTAGCCTTGTATGGCACTCAACACAGTTACTTGATCCACAAATGAATCAGGGGAAGAGACAAGACTGGATGACATAAAAGTCATACGAAATATAAAGTCTCTGAGGAAGCTCTCTTCTGCTCTGCAAAATGAAGCTGCAAATGATCTTATTTATGGAATTTGGTCACCCAAGTAGGCTGACATGAAGAGTGTTGTTGGAATGTGTGTTAGTAATATATTGGGGTAATTTGTGATAAATCAAACCAGTTTGAAATGTAGGATATGATGAAGGTATTATAATCACAATTTAATAACTCTAATATTTTTTGTCTTTAAAATAAAAGGTATAGGTTAGTACATCTATATGAATCGTTTGTTTGTTTGTTTGTTTTTTGTTGTTTTGTTTTGTTTTTGGTACTTGGGATTGAACTCGGGTCCTTGCACTTGCGCAGCAGGTGATGAAACCACTGAGCTAAATCCCCGGCCCGATCTATATGAATCTTTCATGATCGTTGCCTGAATTAGTGGACATGAGTTAAAGGAAACAGGGTAAAAAGGAATAACACATTTACATTGTTAAAAATGGAAGAAAAATTTCCTTATTTTCAAAAATCCTCACCAAGATACTTGCAAATAGAATGCAATAAATCATTAAAAAGTTCATACATTATGACTAAGTAGCCTTCATCCTAAAGATGTGAGGATGGTAAATGTAATATACTACATAAATAGAAACACAGATAAAAATCATACAATCATCTCAGTAGATGCACAGAAAGCCTTTGACAAAATCTAACCTCCATTCATGATAACAACCCTGATGAAAATAGGTATAGAAGGACCTTACCTCAAACTAATAAAGTCATCCTACTACTGTGATACATTCATACCCACATTTATAGTTGCACAATTCACAATAGCTGAATTATGGAAACAGTCTATATGCCTACCAACTGAAGATTGGATAAAGAAAAGGTGGTATATATACACAATGGGGTACTACTCGGCCAGAAAGAGGGATAAATTTGAGTTATTTGTAGGAAAATGGATAAATCTTGAGGCAATAATGCTAAGTGAAGTAACTCAGACACAGAAGGATAAATATCACGTGATTTCTCTTATGTCAGAAACCCACAATATAAATAATTTAAAGAGTAAAATAAAGGCATGATGGTAAGAAACAGGGAGGTAGATAAAAAAGGAGATAAGGAAGGGAATCTGGGAAAGGGGGAGAAGACAAAATAGGGAGAGAAAAAGGGATCAAAATGATCAAGATATGTAGATATAGATAAAGATACAGATATAAATATGAGTATAATTATTATGTATTACAAACATATACTAATACAATGTTAAAAATAAAAAAGTTTTATTATTTTGCCTTATGAATTTCCATATCAATAAAATGGAATTACTATTCAATTATAAGCAATACAGAAAAGGGTACATTTTTATAAATTGTCACAAAATAAAGATAACCATGAAGCCACATTCAAGTAAATAAATAGAATATTAAGGAATGCCATCAAAAAGTTGAAAGAAAACTCACAGAATGGTTAAAAAAAAATTGCAAATCATGTATCTGATAAGGAACTTGTATCTAGAATATATAAAGAATTCTTACAACTAAATAAAAAGATAGCTCAATATGGGCAAAGAAATGAACATTTCTCCAAAGAAGATATGCAAATGGCCAATAAGTATAACACAGATGCTCAATATCATTTGTCATTAGAGAAGTACAAATCAAAACTACAATGGAATACTGCTTCTTACCTATTAGGATGGCTATAATTTAAAAAATGGACAATAAAATATTTTACTGAGGATATGAAAAAATTGGAACACTGATACATTGCTGGTGGGAATATAAAATAGTGTAAGTACTTTGGGGAAAACGTGTGGCAATTCCTCAAAAACTTTTACCTAAGTTATCATATGACTCAGCTAGTCCCTTTCTAGGTGTATACCCAAGAGAAATGAGAACTTATATCCACAAACAAACTTGTACATAAGTGTTCATAGGAGCATTATTCATAACAACCGGAAAGGAGAAATACTCCAAATGCCTGTCATCTTATGAATGGATAAATAAAATTTGTACTATCCATACCATATAATATTATTCAGCAATAAAAAAGAAATGAAGTCTGATCTATGCTACAACATGGATGAACCTTGACACTATTTCAGTAAGTGGAAGAAGCCAGACCCAAAAGATCACGTTATATCCTTCCAGTCATATGAAATGTCCACAGTAGGCAACTCTGGCAAGATACAAAGTGGATTAGCAGTTGCTCAGAGCTGGTTGGGGGAGCCTTGGTAGGGAATGAGGGGTGACAGCTAATGGGTACCAAGTTTCTTTAAGGGGAAGAAAATGTTCTAGAGTAAGCTTGAGTGCCAGCTCGTCTCAGGAGAAGGAGGTGTGAGAAGCAAGAAAAAGCTAAGTGCAGCTGCAACTGGGGTCTGGCCTCAACTTGATCCAATGGCCAGCTCTCAAACATGAATAGAACTGCTTTCTCTTTGCGTGCGTGTGCGTGCGTGCGTATGCGTGTGCGTGTGTGTGTGTGTGTGTGTGTGTGTGTGTGAGACAATCTCCTGGAAAGTCTGCAAATGTGCTCCTTTTTGACCAAAAACAGTTCCGGAAGGGGGTAGCTGTGACCCATTAGCAGCTGGCAGTCATGGTGCCTGGAGGCCTGATGCCCCAGCCACTTCAGACAAGGGTGCTAACAGTGTCTACTACATCCCCTCCTGTCCCATCCCATTATAACCTTCATTCTCCGTAATTCCTCCCTGTGGCTGGATTGTCACTTTAGCACATGATTTATGGGCAACCTGATTTATCTCAGTGTTTTACCTCTTAGAAAACTCTGTGCTGCACACTAGGGCTATTATGTTTCCGTTCTGTGTCCCAAACAATGTATTAGATAAACTCCAATCTTCACTGCAAATGAATAGTGTAGGCCTGTTTATTTAGCATCAGCATAGGTTGTTTCAGATATTATTTGCCTCTAAGAAACCCAAGAGGGCCATAAAAACAGAAAGCATGAAAGTAGGAAATAAAAAGTAGGGCTGGGGATTTAGCTCAGTGGTTCCACCACCTGCCTCGCAAGTGCAAGGACCTGAGTTCGATCCTGGTCCAAAAAGAAAAAAAAAGGAAATAAAAAGTTCCATTCTGATTGAAGAATGCTGAAACCTAGAAACTAAATCTCCCACTTTCTTCATCAGTGTCCCGATGAAAATGTGTCTGTGGTACTAGGGACGATTTCCAGGAAACAGAAACGTGCTTATGAAAAGCCAAGATAGGTTTGGGGCAGTGTTCCTGATCTTAGGAACACACCCCGAGAGAGATATGACTTCAAGATGGAAATGAAAGATTTTATTTCAACTGAGAGAGAAAACCAAGGTTACATTTTATGTTGCTACAAGCCTAGTGTCTTGAAACAATCTGCATTTGTTATGTCAAAGTTTCCATGGGTCAGGAGTCCTAGTGCTACCTTGCTGGGTTTTCCGTTCCATCTCCTAAGCTGCAGTGGGGACTTTAGCTGAAGCTGAAGTCTCCTCTGGAGCTGGGGACCCATTCTGTGCTCACATCTCCTTGGCAGAATTTAGTCTTTGTGGGTTTGGGACTGTGGTCCTCAGCTTCTCACTGGCTGTCAGCTGGAAATGGCCTTCAGTTTCTAGAAACCTGGCACAGTTCCCTGCCACATGGTCCAATTTCACCACATGGCTGTTTGCTTCTCTAAGGTCAACAAAAGAGTCACTGTCCAGTCTGGCAAGATGCAATGTTATGTATGTAAGGAATCTTATAAAAGGTGGTTATGAGAGTGACATCCCAGCTCATTTCCATATTTACTTGGTTAGAAGCAACTCATAGGTCACTACTGTAAGTTTTTTTGGGCTTATTTAAAACTTTGTTTAAGGGGCAGGGGATTTAGCTCAGTGGTTCCACTGCTTGCCTCACAAGCTCAAGGACCCGAGTTCGATCCCTGGTACCAAAAAAAACAAAAAACAAAAAACAAACTTTGTTTAAGTATCTACTTTTATATTAAATACCTGTTCAATTTTAGAAATAGATTAATGTTTTTATTTTGCTTTAAAGTAAAGATCTTTTTAAAATAAAAGGATTCCTATGGTTTAGATCTAAAATGTTCTCCAAATGTCTCACGTGTTTGGATTATGGAGGCACAGTAGTGACTCGCTGTTAGGAGGTGGGTCGCTGTTAGGATGTGACCTGGAAGGGTATTCTCCTCCCCAGCTCCTCCCTTCTTTCTTTCAGCTTCCCGGTTGCCATAGGTTGAGCACCCTTTTCTCTGCTAGGCCCCTCTGCTATGCTGTTTTTGTCTTGGAGTCAGCAGACTAGGGCTGAAACCATGAGCCAAAATAGACCTCTCCTCCTTTAAGTTGTGGGTTTCAGGTATTTTGTCTCAGCAATAAAGAAGTGGCTAAAACAAAGATCACTGACTTTGATTGCACTACTCACACTGAATACTCATGGACCACTAGAGAGTCCTACAAGATCTGGCCTTCTGGTTACTTGCAGTCCCTCTGCCTAAAGAGCTCTTACTTCAAACATCAGCACATCATAGATACTGGCACGTGCTAGGTACTCAGTCAAAGTAGGTTGACTAAATGAACAAATGCATGATGAGGGGTGTTTTCTATGCATACAGTAGACACCTTACTTTATACTGGAGAGCATATCCTGTGTGTCTCAGCCCACCTTGGCAGCCAGTGGAAGATCCAGGAGTAAACCAATAATGCCTTGAATACATTAAAAGTTATAATTTAGTTGTAGTTTGTGGCATGCACAATGGGATTCAAAGTCAGCTACTCACTCTTTAAAAAAAAGAGTGAGTAGCAGCTGGTTTACAATGGCATAAGCAATAGAAATGCCCAAGAGTGAGTCACCACTTCTTGGCTTAAGAGCCCCATGTGGTTTATATCAAGGTTGATTATTGGTGGAACATTATGTGCACATTTGAGTTGGGTCCTACTGGGGCCAACCCAAAGCATAGATGAGCTTCTTAAGCCAGTGAGCACACTTCTAAGTTATTACTCAAGGCAAAATACATTTGAAGTCAATTAACTTTCAGCTCTTGTGGAAAGCATGACCAGCATGAGTGAAAGAAAAGAGATGTTTAGTCTTAGCTGACTCTTCCAATGACAGTACTCAAGAGTTTTATTATTCATAGGTATAAGGTAAGGGGTCTGCTGTATGCATAGAAAACGCCTCTTTTCATGCATTTGTTCATTTAGTCAACCGATTTTTATTGAGTATCTCAATATGAGTGAGACAAAGTAAAGAAGAATTCAACTACTTATTCTGATGAGTTATTCCTTGGTAAGAAAACTTTAAGCTTCTCATGGTGATGGTTTACTTTATGTGTTCCCAGATATTTGGTCAAAATTATCCTAATTGTGTTTGTGAGGATGGTTTTGGGTGAGATTAATGTTTGAATTGGTACAATAAGTGCAACAGATTGTCCTCCATAGTGTGAGTGGTCCTCACTCATTCAGCGGAAAGCCTAAATAGAAAAACAAAAGGCTAATCTTCTTTTACACAAGAGGAAACTTCTTCTCCCTGACTACCTTGTGCAGACATTGTTCTATTCTTTGAATCTAGCCTATGAATTCAAATGAAGCGTCAGCTCCCCCTGGATCTCAAGTCTTCTGGCTTTCAGATTGGAAAGATACATCAGCTCTCCCAGTCCTCAGGCCTTTTGATTCTAGAACTACACAGGACTCTCTTGAGTCTCCAGCTGGCCAGCTGCGGATCTTGGGACTTCACTTCTATAATCATGTGAGTCAATTTCCTGGCCTCCTAAATTCCATTACCGTATCCATTCCAAGCTTTATGACTTCTTTCAGGCTTTCAAACTCATTTTGCTCAAACTATGAGCCAGTTTTTTTTTTTTTTTTTTTGGTACCGGGGATCAAACTTGGGACCTTGCGCTTTCGAGGCAGGCACCAGAACCACTGAGCTCAATCCCCGGCCCAAGGCTTATTTTTAATGAACTCAATTTCTTGGCCTACCTGGCATCCTAGATATCCCTTGTCTGATGTTCCAGAACTTGTCAGCCCTTTCTGTACCGCTTGTGTCCCATCCTTCTGCCCCTAATCTAATAACGATTCCCTCCTCCCATTATTTCAGGCTAGGAATGGGAGGATGAGCCCAATTATTGAGCTGTGGATTGTCACACCATTCCTTGTATAATTATTTTGCTCTCCACTCGCATCTTCACATAGGTTTGGTTTTTAAAACCTTTTTATTTTGAAGTAACTCACAAGATGTTGCAAAAGTCACAGAGAAGTTCTATGTCCTCTTTGCCCAGTGTCCTTCAATGATAATACCTTACAGACCTAAGAGTACATTATGAAAATAAGGAAATTGATAATGGCACAGTGCTATTGACTAGACTACAGATGTTACTCAAATTTCATCCATTTTCATATGCACTCTTTTTCTCTATTGTTCTACACAATTTTATCACATGTGTAGATTCCTGTAACCACCACCACCACAAGCAAGATACCAAAGGTTCCATATGTATAAATCTCTTTATTAAACTCTTCTCAAATTACCCAACATGAGCATACCTTCTCTTTCTTGCCAGCAGGCCTACTGCCGCACTATTAAAAGATTTTCAACGTTCTGAGAGTAAAACGATCTGTCCTTTTATTTCTGGGTGGGGGCCAATAACATAGCAATTCTCAAGAGTGAAGGGCACAGTATGCCAGCTGCAAAGTTGGGCTACTTTTGGCACAGAATATTTGAGAGTTTCCAGAATGATATGGGAGACAATCTGAAGGTTTTGCTTTCTTATTCTCAAGGTTATCCATGCTTGAAAATCATCTAGAAAGCATTTAAGAGTCAATCAACCCATCAAAGAAGCAAATAAATTAACAAAACCCAAAACAAAAGCAGAGACTTGAGTCCCAACCTCTGAGGTTCTGATTATTTGGCCCAGAGTGGAGTCCAGGTGTGGAACCTTTTTGCAAGTTCCTCAGGTGATTCTAATGTGCAGCTAAGGTTGAAAGTCACTGTTGTATGGCATCAGGCTTTTGTGTTTTAATTATAAAAGCCATTCCTACTCAAGATTATGCTTTTTAAGAAGACAACTTTCAGCTTTCTTGCATATTTGCTTTAATTTTTTTACATTTGAATCTTTAATACAGCTTGAATTTATTTTTTGTTATAGGAAATTTATTTTTTGTTGTTTGGAGTGATAAATGAATTAATTTCACTCTTCCCTAGACAGGTAGTTTGTTGTTCTAATACCATTTATTGAATAATCCATATTCTCTCCACTGATACAAAATGTTACCCCTATGATTTACTAAATCCCTGAATCGTTTTTACTCTATTTCTGTATCTATTTTGTTGCATTGATCTCTTTCTATTAAGTGCCAGAAACAAACTGTGTTCATTATAGTCACTTGATAATGCTTTAATTTCAGGTAGTAAGGAGAACAAATATTTTAATATATTAACTCCATTGAAAACACAGATACATCTTTGAGTTGATTTCAGGTTGCTTTTGTGTGTGTCCATGTGTTTGTGTGTGCCTGTTCCGAAGTATTTTAAAGTTTTCTTTACATAAATTCCACACTACAAATAAGTTTTTAAAATGCTATTAAGGAAATGGATGATGGGGTTCAGGACATGCTAACCCAAAATATGATACATTGGCATACTGAATATTTCAAGCTGAAGGAATCTGGCAGAGAAAATGACAGAAGAAATAAGATCTCTCTGACTTTTCTGCAACCTTCTCCCCTGAAATAGACCATCAAACCTAAGAAACATTCTCTGACCTTCCCGAAGCAGGTCATAGTACCTTCAGGTGAGGGATGCCCTCCCTATTCCCCAGTAGAAAGGACCATCTTTTTCTCTTAAGGCATTAGGACACAGAGAAAAATCTGAACAAATTCCCTAGTCAATTACATTTAGCTCCTCTCCCTTTGTCATATGGTATTTCTCCACAACTCTCCATACTCCATCAAATCGACTATAAAAAACACACAGAATTTTAACTGTTTCATCAGGTCTTCATTTGCTTATAAAGGCTTCCATGTCACATAAAATTCACATTAAATACATTTGTATACAGAAGGCTCTGGGTTGAATCCCTAGCACCAAAAATAAATTAAACAAGTAAATTTTTATGCTTTTCTCTTGTTAATCTGTCTTGTGTTATAGGGGCCCTTGCCATGAACCTAAGATGGGTAGAAGAAAAGATATTTTTCTCTCCTGTATGCTCTTTGTTTATGAAAATTAATTTTAAGCCAGAGACAAATAAAATTAGCCTAACTTACCCTTGATTATGAATGATGAAAATAAACATTTGTCCTGTATAATTTCTTACAGAAATAGAACATTTCTTTATTATCTGACATGATTAGCAAATATATGCTACTTTACCAAAATTTTTGGTATTCACACATGGAATAGTAACTATCGAAACCTATAACCTAATTAAATACTAAACATTAAAATAATAAAATGAAACAGTTTTCATAGAGTCATAAAAGTACATGTCAATATAATGTGCAGGACAAAGTATAGATGTTAATGGAAAATTTCGATGAGAGACAGCCAGATAAAAATCATTTTTCAGACATCATTTTCAGACTCCTCACAGTGACTCAGGATGAAAAGAATTCATTTTACCAGCTTTTGTTCTGAGAGTTAAAAGTCCCACTGTCAGAATAGTCAGCCATGACATACAGAGACACACGAATTTCTACACTAAATGATGGGATGACTCTTCCTCAAAAGTTAAATGTTCTGTAGGTGGTTAATGTAGATTCCTAGCCACACGGAAGGTGGAAGTCAGACATGCACTAGTTCTTGGGCTGCTTCTCCACTGCCGATGATGGTAACCATTGTCTTCCCTCCTCTTCAGGGCCCTCTAAGAGACAGGGCCCCATATGGGATGTTACCCCATACCAAGATGTTACCAAGTGTCTGAGGGTTCTTTTGTGCAATTTTTATAGAAATCATAAATTGACAATGTGTGGCTCTTTCACTGTTAATAGCTGTGAGCTTTGAACGCCAACAGTTGTCTCTTAGGGTTACCAGCCCTCCTTGCCACACAGAGCAAACAGCTCCTGGCAGGCCTTAGGGACTTTTCTTGCCACCACAGATGGTAGCTCCTGGTGATTTTCTGTTGCTTTCTCTTTTTCTCTGACTGCTAGCTACCCTCAGTGTTACTAACTCCAGGTCCTGATTGCTTTTGATGCCAATTGCTTTTGGTGTCATCCGCTCTTGTGGCTGCCTGCTTTTGGCACTGGCAACCTTTGATATCTGGTTGCTGGTCACTTTTCGTGTCACTCCTCCCCCCCCGCCCCCCACTAAGGATTGAACTCAGGACCTTGCACTTTCGAGGCAGGCGAGGCGCCACTGAGCTAAATCCCTGGCCCTAGTAACCTTTGATGTTACCAGCTGCTAGTGTACCAGCTCAGCATACTCTGTTCAAAATAGAAACCACCAACAAACAAAAATATGCCATCAAGAAGGGGGTTTATTGGAACTTACACTGCCGGACTAATAGGAATGGTGACAGTGATTGACATCGCTAAAGGTATGAGGAGGTTGCTTACGTGGGGAAAAAAGGTGAGCTCATGCATGTGCAGTGTCAAACTTTGTGTCTGGTCAAGACAAAGGGAGAGGCTCCTCACACACCTGACTGAGGAGGGCTGCAGAGGGGCAGTCACCTAGAGAGGCTGCAAGGCAGAATTGTCTGGGACAGGTCTGCATGTGCAGCTTTCTGCAGCCTAAGAAAATGTCTCCTCGAGCCATCATGGGGTGCCGATGTCAACAGGCCAGCTGCAAGGCAGAAAGGCAGCTACAAAAGAAAGATCAAAAGTACCTTTCAGGGAGCACTGAGACCTTCTCTACTGTTTCAGTGCCAATATTTTCTAAATTTGTAAATATTCTCTGTCTGATTAAGATCTATTTGCTGGAAGTCCTTCCTCCTTATTCTGTGTCAGCCGAAGTCTTTTAAAATATATATAGAGAGAGGGCCGGAGATGTAGCTCAGTGGCTCCATGTCTGCCTGGTAAACGCAAGGTCCTGAGTTCGATCCCTGGTACCAAAAAAATAAATATACATAGAGAGAGAGACAAAGACAGGCATAACTGTGCAATGTTTTGTATGTAACACAGGAAAATTGCAAATATTTATAGCTACTGTTTGTGCATATTTTCATAGTGTATATATATGCATTTATGCATAATATGTATACAATGTCTATAATTAGGTCAGAGCATTCTTCTCTTTCAGATATGAATAGGTGGGGTGAATCTTGGCTAACATTTCTGGGGCTTCAACATTAGTGAATGTTGTCATATCTAACTGTAGAAATTTGATTTTAAACTAGTTTTGTTATTAACAAATACACTATTGCAGTCATATTATTTTGGCTTTCCTGGACTCATAAGTTACTTATTAAAGAGTGACTTGGTTCATTGTATCTAAATACACTTTCTTCAAAAGCAGAGTTTTATCCCTATTGTAAATAAGATAGCAGCCCCCACCTCATAATGCAGTTACTTTTTTTTTTGGTGCCAAGGATCGAACTCGGGACCTTGCACTTGTGAGGCAGGCGGCAGAACCACTGAGCTAAATCCCCAGCCCTTTATAGGAATATATTTTCTTTTCTTTGTTTTTTGGTAGTGGGGATTGAACTGGGTCCTTGCGGTTGCAAGCAGGCGGCGAAACCACTGAGCTAAATCCCCAGCCCTGCAGTTGCACTTACTTTTAAATAGTTAATTGTAAGGTTCTGGAAACTGGCTAGTGTGACTTAGAAATCAAACACAGACCGCCAAGATCTTGCTGATGCTCTTAGGCAGCATCTGTGCCCCATCAGCAACTTTCTCCCTTTCTTTAAGCTAAACATTGTTCACATTTGCTTTCTGGGCAAATACAATCCTGTATGCCAGACAGTATTAATAGAATACCAAAGCATTCGAACAGCATTCTTACTTTCTGTGTGAATAGCAAGAGGAAATCCTAGGAAGTGTTTAATTTGGTATTTTGAGAGTATGTATTGCATTTTGACTACAAAAGAGCTAGAGATTTAGCTCAGTGGTTTTGCTGCCTGCTGCACAAGTACAAGGACCAGAGTTCAATCCCCGGTACCAAAAAAAGAGCTGTTATTTATAATTAGGCAAGCTATAAAGTTATGGTTTTAAATTTAAATTTAAATTCTCAATACTTTCACAACACTAAAAATGTTTATTAATACTACCTTTATGGTTCAACTATCTTCTCATTTTCAGTAAGGGAACCAAAGTACCCCTGAATATTTATATTTGAGTATCTGTAACTCTGCTATTTTATGTCTGCCAGTTTGGGAGATCCATAAACCTAATGTGCTTTAAAGAGCTTTCCTCCTTTTAATTTTCTCTGAGCAGACCAGTCTCGAGAGATGAAAGAATATTGGAAACATTTCTGTGAAGCTAGACAGAGGAATAAAGGTCATTTAAGTTTTCTTACTGTCAAACACTTTGTGTGGGTTGAAGGTGTTATAAATATAAAATGGAAAGTTAATTTTTCTTTTTGGTGTGTAAGAGTAGGACAGGCTGAACTGTGAAAATGCAGAGTTCTTTGTTGAAAAATTATTAAGAATTTTAAGACAGTAACAATGGGAGATTATGCCATGGATGGGACCCTGGTAAACACAAGGACCTGTTTTGACATTTTAGGCCATAAATTCATGTAACTGACATATAAGAGAAACTACAAATTATCAACATGGGAATAGCCCAGGAATAATCCAAAAAGGAAGATTCTCCAATAGATGTTGATAATGTTTATGGTCATGTTAGGGCTTATAAAATGATACTCCAAAGGATGACATTTTGACATACTGAGCACTTTGAATCAAAGAAATCCGTAGGTCTTAGAAGCCGCCTTAGAATCCAGGTCTCTCTAATCTTCCCTTATTCTCCTGACTACCCTATCCTAAAGTGTGTGTGTGTGTCTCTCTCTCTCTCTCTCTCTCTCATGACTTTATCTGACAAAAGGAAATTATTTCAAATAAAATGCAATTGGTTTGTACTCCCTCCTTAAAATCACATTAACCAGAGGCAGGTCTACCCACGCCCTACCAAGGTTCTGAGTCGCACAGAACATGCTGAATCAGTCTGCTGCAGACAGACAGGTCTGTGCACGCCCTACCGAGGCCCCGAGTCAAGCGGAAGACACCGAATCACCCCGCTACAGACAGGCAGCCACCTGGTTCCACACTACAAAGACGCAGAGGACACCAGACCACCAGACCAAGGTACTGAGCCCCCCTGCTCCTGGCCCAGAGGCAGGGGCTTCTGAGCAGCCGTCCCACTGCTCCTGGTCCAGAGGAAGGGGCTTCCCAGTCACCATCACTCCCACTGCTCCCAGCCCAGAGGAAGGGGCTTCCGGGCCACCATCCCTCCCACTGCTCCCAGGCCAGAGGTAGGGGCTTCTGAGCTGCCATCCCACTGCTCCTGGTCCAGAGGAAGGGTCTTCCCGGCCACCATCCTTCCCGCTGCTCCCAGCCCACAGGAAAGGGCTTTTGGGTCACCATCCCTACTGCTGCACCCGGCCCCTGGCCCACCACTCCTAGCTCACAGGAGGTAATCCATGCAGGTGCTAACAGCCCCCCGCCCCAGCTGAAATGAGAAAACACTTAAATAAGTATCAAAACCAGACTTCCAGATCACCTACAGCAACCCCAAAGGGAAATGAGATGGAACACTCTGATTCTCAACCACCTGGACCCACTGAACTGGCAACAAAAGGGGATCTGGAAAAAATGAAATCAGGAATAATTTCTCATATAACAGGAGAAATTCTGCCCCTAGTGCAAGACATGATTAATAAATCTAGAGAGGAGCTCAGGAACAT
>NW_004624829.1:850792-863022 GCF_000247695.1 Heterocephalus glaber
AGATGCATTATGTAAAGGTACAATTCCCAATGAGAAATGTAATTGTGTTGTATACCTACAATGTACCAATAAAAGAATTTAATACAAAAAAATCACATTAACCAGGGGCCAGGGCTTTAGCTCAGTGGCACCGTGCCTGCCTTGGAAGCATAAGGTCCTGAATTTGAGCCCCAGAGAAAAGTAAACACTGAACAAGGGACTGAGAAGCCAGATGTGATGGTACATGTCCATAATCCCAGCACTTGGAAGGAAGAGGATCCTAAGTTCAAGACCAGCCTGAGCAACATAATGAGTCCAAAACAGGCCTGGACTACATATTACATAGTGAGACCCTGTCACAAAAAAGCAGAGAGAGAGAGAGAGAGAGAGAGTAAGTGGGTATAGTGCCACACCCCTGTAATCCTAGCACTCTGGGAAGCTGAGGCAGGTGAATCTCAAATTTGAACCTAGCCTGAGCAATTTGGCATCTTAGCAAAACCCTATCTCACAATAAAAAATGGACTATGGATATAGCTCAATTCAAAGGCCCTAGCTTTGTTACTGTGGGTGATGAGGGTCTGGGACTGGGTCCTAGGTTCTTGAGTGCATTGAACAAAGAATTAGACGTGGCATGAAATGATTAGGAATAGAGGCAAAGTTTAAGGCAATAATGCACTCAGAGTGAGGGGGGCTCGGGGCTCTCACACTTGTGAAAAGAAAATGGCATGAGAGCTGAGAGCATAAGATGTAGAGGTTTAAAACACTGTGCTAATTTTGGGGTGCCTCTGTTTAGGGTCTTCCAGAGCATAACTGACAACATGATTGACAAGAGTGCTGAGTCACATCACCTGCATCTACTGCACATGTCCTTTCCCATAATTCACTTTGTTACAACTGGATGTATGAGACGCAGTCCATGTGCATGAACCTTCAATGAGCTCCAGGTGAAGAAAGGTTTCTGCAGGTCATTGGTGTGTGTGGATCCTGGTTTAGAATTTTGGAATTTTCCCAGGCAGGTTTAGGGATCTTTGCTTTTCTTATGTCTGCCTGCATGTAGTAAGGGGTTGGCCTTGGGTTGTTGCTCAGGTGCAGGTGAGTGGAGGGAAGTGGTCCCATAGCCCCAGTTGTAGTGTCTATATTAGGTTCAATCCCCAGTGCTATTGAAAAAAAAAAGTCATCATGCCCAGAGAGATTCTTCATCACCCCCTGTAGGAGCGGCTCACAGAGAGTCATTACCTGCATTAATATGACTACTTTTGTTCCTTGCCTAGTTCTCTCTTTCACCTGCCCACTCGTCACCACCTCCCCCACAGCCCAGAATTTTCTCTCAGGCTATTGTCAGTTCTCCCACCTGTGAATTTCCCTAACAATCGTGTACAACCCATCTTCAGGTTGACTAGACCCCCACTGCTCTCTGTCCTATGAAGAGGGGTGTTTTGAATATCATCGGGATATTGGGCACTCTCCTGGGATTCTCTGTGCATATAATAAACACACATGCTTTTCTCTCCTGCTGATCTATTGTCAGTTTATTTCACAGACTTCAGGGATGGATGTAGAATTCCCTTTGTCCCTACAGTTACAAGACTGTGAACAAAGACCAGCACTGAATAGAATGATTCCTGAATGTTTAACAGGCTTCTTGGGCAGATACAAGTGTGTTAAAAACCCACCTTCAGAGGCAGGTCAGAAGACTGGAGAAAAATAAATGTAACAATGGAAACAACTGGAAATGGAAAAAGCAGCCTATATTTTTATATCATTTAGCAGTGTTATGTGTTCACATAGGTTAATTCTCCTAACAATGAGACGAAATAAAAGAAAGAAATTGCCCCAAAGCATTTGGCTGACTGCCAAAGCAAGACTTCATAAACCTAACAGTGACCCCCTCCCCCAAGCTGTCCTCTGAGTTCTCCCTTTGCTTGGCATTCTACATTCTAAAGAAAAATTGTACCTTAATGATTAAGATGTTAACTGCGAAATAAGTTTTCTTTAGATTTACAGAACCCAGAATATCTTGTGATCCTCAGATAACATCAGAATGCACAAAGCACCTGCTTATTCTTTAGTCCTGTCCTTCAACTAACATAAAACATGTAAATTGCTGTGATGTTTAATTTGCAGAAAAGTAACGTTTGTGTAAAAATTACAGGCACTTGCCTCAGGAGGTCTAGGTCAATTGCAATGTTCCAGCTAGGAAAAAATAGAAAAAGACACATGCCCTGGAAGAGGGAGACCCTACCCCACATGCAGTCTTCTTCCCATGCTTCCTGCACCCTCTCTCCCTCCCTCTATAACCCCTTTCACATACCTGAGTCCTCTAAGGTGATCTTTTTTTTTTTTTTAGGTGAGCTTTTATTAGGGAGCAAGGACATCCCCTGTCCTCTCATGGGGGAGGGTTCTGGGCCTTAAGTAAACCAGATTTTTTTTTTCCCATCAACTCTCATCCCCGTGTACTGGCTTTCCAGCAACAAGAAGATGACTTGGGTCTGGCGACGCAAAGATCTCTGTTCCATAGAACAGAGACTGGCAAACTACAGCAATGAGCCAAATGCAGCCTGCTGCCTGTTTTTGAAAATAAAGTTTTATTAAAACAGAGCTTTGCTCAATTACTTACATATTGTCTGTGGTTGCTTTCACACTACAACAGCTCAGTTAAACAGTTGTGATGCAGACCATCTGGCCTGCAAAGCCTAAAATATTTATTTTCTGTCCCCTTACAGAAGATGTTTGCCAACTGCTGCTGTGAATACTATATCATAACTTAAATGTGGGAATCTGACCTGATTAAATTGCTGCTTTATCCTATAACTTGTGCTTTTGCATTCAAGTTGAATATAACTTTTTGTTTATGAGTACTTTATAATTAGCAGATGCTTATAAATAGATATTTAAATTTTTACCAATTCTTAAGTATAAATGATGCTGTAGCAACTTTTCTTAAACAACAATGTTTTTTAAAACAATTTTCCTCATTTGTTAGGCTCTGTATCCCTCAACAGGTTTATTCCTAAAAAGGAATATATGGGCCAGATAGCATGCATGATGTAAATGTTGAGTTGTTTTGCACAAGTTGACTAAGTTTGTACAATTTGACAAAAATCTGCCAGATGTCCATAAAGCACGGGTTCACCAGGTCAGCCCTGCCAGCAGTCCATGAGAATCTCAGCTTCTCTGCATCCTGTCTTCCCTTGGTGGTATCCACCGCATCGTGCTATTTCTTATTTCATACCTTGCTCACTAAATCATGGTTGCTGCCCTCAGTCAGTCCCTGATCACCTCTTGCCTGGACCCCAAAGGTAAACTAACCAACCTCTTTCCCTTCAATCCACCATTAATCCTGCTTGCTAAAAGAAAATGTGACTGTAGAACTCCTCTGCTTCTGCCCTTAAGTGTCTCTGCATAATTGGCAGGCAAGTTTCAATTCATTAGCATGGCTTCATTAGGTCTCCTTGATCTAGTCGCTGCCTATTACTTTTGCTCCTCCTTGCCTTATATTTCACATTCCAACACAAAATTACTTATTGTTTTCCACACATGCCACTGTGATGATTTTCACTTCTATGTCTTCTTTCTAACTATTCTTCAGAGGGCCATCCCCCCTTCTCCTTCTTTGCCAGTCAACACTCAGTGATCCTTCAGAAATCTTCTCTAGCCAACCCCTATCTCTGGCTGATCATAGGATCCCCTTTGGGTGCCTGCTGCTTCCTGGACTTACCTCAGTCATTAACTTACTACCTCAAATAGCAACATGGCCTATGTGTCTGCATGTAAAGCCCAACTGAACTCCCATGGGCAATGCTGGCTTTCCTTTTAACTTTATCATCTTTTCATTTTCTCCTCTATTTCAGTTTCACTTTTTTACTTCTACTCTATACCTCTGTAGTGGCTTGAATAATATCCTCCCAAATGCATGTCTACCTGGTAACTCAGAATTTGACCTTATTTGGAAATACAGCATTTGCAGAGGTTAGTAGTTAAGGATCATAGGATGACATTATACCAGATTTAGGGTGGCCTTTAGGTCCAGTGACCAGTGTCTTTGCAAGAAGAAGTAGAATCACAAAGAAGGAGATGAGGTGAAAGCAGAGACAGAGATTGGAGCAATGTGTTTACAAATCCATCAGTACTGGGAGCCAGCGGAAGCTGGGAGAGCCAAGGAAGGATTTCCCTGGGGAGCCTTCAGAGCAAGTGTGGCCCTGCTGCCATCTTGGTTTTGGGTTTTTGGCCTCCAGAATTGTGAGACCACAAATTGTCTTGTTTTAACCCACCAACTTTATGGCAATTTGTTATGGTACCTTTAGGAAATGAATACAACTCCCAACACTCACAAAGTTGATCCACAATGCTGGAAGGATCTCTCTCTCTCTCTCTCTCTCTCTCTCTCTCTCTCTCTCTGTCTCTCTCTGTCTCTCTGTCTCTCTCTCTGTCTCTCTATCTTTGTCTCTCTCTCTCTTTCTTACTTTCTTTCTTTGCCTTCCTTCCTTTTATATTTTTCTGTTTTGTATGTATTTTTATTTTTTATTATGTTGTGCAAAAGACAGAATGTATAATGAACATCCACATGTCTGTTGCCTGTTTCAACAGTTACCAATTTGTTGTCAATTGTATTTCATCTTTCCTTCTACCCAATTCCTCTGTATTCTGTCTTATTTTGATATGATCATAGACACTGTGTTGTTTCATCAAAAATTTATTTCAAAATATATCTGTAAAAGGTAAAGACTTCTTTTTTATTTTAAGTGAATCACATAAGGTGTGATCTTTTCTTGTATTATTCCTTTGCTTAAAAGACTTAATGTTCTTCAGCATAAAAAACAATCTCATTAGTTTGGCACTTAAGGAACCTTGGTTTTCGGTTTTGGTTTAGAATCCCAAATAGCCCTGTTTATCTCTCCAACCTCATCATCCAAAATTCTCACTATCCACAGTACAGGATATTCTAGCTATTCCAAACTACTGGGTAAAAGCATAGGAAATGACCATATCTGGAGACCAAAGCAATCAAACATTGGCAGCATCATATAACTCAACTTAATAAAATTAATACTAGTCTTTCTCTTCCTTTTGAGTTTCACTGGCCTTACTTTGGTTTTTGGATATATCTCATAATAGTATAATTGTTTACCTGCCCATCTCTTCACCCAGTAGATAAACTCCTTGAAGGCAAGGGTAAGTATTTTCCTTTGTGCATCCTCAGATTTCTGACACAAGGCCAATGTTCAATAAATATTGTTTAACACTATCATGATGGGTCCATAATTCATATGTCTCACTGTCCAGTGGCTCTGATTTGAATTTGATAGGTTTTGTGGGCTTGAACCACTGGTGGGACTTGCATAACTGTTCCATTGGTGGCTTGTACCACTTCCCAGGAGGACTTTGATTACAATATGCAAAGAAAGATGTTCGTTTAGAAAACCAGACATCATCATATTACAGTTCCTTAATGAAAACGTTAAAATGGTATAAAAAATTGTGATACAGCTAATCTGTGATATAGCAGTTGTAAATGCATATTATATATACCAGCAATGGAGTACTCGTATAATATTCATGTTAAAATCTAGAGAATTAACCATAGATGAACTATTCACAAATATAAATATATTTCTTTTAATTTAATGAAATAAATTTGTTGATTATTGTAATAAGTTCTAATTGATATGAATAGTATTAACTGATTTTTTGGGGGGGTACTGGGGATCAAACTCGGGACCTTGCACTTGCGAGGTAGGCGACGGAACCACTGAGCTAAATCCCTGGCCCCTTAACTGATATTTTTATTTGGGCAGTAATTATTCAAATTCGAGCAACTAACTAGATTTGGTCCATTTATAGCATTTTAATTAATTTTATTAGTATAAAAACTGGTAAAAGTGATTAGATCCATTTGTACCACCAGTGGTACAAGCCACCTGATGGGGCAGTCGTGTGTGCACCACCGGTGGGTGAGTCAAGCCAGCAGGGACATGTAAAGAGCAACGACTCCATCTACTTTAGTCTTCCACAGCTCCCTTCTCCCACAGACCCTGAAGTTATGTAATTCTGAAAGTATCTACATGTTCTCTTCTTTCTATCATTATTAAAAGTGTACATGCTTGTAATATCATGTTTTGTTTTGGTTTTTTCCAAAGTGAAAGCCCCCAACAAGGGCTCTTAGAGATATTGCTTTCCTCTCCGGTGCTGCTATGCCACACCATAAACAGTGCTCTGTGCTAGGGGCTAAAATCTGGGGTTTTCATTTACCTGATTAGACTAAATAAGGAAAAGTTAAGTCAAGTTTAGCTAACAGGACAATAATTCTGGTATTCCTTCACCACTTTGCAGGGGAAAATGCATTTTGTGTTTCATTTTTCATCATTTTAGAAACCATTTCAAAGCTGAGCTTTCATCATGGAAAATGAGTCATCAATTTATCCATTAGTTTCTGCAAACAACTCTAAAACTTACATATTTAAAACAACAATTTGATTTTGATCATGATTTAATGGCTCAGAAATTGAGAATGGACTTAGCTGGAGAGCTCCTTGCTGTTCCATGTGTTCTTGGCTAAGGCGGAAAGGGTGGGGGGTTGGAGTTGGAGGGCAAAGAATCCACTTCCAAGGTGGTTTCTTTAGAAATGGATATGGGGCCTAGGAGCTTACTGGGTGTTATGGCTTGTATCTAGATGTCCCTCCAAAGCCTCATGAACTAACAGGTGGGGCTTTACAGAGCTGGCTGGATCTAGGGTGTATGATACTGGGATTAAGGTATGTGGTACTAAATTAGTCCACTGACTGGTTTAACATAGTTCTGTGTGTAGTGGTTTAGCATAGTTCTGGGTGTGGATATGGGAAGGTCCACCCTGGGTATGGATGGCACCACCCAAAGACTTGTAGCCTGAATGGGATAAAAGGAAAAGGAAGGCTTGCTTTGCTGCCTTTGGCTTGTTCTGCCATAGACTGTTTCTCTACTGCAATGCTTCTCTGCCATGCCCCCCAGCCTTGGAACAAACCAATTATGGACTGAAACCTCTACAGACTGAGCCAAAATACCCTTTCCTCCTTTAACTTTGGGTGTTGGGTATTTTGTCTCAGCAATGAGAAAAGTAACTAAGATACTGGGCTTTCCCCACATGGAGTCTTACCCTTTAGGTCCTTTCCTTGTGGCTTGGGATTATCAGAGCATGTTAGACTCAGGGTGGTTACTTCTTACATGGTAGCTGACTTACAAGAAAGAAAGCAGAAGCTGCCAAGTCTCTTAAAAGCTTACATCTGGAATGGATACAACATCATTTCTGCTGTACTCTGTTGATAAAGCAGCTCCAATGCAGCCCAGATCTCAGGGAGTGGAGAAATAGGCTATGCTTCTGGATGGGAATGGTGGACAGAAGGCATGTCCATTTTTAATTTGACACATCATCTTTCGTCTGTTTGGACCTGTGAAGATTGAATCATATTTCAGGAGCTACTCATGAGTCTATGATGAGGCCCTGCTGAGCTTGGATCTATCGGCTATGTAATGATCTTATTCTGACTTTAGATCCTCACTGAGTTCACACAAATATTGAGCATTTTTAAAATAACAACTAATGAAAATCATAGCACATTTTATTTGGTGGCTGAAATGTCTATGTTTTTATCTTACAAAAACATTTTTTTCCAAGTGCTGGGATTTAGCTTAGTGGTTCCACCACCTGCCCCGCAAACACAAGGTCCTGAGTTCGATCCCTGGTACCAAAAAATCCCTTTTTTTTCCTCTCTAGTACACCACACTATTCACCAGAGGAAGACTGGAAAATAGCTATTTAAGTAGAAATACTGGTTAAGAATTGGTGTGATGGCATCTTGCAAAAAGTGAAATTCAGTGGAAGCCAGGTTCTTTCTGGGCCACATATTTTATATATATGTACACTGAAGGGCACCATGGGATACCATGATAAGTCTGATTCATCTGTGAGTTTTTTTAATATATACTTTAGGTCTGTGGGTTAGCCTCAAGGGTGTTTGATATCAACTAGGATCAAGATAAAAGAGACTGTTTGATTTTGGCTTCTCATATCTCTGGCTAAACTCAAAGACCACTTTCAGTCAAGGCAAGTCCCTTTTCACATCACAACCTGCGATGCTCAGGGAGACTGACCATGCCTTTCTGATGCTCGGATATTATATAACTTTTGGAATATTATTTAATATTCAAGAATTTTTTTCCTAATTTTTTTTGACAATTGCCATCTGATTGTAGGTTCATTCCCTCTATTTTGTCAATGCAATTATAGCAGTCTAAAGAGTTATAAGTCCACTGAGGATAGAAAAAGATTGGAACTTTCTTTTTTGTTTGTTTGTTTTGTTTTGTTTTGTTTTTTGGTACCGGGGATCGAATTTGGGTCCTTGCGCTTGTGCAACAGGCGACAAAACCACTGAGCTAAATCCCCGGCCCAAGATTAGAACTTTCAACATGCTAATTTGTGCATATTTGGGTGTGCATGGAGTCTACTTATTGGATAAGGCAGAGGCTGCATGTTAGGAAATGCTGTAGACCACTTAGTTTTTCTTAAAGACAGAAAATGGACAACAGCCTGCTCTTCTGACCCCAGTCTGCAAACAGGCACATTGGCATGCCTTTATCACAAAGGAGACCAAGCCAGCGTTTGGCAGGACAACACCGATACACATGTTGATGATGAATCAGCAGCATGATATTAAAAAACAAAGAACTGCATCTTTGGAAGGGGCTGTATTTAGCCGCCTTGGATATTTGTGACATCATACTAACAAGGGACTTAGCAACAAATAAATCTCGCAAGGATACTGTGGAGAAAATATGCAGTACAAATAATCCCTTAGTAAAAGACAAGGAACATCTGGAATTTATCAGCAGTAGCAAATGAAACTGCATAGTTCCCTTTTGGGATTCTTTATTCATAGTCAAATTAAATGTGCTATTTTTAGAATCTTTGTTTTTTTAAAATTAATTTTATTGGTACACTTAAGGTATACAGTATAATGGCACTCACCATTGGAAATTTGCACCTTTACATAATCTCTCTTGGTTCTTATTTTTTCCTAATTCCCCCACCCTCTCTTCAACCCCTCCATAACTCCCGATTTACAAAGACTTTGTTTCCATTTTTTCATTTTCTCATATTAATTCCATTCCCTTCTTCCTTTCCCCTACCCCTCCCACTTCCCCTTCCCCTTGGCCCCTTTTCTTCCTATGTCCATTATCTATTATACCTTTTAGTCCTTATTTACACTTTCAATTTCTCCAACTGGAGAAATTATTCGGTATTTACACGTGTGTCCTATTTATTTCACTTAAGAGTATCACCTCAATGTGCATCCATTTAGCTATAGATGTCTCTAATTTCTCATTTTTTATGGCTCAGTAGTACTCCATTTTATAAAAAAAAAAAACACAACTTCTTTATCCAGTCTCCAGTTGATGGGCAATTGGGCTGCTTCCAAGTTTTAGGTATTACAAATTATGCTGCTATGAACATGAGTACACATATATCACTGTGGTATGATTCTTTTAATTCTTTAGGGAACATACCCAGCAGGGGAATAGCTGGGTCAAATGGGACTTCCAATCCTAGTTCTTTGAGGCATCTCCATACTGATTTCCATAGTGGTTGCACCAGTCTACACTCCCACCAGCAGTGGAGCAGGGTTCCTCTTTCCCCACAGCCCCGCCAGCATTTGTTATTGGTTGATTTCTTGATAGCAGCCATTCTTTCTGGGGTGAGGAGGAATCTCAGCATTGCTTTCATTTGCATCTCTCGAATGACCAGTGATGTTGAACATTTTTTCATATGTTTATTTGCTATTTCTACTTCTTTGTCTGAGAAATGTCTGTTCATTTCAGATGTCCATATTTGGATTGGGGTCTGTAAATTTGGGAGGTCTGATTTTTTCAAGTTCTTTATAGATTCTAGATAGTAGACCTTTGTCTGAGGGACAGCTGGTGAAAATTTTTTCCCACATTGTGGGTTGTCTCTTCACAGTGTTGGTGGTTTCTCTTGCTGTGCAGAAGCTTTTTAGTAAGAAGAGATCCTACTTGTTGATTGTGCTAGTTCATGGGCAACTGAGGTTTTGTTCATAAAATCTTATCCTACACTAATGTTGTCTTCAAGAGTTCTTCCTAACCTCTCTTCCAGCCAGTTTAGTGTTTCTGTTTTAATATTTAGATCTCTAATCCATTTCAATTTTAGTTTAGGGCATGGTGAGAGATATAGGTCTAGTTTTAATCTTTGGCAAGTTGAAACCCAATTTTTCCAGCACCATTTATTAAAGAGACTATCTTTCCTCCAGTGAGGCTGTTTGGCTCCTTTGTCGAAGATGAGGTGGCTGAGTGTGTCTGGAGTTGTTTCTGCATCTTCTCATCTGTTCCACTGGTCCTCGGGTCTGTTTCTTTGCCAGTACTATGCACTACTTTTTATCACAGTAGCTTTGTAGTATAGTTTCAAGTTGGGGGTTGTGATACCCCCTACCTTGTCTTTATTGCCTAGAATTGCTTTTGCTATTCTGGGTCTCTTCTTGTTCCAAATGAATTTTTGGATAGTTTTCTCCAGGTTTGTGAAGTATGCTGCTGGAATTTCACTTGGGATTGAATTGAATCTATACAGCAGTTTTGGAAGTATGGCCATTTTCACTATGTTGATTCTTCCTACCTAGGAGCAAGGGGTGTCTTTCCATTTTCTGATATCGTCTTCAATCTCTTTTCAGAGTGCTATATAGTTTTCAGAGAAGAGGTCTTTGATTTCTTTCATTAGGTTGATTCCTAGGTATTTCAGTTTTTTGGATGCTATTGGGAAAGGAATTGTTTGCCCTATTTCTCTCTCAGTGAGTCTGTTGTTCGTGTAGAGGAAAGCTATTGATTTTTGTGTGTTGACCTTGTATCCAGCTCCTTTACTGAATTTGATTGTTAAATCTAAAATACTTTTGGTGGAGTTCTTGGGGTCTTCTATATAGAATATCATGTCATCAGCAAATGACAATTTGACTTCTTCATTTCCTATTTTTATTCCTTTTATTTCTTTCTCTTGTCTAATTGCTGTGGCTAATGTTTCTAAAACTATATTGAACAAGGGTGGTAATAGTGGACATCCTTGTCTTGTTCCTGGTTTTAGTCTGAGGGATTTCAGTTTTTGACCATTTAGTATGATATTTGCTATTGGTTTTTCACAGATAGCTTTTATCAGATTGAGGTAGAGACTGTCTATTCCAATTTTTTGTAGGGGTTTTATCATAAATGCATGTTGGATTTTATCAAATGCTTTTTCTGCATCTATTGAGATTATCATATTTTTTTGTCCTTGGCTCTATTAATATAGCATATTACATTTATTGATTTGCATATGTTAAACCATCCCTGCATCCCTGGGATGAATCCCACTTGGTCAGGGTGTATGATCTTCTTGATGAATTTCTGCATTCTATTCACCAGTATCTTATTGAGGATTTTGCATCTAAGTTCTGTAGTGAGATTGGCCTCTTTTTCGAGTGGGTCTTTCTCTGCTTTGGGGATCAAGGTAATGCTTGCTTCCAGGAATGAATTTGGGAGTATTGCTTCCCTTTCAATTTCATTGAAGAGTTTAAACAGTAGTAGCAGTAGTTCCTCTCTAAATGTCTTGTAGAATTCTGTAGTGAAACTATTAGGACCTGAGCTTTTCTTAGTTGGTAAGTTTTTAGTTACATTTTCAATTTCATGGATTGGTATTGGGTTGTTTAGAATTTTTAGGTCATCTTCGTTCAACTTTGGTAATTTACACATATCTAGGAATCTGACCATTTCTTCTGTGTTTTCCATCTCATTGGCCTATAGGTTCTTGAAGTAGGTATTGATGATCCTCTGGATTTCTGCTGGGTCTGTTGTGATTTCACCCTTTTCATTCCTAATTGCATGAATTTGGGCCTTTTCTTTCCTTTTTCTGATAAAGTTGGCTAAGGGTTTGTCAATTTTGTTTATTCTTTGAAAGAACCAACTCTTGGCTTCATTGACTTTTTATATTATTCCCTTAGTTTTTATTGCATTGATTTCTGCCCCAATCTTTATAATTTCCTTTCTTGTATGAGCTTTGTGTTCGTCCTGCTCTTCTTTTTCTAGAAGCTTGAGGTGCAGCATCAGGTGGTTTAATTTGGCTCACTCCATTTTTCTAATATGAGTATTCACCGCTGTGAATTTCCCTTGTAAGACTGCTTTCATTGTGTTCCATAGATTCCGATATGTTGTATTGTCATTGTCATTTAATTGAAGGAACTGTCTGA
>NW_004624829.1:864807-915333 GCF_000247695.1 Heterocephalus glaber
CATTTTTTCCAGATCCTCTTTTGTTGCCAGTTCAGGGAGTCCAGGTGGTTGAGTATCAGATTGTTCCATCTTGTTTCCCTTTGGGGTTGCTTTAGGTTATCTGGAAGTCTGGTTTTGAGACTTGTTTATATGTCTCCTCATTTCAATGGGAAGGGGGAATGGGATGTGTGCTGCTGGCCCCCATGCAGCTCACCTCCTCAGCACTGCTGGTTGTGGTACGGTGACCTGGAAGGTTCACCTCCTCTGCACTAGGGGTAGCTCTACTCCTTGGTGCTGGGGGTGGTGGTATGGTGACCCAGAAGGTTCACCTCCTCTGTGCTGGGGGCAGCTCTCCTCCTGGCACTGGGGCAGAATCTTTGTTTTTTAATGTTTTGAGAGGAAATGAGTGTTCTTGACACTAAGGAAGGTGTTGTATAGAAATAAACCCACAGTGAAAGGAAAGCAAAAAAAAAATAAAGCTAAAGAATAACCGATGCTAGTGAAGGTGTAGTTGCATTTCTAATAGGTACCTTGTCTGAAAAATGAATATGCCTTCATTCATCAATTGGTATAACAGTTTAAAATTAAGGTATTTAAAAAAGATGTAGGGTCCAAGATATCAGAATATGGACTATGTCAAAAACATTTTTAATAACAAAATCTGTTTTAGGGTAAAATAATAACTTGATGAAATATTGCTAATATTTCTAGAAACTTCAAATTTTGCTACAGTAGTCTGCTTGTTTGACATAATAATTAAAGTTTAAATTGAAAACTAGAAAAACTTTATGCAACTAAAAATGAATTTTGTTTGGGAAGTTCAAATTTTCCCTCTGAAATTTTGATAACAAACTAACAGTAGATAGGTTACCAAGAGAGAAGACACCCAAACTTGTTAACCTCCATTAAGTAGAGGAGCCATATAAAATATTAAACTCAAAGAAGAGTCAGGTATTTGAGCCTTTAAATACCTTCCTCAAAGAGGAGAGGGAAATGTGGAATATAGGTGATTTAGAGGAATAGCAAATGATTTTTAGGGAAGATGCTTAGGTCCAAAAGAATAAACAAGTTCCTCTGGCTCTAAGTGGTGTGTTTGCTTTTCAATCTCTTCCTGTGATTTCAGCTTAATCATCCTTTGTTAATGAAATTTTAGCAAAAAGACTGAAGACAGCTCTTATTATTTTTAATGTTTTTTATTAGCCTATGTTTGCAATGTGTAATGAATACATTCCTTGTGGGGAATTGATACATGTACGTGACACTGCTTAATTCCTTTTTCATGCCCTTCCCCTCCCTTGCTTTCCTGGTCCTTCCCATCTCTTGGTCCCTCTTCCATTTGCAAAAGCTCTATTTCTATTTTCTCTTTCTTTTTTTTCATCCCCTTTCTGTCCCCTCCTTCGTCCTTCTTGTTCCCATTACCATTTGGAAAAGATCTCCCTACTTCCTATTATATTTTATTTTGCTCTTTATATTTTGGGTTTCTCAAATTTGAGAAAATATGAAGTATTTCAGCTTGTGTGCTGATTTATTTCACTTAAACATTATGGTCTCAAGGTGCATCCATTTTCCTACAAATGATGCAAGTTTATCCTCCTTTATGGCAGAATAGTACTCCATTGTGCATAAATACCACATTTTCTTTATCCATTCATCTGTTGATGAGCATATAGGCTGCTTCCAAGATTTAGTTAGTATGAATTATGCTGCTATAAACATAAGTATGCATGGATCACTGTAATACCAGTGCTTTTCTTTAGTGGATCCCACCATTAGGTACATAAGGAAACTTTGGAGAAAGCCCCTTCCTGTGCTTCTGGAGAGAAAGAGGCTTAAGAGTAAGGTAGGAGGCAAGCTGTGGGAAGAAGGCCTGGCCTTGAGGCTGCTTCTTTAGCATGGCAAAGCACTTGGGGTATTGTTTTCTGAGCCTCAACAGTTTCAATCAATCTACTTTCTCCAATATTCTACAACAGCTATGCTTGTCAGATCTTATTTCATTGCAGGGGCTGGACGCATTGGCTTCGAGCAATGATCTAGAAAGAAAGGAATTCAGGAAGAAAAGCAATAGAAGCAATAGTTGAATAAGAAATGAATGATAAAAACAACAACAGAGCAACGAAGCAACTCCTTGAGGTCTGAGGACAAGCACTTTCATAATACACACCCAGGAGAGGCACAGGAACAGTCAACTTCGAAAATCATTATATTTCATTAAGTCTATGTCCTGAATAAAGTGATGCCACTGTAGGGTTTATGAAGCCAGTGCCTTCAAAGGGAAAAGGAAGAATCTAGTTAGTGTAGAAAGCAGAAATCTTCAGGATAAATGAAAGGAGGATTTAGCTAAGGTGGCAAGCCTCCGCCCACCAATTCTGTCACTACAATCACTTAATGAGCTATGTACAATCCTGTGATTTTATGACTCTCAAGTTTTGATGGTGTTTTATACAAAATGGAAAAATTCCCATTCTTGAGAAATATTATCTTATGCGGCTGGTCATTTGCAATCAGCACAATGAGTGGTTCACCCACTAGGAAAATTGAGTTACTTGAAGGGGATACTCATTTCTTTTTATTAAAGTCTCTATTCAGAAACTTCTGTTTTTGAACTCTAAGGTTGTTATGGGGATTAAAGGAGACAATACATGTAAAGTGCTTAGAATTTGTCTGGCACATAATAATTTCTCAGTAAACATTATTTAGGGTTGTGATTGATTGCTATATCAATTTTAAGCAAGATTTGTCATGTAAGACTCAAGTGTCAGAGCATACATTTAATTTCTTTTTCAGCTAAAGCCACTCTCGAGCCAAATTTTCTAGGAAAAGTTGGCATTTGATGTTAGTTTATTAATAAGGGATAGAGAAGACATGTAGTCTTAAGAAATGAAGTGCTATGCTTCTGCATTTTAATTGTGAAGTATCTCTTCAATATGTTGATTTGGGGAGGGGAATATTTAAAATTGGCTTGCCAAAATGAGTCTCAAAATTTCCTGACATAAGGCAGGTATGGTGGCACATGCCTGCAATCTCAGCTACTTGGGAGGCTAGGACAGGAGGATCACAAGCTCAAGGTCAGCTTGGGCAACTTAGCAAGACTCAAAAGAGTCTCAAAAGAATTTAAAAAGGGGTGAGGATGTAGCTCAGTGGTAGAGCACTTGCCTAGCATGTGCGAGGCCCTAGACTTGATCTTCAGTACTGGTAAAAAAAAAAAAAAAAAAAGAAGCCTGACATCTGACATATAGTAGGTACTCAACAAATGCTACCTTCTGCTCACCTTGTATAACTCACACCCCTATTGTCACTGTTCTTTTCTATGTCTCTAAACCTTGATTCTGGTCAAGCTACGGTCACTGCATTATTGTTCTCTGGGCCTTCTCTTAACCTTATTACTCATATGTTGAAAACCCTCAGCTTTTCTTTCCATGCTTCCAAAAGCCAAGTATGGTGTCCACCATGAAGCATTTCTGAGCCATATGAAGCCTGCTTAGGAGTGAAGAGGAACTGAGAGCTGGCACAATATAAACAGGAACCTTCCAGAGTCTTCCAGAAAGAATAGATGAAAAGACATCAGTGAACCGGAGGAATGTAAGGTGTGAGGACTCAAAAATATGGCATTCTTCCTAGAAAGATGCCTATGGTTTTTCACAATGTCCTTCTGGCTTTGGAATCAGTTCTAAGGAAGACAGGGAGGAGGCTTGAAAGTGGGCTAAGATTGGGTTAATAATTCCAAATTTGATGGTGGCAATACCAAAGTGGAGAGAATCTACCTGACAGCATCCAGAATAATGTGACTGACTGTAAGGGTCAGCCTGAAGTCATAAATCGAAGTCCATTAGAAAGGATATTTTTGCTCATGGGAATTTTAAAGATTGTGAAACTGTGAAATTCCATGCATATTGCTAATAAAATACTTTTTAGATATAAAATTTGTTAGAAAAATTATCTAAAACTTTGAAATAAAGCAAAAGAATGACTGCATCTTCTTTTACTGACACAAGACAGCTTTTCCAATCAGGCTTACTCAAGAATTATTTACCCTAGAGGGAAGCACACCTAAATTAGACTTACTATTTACTCTTAATTAGGGCTCAGACTTTTGAGAGGTTATGCACGTTAACCTTTTTGTTTTCTTTTTTCTTTTTTGGGGGGGTTTTGTTGAGAAGTAAATAATTTCTGTCCAGTAAAATAGATTAACCCTGGGCTAGGGATTTAGCTCAGTTGTTCCCGCCGCCTGCCTTGCAAGCACAAGGACCCAAGTTTGATCCCCGGTACAAAAAAAAAAAAAAAATAGATTAACCCCAAAGGTTATGTCTTTGTATCTCTAACACATTAGCTACATTTATATCTAATTTAGTAACCCCAAAGGTTATGTCTTTATATCTCTAACACATTAGCTACATTTATATCTAATTTAGTAAAAATTATCCCTTTTTTCTTCTGTCAAAGACTGTATATACTCAGTCTCTCTAATTCTCCTTTGAATCAGCCTTACTACTCTGCTCTTTGAGTTAGCTTTCCTTCACTGTGACAAAATACCAGAAGCATTGGACTTATAAGAAGAAAAGGCTTCTTTTGGCTCATGGTTTCAGAGGTTTTTGTCATGGTAGGCTGGCTGTTGATTTGGAGGCTATGGTGGGACAGAATATCACAGAGAGAGCATGTGGGAAAGGAAGCTCCTCACTAATGGTAGCTGGGAAGCAAAGAGAGGAGAAGGAGGGCCTGGGTTCCCAATATTCTTTTCAAGGCCGCACCCCCATGTGACCAGAAGATTTCCAATTAGGTTCTTCCTCTTAAAGGTTCCAGCACCTCCTGGGACTGGGAACCAAGTCTTCAACACATAGGCCTTTGGAGAATACTTATCCAAACCATAACACTTTTAGTAATGAGTTAAATAAACCAGATATGTGCTCATTTTATATTTGTATAGGAGTCATGTTTTTAATGTTTAAAATACTAAATTTTGATAAACTCTGGTCTAAAAGTCAGAATCTTTACGGAGAAGTATTTAGGAATTTAAGAAAGGCTATTAAAAATAAAACAGTGCTGAAGTCTTCCTTCTTCTAGCAAATTTGAAACAAATTAGAGATAAAGAGCTGGAACACTTCATTTCTAATGATAGTCAACCAGTTCAGAGAGTACCATTCTGAATGCTGCAAATGTGATCATCAGACAGATGTGCTAGCAATGAGATAATGTATAACAAAGAGCTGAACTAAGTAATTCACCAGGTGAGTGCCTTTTTAAAATCTTGAGTTCATTTAACTTCAACGTCTGTGTCAGTTTTGAATTTAAGATAAACCATCACTTGACAGTTCTCCTAACGCACTGGAAGCCCACAAAAAAAGAATGGGAGGAAAATGTTATAGGTCTTCTATTCTACTTTCAGTAGAATTTGTAATTTTAAACAATCTTCCAGATTCCTTTCTTTGTTTGCCATATACCCAATGGCATGTGTAAAGACTAAAAACTTACTGAGATACTACTTTTTTGTTTTGTTTTGAGATATTTGATAGGTTTCAATTGTTTTCCTCAGAAACTTCTGGAAGAGACATTGCTGTCCCCATGATGGAGATGTGCTGGAATTTGGAGAATGGATTCAGTATAATGCAGTGGTGAAAAGTTTAGGTTCACCAGATAAACTGTATGGTTCAAATCCCAGTCCTACCACTTCCTAGATAGATTCTAACTATTTAACCACTCTGAACTTCAGTTTCTTTACTTGTAAAATTGACCTAGTAATCAGACTTATCAAAGTCTTCAAAAAGTGGGTGCTATTATTATTTCTTGGGCAGGGGACACATAAATATGCAAATCTTTCCCATTTTGTACATGGCTTACCTTTTGGGTATCTGTTTAACTCTTTCTGCTCTTTCTCCACTTTACTTTCTAGTCCACAAAGCCATAGTAAGAAACTAATAATTTTTAATATTCATTTTCATTTACCCAATAAAGTTATTACACTCTTTTTCAGAAACAAAAAGCAAAAATTAAAAATGTTAAATATATCATTTCTCTGAAAGAAAGAATTTATTCCATGGGTATATTCCTCACTTTTTTCTTTGTAGGCAACAATGCTTGTCTCCTGCACCTCAGTGAGATTGTTTGACTTTTCCTGAGCCTTGAAGCCCAGTCATAAAGAGGACGTCATGGCTTTTTTTGTTATTCCCTCAATAATAGTGTGCGTGTAACCTAAAGCTGTCACTGTGCATAAGAGAGAGAAGAAACATCCACTTCAGTCACGATTTGATCTGTATTCCCAGCTCTGGTCTTATCAAGTATGACAGCCTAATTATAAGGCTTCCTACACAAGTTATCTAGGCAACCAAGATCATCTTGCCCTGACATAGGTCTCCTGTGTTGTAATGCGGTTCTTCCTGCTGTATTCAGAGAATGTGTTTATATGGGACTAATCTTTCCAGCAATTCTTGGCAATTTCACCCTCAAATTTCTAAAGTTGCCTGAGATAATCTACTTAGTTGACATCTCTAGAGGCCATGAATGGCAATGGAGGAAGGGTTCTGAAGACACTGGATATAGAGTTGATGCTTCGTACAAATACAGTATTAACTACATGTACAAAGGACACACAATTGGACAAGGGTACTTAGGGTTGACAAAAGTTTACATGAGAAGTTTTAGCTGGTGGAGGCAAAGGTTTAGTTAACTGCAAGCCGCAGGTGACCCAGAAGTGTGATTGAGTTGGGCGTGCCTGAAGACAGACGAGACTGGGCTGCAAATTTGTGTTTCTCCTTCTATAAAGCTCAAGTTGGAGATTAGTAGTCATCTACTTGGGCTGTTGTATGGAATTTTCTGGCATCAAAATGGAGAACAATAAGATGAAATGATTTCTGGGGTCACTTACACCTATACAAATGGATGCTGCTGTGTTTTAAAAAATTTCCCTCCATATTTAAAAAAAATAGGATTTACCTTTAACAAAATGTACAGATGTTAAGTGCAGTGCATGATGAGTTTTGTCAAAGGTGCATACCTGTGTGACCCCCTTCCCAGTCAAGACATAGAACATTTTTATCATGCCATAAAGTTCCTTCTGACCTTCTGGCAGATTTCATGCCCCTCCCCTATAGGTAATCACTGTTCTGATTTCTATTATCACGGATCCTTGAACTTCATACATATATACTCATTTATAGCTAGCTTCTTGCACTAAGCATGTTTCTGAGATTCACCAATGTTGCTTTATGTATCATAGTTCACCCTGTTTTATCACTGAGTTGTATTCCATTGAAAGAACTTACCGAAATGTGTGATTCCGTCTCCTTATGGTGGATATTTCAGTTGTTGATGAATATGAATGAGGCAGAATAAATATTCTTGTACTGATCCTGAAGTAGACATATGGTTTTGTTACCCTTGGGTAAATATCTAGGAGTAGAATTTCTGAGTCATAGGTTACATAGATTTTAACCTTATAAAGACCTGCCAAGGATTCCAGAGTAACTGTCCCATTTTACACTGCCACCAACCTTGTATGAGCGATCCAGATCTCCACATCCTGGCCACTCTGTTTTTCTTTCATCTTATGTCCACTTCCTCTGGGTGTGTTCTTTTTTTCTTTTAAATTGATTTTCAGCCAATTTTTACATCCCCTGTACGTTCCTAAGGAAGCCAAAGAGATGATCACTGCTACTACCTAAGGTTTACTTGAAAAGTTATCCTAAGCTGATGGGATTACCAGAAAATAGCATGCATGGATAACATCAGAGGAGACTTTAAAGTAAGGTTTAGCTACAAAAATCTGAAAGTAACGGAAAACTGCAGCCTGATTTATGAATATACATGTGGGGAAATACATGGGTGCACTAGTTTATCATTCCTCAGAGCTCCTGAGAATGGCCAGAAAACTCTAGTTTCTAGCATTTTTGAATACAGAAATTTGGCAGCTTGTCCTGGCAATAGGCAGACAGTCAGGAGGAAAGTAATTATTTGCTCATCTATCAAATTTTGAGGTACTTTTGGAAAAAAAAATCCTTGGCAACTGGTAGTGCATATTAGGGGTTCCAGAAATAGAAAAACAGGTTAGACAAAATAATGAGTCTACTAGACATGGAAGAAAATGTCATGCAGAATGGCTTTCTTATGCTATGAATGAAGAAAACATGCAAATTATTAAGCTACCATTTTGCATGGCAGCTTAATAATTTGCCATTATTCATTAAATGCTTATTATATTTTAGGCACTGGACTGTTTTCATATATCAGTTCATTTAATTCTTGCCACAGCCTTGCAAAATAGAAAATATTAATTTCCCCATATAATGGAAGAGGAAATTGAAGTTCAAAGAGATTAAATAATTTACTCAAAGAAACAACTGTCATACAGCAGAGCTAGAATTTGAACCCAACAATGCCATAGCCAAGCTACATTTTGTTAAAAATGTTGAGCTGAACACTCACACTGAAAAGCTTTTTGCGTGTATGTGTGTGTGTGTGTGTGGGGGGGGTGTTTTATGAGGGTGAACAGTAAGTCTTTCAAGTATAAAAAATATCCATTAGAATAAAATTCTGTGGAAGAGGTGGAATGGAAACAGAGGAAATGGAAAAAAAAAGAAAAAAAGAACAATGCTAAGTATCAAAATAATATTTAGATTCTATTGGACACATTTAAATAAGTAATCCCATATTTTATTTTTAAATGTCCATATTTATAATGCATTAGAAATTCTATTCTTTATAATTATTTAAGTTTATAATGAAAAACTTGAGATATCAATTAAAAACGTATGAGGAAGTTCCATGTGTTTTCAGACTTCTTAGAAGTGATATGGCAGCTAAATTTTGAAGACTTTGACTTGTGCAAGACCAGGATCCTGACTTAGTCGCCTTTTAATCCTTAGACTTGGCACAGTGCCCAGAACATACGAGTTTTCATCCGCCTTGGAGGGTGAAGATGCAAGGATAAGAGTAACGATGCATGCAAAAGGCTGTGCTCAAAAGGCTCAGTGCCACAGAGAGGACCTCGTGCACCATCAGGACCTGTGCATAAAACCTAATCTTCCAGCTTTATTTCTTCTGCTCAGAAAATGGTGTTTTAGCATAGCTACCTGATACCAACAAACTGAAATACTCGTAATGATGATAATTATTGTGATCATGGTGTTTTATAGTTTAGACAACACATCATTATAATCTGGACAGTATTTTCTTTCTTTTGGCTCCCACTGGCTAGGAGCTTTCACGAGCTTTATTTCTGTGCCTTAGACAAGTAGCAAAGTACTGGAATGCAGCATGGTGTGTGCCAGGACTAACAATTTGATCAAGGTGGTAAGGGCAAGGGAAGACAGGAGACAAAAGGATAGTGCAGCTTGGGTGTTGTTTAGTTCCAAGCATGTTAGGGGGTGCATGAAGCATAGAGCTGGGAGGGCAGGAAAATGACCTCCTTCCACTCTTCTAGGTTCTTTTGCTGGACTATGAATTAAATTGACATAAGACAGACTAATTGGAAAAAAACTATTTTACTACATGCACACACATGAGAGTCCCATATAGTATGGGAAAGAAATGCAGGGAGCAGGGAGGGAGGAGAAGGGGAAGTAAAAAAAATGAAGATGTGTTATGTACAAGGAGCAACTCCCCACCAGGGATGTAATTACTATGTACTGCAAACATGTACCAATAAAAAATTTTAAAAAGGAATAATCAAGATAGAAAATGAATTAAAGGGAAAAAATAAGGACCAGATGATTGAAGCTCATGTAGCATCCTGAGCTGCAGAAAGGTAGCTGCTAGGCAGTGGTAGAAACACAAGTTATGGTAGGGTGAAGGGAGGAAATGTGGTGAATAAAGTGTGGCTTATTATGGAGATTTTTAAAAGTCTCTCAGGTAATACAAATTTGGAGCAGTCCACTTCCTGATACAGATACTGTGTTGCTCAGCTTCTCATCACTGTGACCAAATTGCTGACACCCACAAATTAGAGGAGAGGTTTGTTTTGACTCACAGTTTTAGAGGATTCAGTCCCTGGTTGGCTCCAAGGTGGAAATATCGTGGTGGAAGGATGTGGCAGAGGAAAGCTGCCTAACCCATCTCATCAGGGAAGCAATGAGCAGGGGAAGACTCTGAGGAGGAGGGTCAGGGAGCAGATATAATCCTCAAGGTCACGTCCCCATGACCCTCCAGACACACCCAGGAATGTGCTTTACTAATCTCATAGGCCTCTCTCAAGGCAATCAAGTTGATGTTCAAGTTTAGTCATCACAGATATTTTAGTAAGGTAGATTTTCCTTCATAGATGTGAATTTCTTTTGCAAAACAACAGCTTTTACAGAGCTACTCTTGTGTCTGCAGCTTCTCAGACTAGCCAGCTCCAAATATGCCAAAGAAATCTATTTTGAGTTGGTCTATTCTGGTCTCCCACAGCCATACTTTAGAGTGGTGCATCCTGAAGCCCAACAGGATCATCAATTTCTGAGAACAAGGGGACGTTCCCTGTGGTGCAGCCATCTATTCATTCATTTAATCAACATGCATTAAACACCCTCTTTGTGCAAGGTCTTGGGATAAATAGGTAAATTATGCTCCCAAGAACGCTGTGGAAGAAGGAAACAGGTCAACGGGCAAATGCATGTAAGCCGGAGGAGCCTGTTTTTACCTTTCAGTCTCCCAGATAAATGCTTTGCCCTTTTCATCAACAGGAGGGAGAAGACCAAGGCGTTTCCTTTTCCTCATCTGCCCAAGTGATTCATGAAGGGCCCCAGCCTTTTCTAAAGGATGTGCTGCCCAAAATATATCCTGAGGAATGGCATAAAACTCAGTGGGATTAATAAAAACTGGGCCTGTTCTATTTGCTTTGAAAGGTCAGCTATTGTAATGTGGAATAAGTGTGGGGGAAAGGTGAGCTTTGGGCTCTGCAAAAAACAGTGGGGAGATTTGAATACTATCCAGCATAGATGAGAGGGCCTTCCTGTGTTTTATCTTCAAAAGAAGCCATATAATTGGGGTCAGCAATTATGAGGGGTGGGCATCAAATGTCTGGCATCCACACATGTATTGTTGGTGGAGAGTTTGAATTCTAATGATGTTCAAAACTCCAGTCGTTGCCCTGGTGCAGTTATTAATAACACCCCCTTTGCTCTTACAACTGTCCTAGGTTAGAAGATAAATTATGTGACTGTAGTAGTAATAAGTCAGGAGAGGAAAATCAAGCCCCACATGCCTTCCTCAGGGAGAAGTAGGACCAAAATACATTTGCTATTAAACTCTTTCATGTTAACATTTTGTAGGTGTGAGAAGTTATAAATCTACTGGAAGAAATCTAGTTGAACAAGCATTGTTTCTGCAGGGCTTAAGTTAAGAGAGTAAAAAAGACAGAAAATTGAGTAGGACTGGAACAGTTTATGGACTGACAGGTGACACACAAAGAATAATACATGCTCGAGGTGATAAATGTTTACATCTCTGGAACTGGAATACTGGAGATAATCTGATCGTCTTATTTTAAAGATGAAGATATTGTTTGCCTCAATTCACAGAGCACTTAGGTTAGGAGTCTGAGGGCTTTGCCTGGGACTATTCCTATTTACGCCTATTGTTCTATTATAACTGCTAACAGCACCCCCTTTCGCTCTCAAGAGTATCCTACTTTAGGTGATAAATTATATGATCCCCTTATCATTGGAAGCAGGACCTCTTGACTCTGGTAGTATTTCTCCACTAAGGTGCCATTGGCATTTCATGCTGGATATATCTTCGCTGTGGGGCTGTCTTGTGCAATGTGGGATATTCAGCATCATATGTGGCCTCTACCCACTAGGATGTTAGTAGTGGCCCCTTCCCAGTTGTGACAGCCCAAACTCTCCAAACATTGCTCAACATTCTGTCGTTGAGGGCCCCTGCCTTAGATGGTGACCTTGACAGTGGTCTTTCAGGCTTTTCCAGGTTGCCGAAACTCTTAAATGTAACTAACCAAGAATACTTTTATTTGCCGTTTTTTTTTTCCATCTTTCTTCTGCACTGCTAATATGACAATCTCTAGAAGACTATTTAAAGCAAATATTTTAATGAGAAAATATTTATTTAAAGAGACTGTCAAGCAGAATCATTGTTTCTCATACACATTAATATTTTATGTGAACAGAATATTCTTCTTATGCAAAGGGTATCGAATCTGAAATGTCACTCCCCAACTTCATGACAGGTTATAAACTGTATGTATGGATTCCGATTTTAATCTGCTAACCAAGGTCCAAGTGGGAAACAGAAAAGAGAGAGAATATCAAAATATATTTTCTGTAAAACTTAGAACCTACTCTTACCCTATCCTAATCTTGTACTAGCTGCTTTACCTAGCTAATCTTAGTTATCTACCTCACCCTAATTTGGTTGATCTTTGAGCACAGGATATCTGTTAGCCAGCGGTCCACTCCAGGTAAGCTCTGTGAAACTGGGTGGATCTAAGATGGCTGCCAGCATGACCACCAGACTACCTCTGATTTCATTATAACCTCATTAGCAAGATAAATGACGCACCTTCAGCACAATGACAGTTGAAGATTGCCATGACAACAATTGGAAAGAACTATAAAAGGAATGGAACGAGGTGGCATCTAAATCCCTGGAAAATTTCTGCCTATTCCCAGAGAAGACATGAATATTCCTTCCCTTTATTAGTATGTCTTCCTCATTCTTTTGCCCTGTATCTATAAACCCCAACTTCCAGTGGGTTGAATAGTTGATTGTGGGTCTTATCTCCCACTTCTATTCTAGGCCAAGAATAATAGTCTCTTTCACTGCTCAGTTGGTTTTTGGTTATGTTATGGTTTCTACAATTCTAAGAGGGAAAGAAGGACCCAGTTTGGCATCAGAGATTGGTAACACTACTGTATTAATCAGATTTTCATCCCTGGGACCAAGTACCTGACATAAACAATTTAAAGGAGAAAAGGTTTATTTTGCCTCACAGTTTCAGAAGTTTCAGTCCGTGGTTGGCTGGTTCCAAGATAGAAACATCGTGGCAGAAGAGCATGGTGGAAGAAAGCTGCCTAGTTCATGACAGCTAGAAAACAGAGCAAGGAGGAAGGGGGAGGAAGGGACCAGGAACAAGAGATTTTGTCCCCAGTGACCTACTTTCTCCAACCAGTTCTCACCTCCTAATAGCCCATTCAGTTATGAAGCTATCAGTGGTTAATTGCTAATTGGTGAAGGCATTCAATATACGAATCTTTGAGAGACACTTTGTATTTGAACCACAACAACCACAAGTAATGTAAGTTGGTATTCTTTTCACACTCTACTTTTCACACTTCCTTTTCCCTTATTGTCTTGACAAGATGTTACCATATTAAATTTTGCTGTCAGGAAAAGAACTTATCTGTTCTCAAGCAAGAACAATTTATTTATTTTTTAGGAGACGGGGACTTGCTTTGTTGCCCAGGCTGGCCTCAAGTGATCCTCCTGCCTCAGCCTCCCAAGTAACTGGGACTACCACTTGCATGCTACTATGCCAATCATGAGAACAATTTATTGATTCAAGCACTATCTACCAAGCGGCTCCATGCTAGCCTATTCCTAGGTGCTAGAAATGCGTTGGCAATCTCCAGTCACCACCCTTGAGATACCCATGGCCGATGGGAACTCATTCATAGTCAGGTGGACATCATCAGTAATGTTTATCACAGTGGAGTTTAGGATATGCCATCTCCCAAAATGACATGTGTAGCTACATCAGGAAGATAAAGGGACCAGCATGCTCAGCCTGTCCTTGGGCACACTGACGTGAGCTTCCAGATTATATAAGGAAGGGCACTGGAAGTACACACAACCATAGACTCGGTTGGCCAGTGGTCTGTTTGATGATTATCTCAGGTTGGCTCACATGAACCCTCCTCAGCAGTGATAAGGAAGTTGCTGTTGGCTGGAGAGTAATTTTAGCTCATTACAAGATGTTTATAGGTCAGACTTGTTGGTCCTGGACCAAAGTGTCTGCCAGAGAGATGACTCAGAACAAAGGAGACGGATACAAATGGAGGCAGAGATCCAAGTTTTAATTGTGCTTTCAGTTACCCACTGGATGTTTGGAGGCCCAAGGGAATAGTCAGTGTTTTTAGCTTCTGAGTCATTGTTACACTCTCACACTCAAAGTAATCACTAGTAACAACAGGAAAAAAATACTACCTTTTATATAATTTTGATAGTTGCTTTCTCTTACCCCCCCCCCAGCCCCTGCAGGCAAAGTACTGGGATTGATCCTTTGTAGATAAAAGGAAAGAAACTATGATTATTTCTAGTGTGTAAAACGAAGAGAAATTCAATATGAGCACTCAACTTACCAATAAGTTTGTAACAGGTCATGTGTCCATTCATCTAGGTTAATGTCCAGTTTAATTAATGCTAAGTAGCCTAATTGTTTTTTGATCTAACTGACTTTTCTGTTGAGTGATTGGACCTGAATCTCAATAGGACAGTGAGTGGAAAATAAAAAGTTATAAGTGCCGTGGTCAGTGAATTTAAAGGAAAAGAAGGAAAGAAAACAGCAACTGCTTTCATCTCCAGAAAGAGGTGGCACAGGCAGAAACTGTCGTGTTTGCTTCCGATGCCCTATCCCTGCCTTAAGGAGCAGCAGAGAGGAGATTTGGTAATGAGGGGCCAAGAGGGAAGGAAGAAAACAATTTCTGCCTGGCTGAGAGGTGGTTTTAGGCAAGACATTTTTATATTTCTTTACATTTCTCCTTCATAGCTTCAAATGAAGCTATTCTGTTTGGCCATTCCAGAAGGCTAATACTCAATGGTGGTGCAGATTTAGCTGCTAGATGAAAACAGGGCTGGGTGCAGTTTCTTGACATATTACTGAGAGCCTTTTCATGGTCTGAAACTGTAAGCAAAGCAAAGGAGGGTGAGCAGTCTAATGAGAACGAGTCGAAGCACCCTAGCACAATAATGACAATGATGTCAGCTACTGATTATAAGGCTTCACAGTGCATTCCTTTTTTGACAAGTACGTTTTCCTCCTTTGGTTCATCAGAGGATTACATTGACATATTATGGGAGGTGGTGAGCCTTAATGTATAGTGAGTGTATCAATTAGGAAAACATTCAGCTGCAGATAGCAGAACTCAATTTACCTACTAAATGCCAAACAAATATAGAGCTTTTTTCAAACATGATTTCTTATCTTCACAGCAATCTTACAAGATAGGCTTTTTTTTAAGGAAATGACACTGAAGCCTAGAGTAGTTAAGTAATTTGCCCAAAGACACAGCCTAAAGACATAGCCTTTCTTGGTATTCAACTCATCAAACATAAATTATCATGTTGCTTGAGAGTATAAAAATGTTTAAATCAATCTAGAAAACTCAGGATCAATTTCTCTGTAGGCATGTTTCTTAGTGGAGCAGAAGCCCAAGGACTGGATTGCCATTTAGTGAGGAGGTAACCATGCAATATATATTTCATACTTGTTACAAGCAAATACCCCAGATAAGAAGGAGGGGTGATTGGATACAAGGGGGTGTGTCCTCCTGTGGGAGACACTGTAGGTTTTATCAAATCTCCTTTCCGATATCCTTCTCCCTTATCTTCTTTTGCTATAAAGTCTAAAAACTCAAGATGTTATTTTCTAGCAAGAAACTAATATGGACAACTTTCTTGGAAAATCTTGATTTCTGATTGCAAGGGGAGATTATGTCAGTGGCATGATCTTCTGCCCTTTCTCCTTACCTTGAGTATATGCTCGATGTATGGATCCACACTAGGCTTCTTATTCCATGAAGACAAAAAAAGCAAGTGCACTAACATCTGTGAATCAGAGTAAGAAAAAAGTCTTTGATAATATTGCTAGTTCAAAATTGCCTTCCTTTGAACTGCTTGTCATATGAGAAAAATAAATTCTTATTTGTTTCAGCAACTGTAAGTTGAGTTTCATGTTATTTACTGTTGAATGCATTCCCAATAGACACCACCTCCATGGTATAATTTTCACCTCCCACCCCTCATAATGTTTTAAAATAATAGCCTGATAAACCAAAGGAAAAAATAGAGAACCTATCAGAAAAATGATAGAAAGTGAAGCCTTATAATCCACGAAATCTACTTTGTAAATTGTGAAGCGTAAATTGTGAAACGTAAGTTGTGCTTGCAAATTGTGAGACGCCAGTTTTTGTTTGTCTGCAGCAATATAATAATTATAAATGTATAGGGACAGACACAAAAAAAATAACAACCTGCAAATGAGACTACTATTCAGCATGCAGTCATGCCTTCCTACACTACCTCCCCAAAGCTCCATGGGAAAATTGTACTTCCCTTCCTCATTGGTGTCAGGCTTGGTCACGTGACTTGCTTGGGCCAATGGGATGTGAAGAGGTGTGAGAACATCTAAGTCTTAAGACATCTAGTGTGCTTCTGTTCTATGCTTTTGCACTTTGGCCATCACCATAAAAGCATGCTTCAGGTGAGAGCCTGGATGAAAGATGTGTTGGAGCATGCTCAGGTAAGAAGGATGAAAGATGTATGCAGTGGAGCTGAGCTGAACTGAGCCAAGCTCAGCCAAGATCAGCCACAATCTAGCTGATCCAGGGTACATGAGTGAGAAATTAACACTGCTGTACATCAAAGACTTATACTCCTAGGTCTTGTTATGCAGCATTAGCATGCTAATCACTAACTACTACACAACCCTGACAGCATAATCATATGGAGAGAGGTACCACAACAGTCTGGCCCAGCAATGTGATTTGCACTAAAATGTTGACCCAAATTGACAAAATTATTTCTCCCTGGTTGGTTCTTCAGTCCTATAGGATGGGAAGAGGGTCTTTGATATAGGGAGAAATCAACAGAGTTTTTGGTTTTGGAGAGAGCTGGAAAAAGATATTCTAAGGAAAGATAGGAGGAGGTTTGGTGTCTTGTCTTTAAGAATAAGAACAGAGGAAGTTCTAAGGGGTTTTTAGTTACCATCTCAGAAGAAAACTGGGATAAGAAACAACCATGACTGAGTGCTTGATATGACCTTGAAACTTCTACTTGCTGTTTTCAGCCTGATTCTCCACATGAGTACTACTAAAATCTTTGAACCCTGCAGAAAGATGTGTATCCTTGTTTTGGGGTGACGGTGAAGCAGAGGTGCAAGGGAGACCATTCCCACTCCATAGGCAGTCTTGTGGGCACCCCCAAAAGATTTTGGTGGAAGCAGAGGAAGGAAAAGCTGGCTGAGGTCCTGGGGTCTAGATACATATTCTGCTTATCTCTGGAAACCTAGCAGGAGCGAGGCTTGTTTCCTTATATCTTTGAATAGAAGCACCAAATTGTAGAACAGCAAAGCAAAGCTTGTACACAGTCCCACATTTTTTGTTCAGCTGAATGAGTTTTAAGAATTTAAATGACAGGATAACTAATTTGATCTGTGTCTCATTTCTTTCACTTTTCTATATGATCATGCCACAATTTACTTTTTGCCATATGGCATGTTATCCACATTTTCAACAGAGCTTTGCAAGGTAATGTTGACGTGTAATAAATCACACATGTCTGAAGTGTGTATATTGGGCTGGTAGTGTTGCTCAGTTGTAGAGTGCTTGCTACCATATCTGAGGCCTTGGGTTTGATTACCAGCACTGCAAAAGCAAGTAAATAGAGTACAAATTGATGTTTTGGCAAATGTATAGACCCATGAAATCGTTGCCATAATTAAAATAATTAGTATATCCATCAATCCAAGCATTTTCTCATGCCCTTTTATAATGCCTCTCTCCCATCTTCCCCTACCCTCATTCTCAAACAACTATTGATACTTTTTCTGATATAAGAGATAGGTTTGCATCTTATAGAATTTTATAAATGAAATCATAAAGAACATACTTTTTCTTGCTAGCATCTTTTTTTTTTTTGGTACTGGGGATCGAACTCGGGTCCTTGTGCTTGTGCAGCAGGTGGCGAAACCACTGAGCTAAATCCCTTGCTGGCATCTTTTACTCAGCATAATTATGATATTATTCAACTTTGTTGTATATATCAACAGTTCATTCATTTTTTATTTATTTTAATGTAATACACGTAGACATTAAGAAAGAAAGTAGAAAAAACACTCCTCTCACTTCTATGAAAAAATAAAACAAAACTTAACAAAATAAGAGAATAACAAAAGTTAATACACGTCGTATCACAATTTTAAAAGAAGTTACTCAGAGTACAAGACAGACAAAAAAGATTTTCTCTTGCAAAGAAGAAAGAAACAGCTAATAGCACAAAACTTTCTTTTCAATGAACTAAGAGAAACTAGTAATGTAAATGAAACAAATTAGTATATATATTAAAATATTTTTGAAATAACAGAATAGGTATTTTGGGGAATTATTTGAACTTCTTCCTACTTCCTATTTATGTGTCTTCCATTTTACTCTTTATTTGTGTATATATTATATCTATGTGTATATGTATGATATATATGTGTATATATATATATGTTTTGAGTTTTGAGTTTCTCATATAAAAGAAACCATGCAATATTTAAGCTTGTGTGCCTGACTTATTTCATATTATGTTCTCAAGTTGCAACTCTTTGTCTATGAATGTCTTAGGTTTATCTTTCTGTATGGCAGAGTAATAGTCCATTGTGTATAAATACCATATTTTCTTTATCCATTCATCTGTTGATAGACATATATGCTGTTTCCAAGATCTACCTATTATAAATTGTGCTGCTATAAACATGTATCCCTGTATTATGATGATTTTAACTCTTTTGCAAAGATATCTAGAGGATACCAGGGTCAAATGGAATTTCTATTTTCAGTTTTCTGAGGAATCACCATACTGATTTCCATACTGGTTGTACTTCACTACTTTTTATTACAAAGTAGTATTCCATTGGGTGAATATAATAATATATTTATTCATTAATTGCCATTTTTTAATACTTTCTGAAAACTGTTTAGTAGGGAAAGATATTTTAGTAGCAGGGGAATTTTTTTTTTTTTTAGTAACAGTGAAATTTTATCCCTCAGATTCCCATGATAAGGACCAGTTTAAGCACTTTCTTTTTACAGCAATGGACAAATAATTTGGTTATATAAATTGCATGTATATAAAGTCTTTGTAAATAGGGAAGGGTGGAGGGGGTGAAGGGAAGGCAGGGGAATGGGGAAAAAATAAGAACCAAGATACATCATGTAAAGGTATAAGATCCCGATGATGAATGTAACTGTATTGTATACCTAAAATGTACCAATAAACTTAATGGGAAAAAATTGCATGTATAAATGTCTCCTAAGATAAACTGTAGCTATTTAAAAAGTTTTAACAAGGACTAACATTGCAGTGGCGTAAAAGGACATTTGAAGTGGAACTCAATTTATTAATAAATAAAAGTCAAACTTTATAAAGCTAAAACAAGTTTTTATTCATTAATTTAAGTATTTATTGGCTTAATTTCATTATTTCAGGAATTAGGGATCTTATTAAACTTAGACAATTGGGCTGGGGGTTATGGCTCAGTGATAAAGCAACTGCCTAGCATGCCAAGGCCCTGGGTTCAATCCCCAGCCTCACAAAAACAAAACAATAAACTTAGACAGCAAAAGGCTTTCTATTTGTTCCTAACAAAAACTCTAGCTTTGTTCTCTTTACCTGCTTCCATCCCTCTTCTTTAGTCGGCTATGATATGATCAATATTACTCTACTGTAAAATTTTGTTTAACCTGAAAAGTATCACAATCTCTATGACTTTAAAAAATTGAACATAGAGGGCCAGGGATTTACCTCAGTGGTTCTGGTTCCTGCCTTGCAAGAGCAAGGTGCCAAGTTCAATCCCTGGTTCAAAAAAAAAAAAAAATTGAACATCGAAATGTTTTATTTGCTTGAAATGGATTCTTTTTCTAAATCCTATTAGTTGTCTGTTGCTATGTAGCAAATTACCCCAAAACATAGAGGCTTAAAGCAATAACAAAGAATAAGCAGTTTTGGTATATGAGGGCCTGGGGAACGGCTTGCTGAGTGATTCTGGCTGTGGGCCTCTAATGAGGTTATGGTCATGAGTTGTCCTGGGGTGTGGTCATCTCCTGGCCCGATGAGGGCTGGATGTCCCACTTCTGTATTAGATTTTCATAACCATAGTGAAATACCTGAAGCAGCCTACTTCTGAAGAGCAGAGATTTATTTAGTTCATAGTTTTGGAGACTCAAAGGTAAGGTACTGGCACTGGTTCTTGTGAGGACCTTCTGGCCTGTTTTATGTCATGATAAATATGATCAGAGCATACACAGGAGCAAGATGTTACATCTCCACACAGGAAGCTAGAAAGCTGGGTGGGGCCAAGCTCAGGCTTTCATAACAAACCTCTTGCAAGAAATACCAAAGGGTGGCAGGAGAGCTACCAAATCTCATCCAAGAGCAGGGCTCCCAGTAACTAAAGGCGCTCCCATTCGGCTCCACCTCTTAAAGCTACACCACCTCGACACCATTGCATTGAGGACCAAGCCTTCGTCGTCGTATGGACCCTTGGGGGACAAACTGTTAGGGCCTGCTCAGGTCCCTTCGCTCACCACTTTCCAAACAAACCACAGGAGGCACAGTGAAAGGTAAAAGGAAAAGGCTTTATAAAAAAAAAAAAAAAAAAAAGGTAGCTCTGAGGACATGGAGGGGCCTCATATTGTCACAAATCACCATCTCCCTGTGTCCAGGTGTGCAGGGGCCTTTTATAATAAGGAACAAGGGGAGGAGGAATACAAGAGACAATGCCTAGCTTCCTTCATCCATCCAGGACCCTTTCCTATCCCTTCTTTCCCTGGACCCCAACCTCCTGGCACCAGCATCTGCATTTTCTGTCCATTCATCTGCACTGAGGAGAGGAGCAGGGTCTTATGTCATCCAGCTGAGAAAGTTTGGAGAAGCAGCTTGTCTCTAAAGGAAAAAAAAATTCTAACTATTAAAGTCCCATTTTGCCCTGCCAGTTATAAATCCAAATCCAAACTGTAGCAACTTTCCAAGATGGATGTCATGAGACTCTTACCATGTGGACCTGTCCATGGGGTTGCCAAGTTTGCTCAGGACATGGGAACTAACCCCCACCTAGCAGGTAATGCCAACAACAAGGTCATTGTGACACCATTCAAAGAATCCCACGCTGTCAGTCCCATGATATCCTATCTGGCTGCAGGTTAGCTCTACTGGGTGTGGAGGAGGACTACATAAAAGATAAATGCCAGCGAACAGGGAGCAGGATCACTGAGAACCAGCCTGGGGCCTGACCAAACTTTCTAACAGACATCTGGATACAATCCTTCTCTAAGTGCTCCAAATGTCTTTCAAAAATGGACCTATAGTTTAAACTAGTCGTTTTCATCCCCCATTCCCCATCTGGCAATGTCTGGGGGCATTGTTGCAAATGGAGAAGGGGAGGGCTACCTGTATACTTATGCATCTAGTGGGTAGAGGTTAGGGATGATGCTAAACATCCTATAATATGCAGGACATTCCCTCTACAACAAGGAATTAGCTGGCCCCAAATATCAATGTTGACCAGGCTAAGAAACCCTGCATTAAACTATTACAATCTGCTGGAAGGTTAAGTAGTTTCTCCTTACAAACCTTTCAATATATCATATAAACACTGCTTTTCATTTTTAGTCAAATATAATCAGATTAAGCAAAATTGAGTTATTGCAGTGCAAGATCAAATTGCAGGTGCACAGCCAAAAGGGAGCAGGCAGAAGAAACGAATTTGGCTGAGAAATACACACACACACACACACACACACACGCATGCACACACGCACACATGCACACTCATGCACACCTCCCCTGAAGAACGATGGGGACAAATGGGTTTCCCTTTTATGTGATAGACTGGCTGAATTTGCAAACACAGCACCTCATTATTGCTATTTCATGAAGAACTCCCGGCCAAGCACTAGAAGCAGCATCACCTGAGTGACACTGTGAATTCTGTAAAGATCAATCTGGGATTTTAAAGACAAGCAGAAGAATAAGGAGACAAATTCAATGGAGTTTTATTGACAACTGGTAGCATACAGAGCTTTCCTTCTAAACCTTGACAGCTCTTTGCTCCCGAGGTTGACTTAGCACTCAGAGGGGGCTAAGATAACCAGATCTGTAACACAGTAGCTGGTTCAGCCAAGACGGAGCTCTTCCCCCTGAAGTGATTAGAAGCCAAGCAGGAGTGATTATTAAGCAACCATCCAATTTGGGGACAGCCTCAGGGCTCCTTGTTCTCTCCAGCAATTAAGGAGATACTGGAGATCCGCTTGAACTCTAATAATCCTTGAACAAACAGTGCAGGACTGAAGTGGCTTCTGAGCATGTTTAGATCCTACAATAGGCAGAAGTGGATTGGACTGGACCTCCTCGGTGTCTCCAGGCTGGGACATGGGTGATAATTCTTCACAGAAAGGAGAAATGTGAATGTATCTTTGCTTTGGAAGTTCCACCAGTTGAAGAATTTGTATACCTATATTCTTAGTCTTGTTTTAGGAAATATGATTAAGAAATAACTATAAAATGATTCTCTTCCACATAAAGCCATGTGAAATTTTGGGAGGGGAAAATTAAATATTTCCTAGAGATGGTAATAGCTACAAATAGAGGAAACCACTATCTCACTCCCCAGTTTGGGCAACAGATAAGAGAGAAAGATGGGGGGATGGAGAAGAAAGAAGGAGGAAGAGGAGAGAAGAAAAAGAGGGAAAGGGAAGGAAGTGAAGAAGGCAAGAAAGAAAGAAGGAAAGGAGGGAGGTAGAAGGAGCAAAGGGGGAAAAGGAAAAAAGAGGGATAGGAAGAGAGGAAAAAGGAGGAAAGTAGAGGAGGACTTATTACCTTCTATGGAAATAGGATCTTTCCAGATGGAATTGAGCTAAGGATTTTGGCATCATCGCTGGGATAAAATGACATATTGAAAGAGGTTGAATATGTTTATTGTGCTATGTGAAAAAATCATATGGTATGAAGCTGTTATAAAAAGAAGTGAGTACAGAGACACCTTAGTAGAGAGGAGGCTTTGGGGGACTGCTGATACTCAAAGGTAAACTTTGGTTGGATTCTTTGGGCTTGAATTCTGTAAGCCAAAAATACTTCTTCAAGGTCTTGGAGATGCTGACTTCTTTGTTGTTTGTTTTTTTGAAACAGGCCTTGCTATGTAATTCAGGCTGGCCTTGAACTCTCTCTGTAGCCTAGGGTGCCCTCGAACTCTTAATCCTCCTGACTCACTCTTCTGAGTGCTCGGATGACAGGCATGTGCCGCCATGCATGGCTGAGATGCTGAATTTCCTTCCCCTCACACCTGTCTGTTAAGGAGACTTACATGTTCTCAATCAAAGAAAGAATGGCTCATTCTGAAACTTTTACAGTGGATCCTTGACTTACAAACTCAATTCATTCGAAAATGCTGGTTGAAACTCAAGTCAGTCAAATGAAGTCTCAGGTTCCTCTACACAACATTTAAAGTCTCTCTCCTGTATACAGGCAGATCTCAGTGTCCTTAGAGAGACATTAGCCCAGGGGTTCTCAATTAACCCAACACAGAAAAGGGTGTTGTCATGTTCCTTCCAGAGCTCTTTAAGGGTTAAATTTGTGTCTGAGGGCCGGGGATTTAGCTCAGTGGTTTCAACGGCTGCTACACAAGCGCAAGGACCCGAGTTCGATCCCTGGTACCAAAAAAAAAAAAAAATTTGTGTCTGAGACCATCTGGAAGCACAAGCGGCTGGCATTCAGGTCATAACTCAAGACTTTGGTGGTAAGTTAAAACTAAAATACCAGTCATAACCCAAGTTGTTTGTATGTCAGGCCAGTCATAACTCCAGGGTCCACTGTATTTGAAGGCTGGAAATTCAATCTATACTGCTTATCTAAGACATACTCTGCATATTCCACATGGCTCTTCAGCTTTGGTTGAAAGACCTTCTACTGCCTAGTGAATATTAAATATAGAATAGACATATTGTACCATAGAAGTAATACTTCCTGAAACCAGTATGCTTTAGAGATATAAGAAAAATTTTTTAATAAAAATCAACCATACATAAAGGAGGAGTAATCTATTTTTAAATGCTTAAAACTAGAAGAGATATGATGTTATATGGTAAATCCATTCAATTAACAGATGAGGAAAAAGAGACGCACAAAATAGCAGAATGTATCAGTCAGCTATTGCTGCGTAACAAACCACCACAGATTGTTAGCGGCTTACAACAATAAGCATAATTTAGCTAATGTACCTCTGGACTAGCTATGGTGTGGCTGATCTAATCTTTTGTGGCTACTGCAGTTCTCTTCCACATTTTAGGTCTTTGGATTTGCTGTGCATGAGCCCCATGTTCCTTGAGCCAGTGGGCCAACTGGAGTACAGTGTTCTTATCATGCAGTGGAGGCACAAGAGACCTGCACAGAGCCTCTCAAAGTCTCCCTTGGAACTGGATTACTATTTCCTCTGCCCAAATGTCAATGGCCAAAGTAAGTCACACAGCCAAACCTGAGGTCAAAGGCTAGGGAGATATCCTCTGCCCACTGTGAAGCCAAAAGTATGGATTAGGGCAGTGGTGATGAACCTATGGCACCTGTGCCACAGCAGGCATGCAGAGCCCTCTCTGTCAGCATGTGAGCCAAGTGGCCCCAGCAGCTGAGCTGATGACAGTTGTTTTTCTTTTTCTAAACTAAAACCTCAGTATTCACGTTTAATTTCAGTGTTGGCACTTTTCGATAAATAAGTGGGTTTTGGGTTCACAGTTTGGGCACTCGGTCTCTAAAAGGTTCGCCATCATTGGATTAGAGGCAGGTTGAAGAATTGGGGCTAATCATTTAATCATCCACACAAAACTTGCTTAAGGTTAAAACACTATGTAGTGGCCCAGTTAAAACACCAGAATTCACGACTCCTAATTTTCCCATCCAGGGCTTTTCCCACTAACTGGTCAGGAACTCAGTGGAACAATAATAGATAGGTTTAAAATACCTCTCTGGGAAATGTAACTCCTCCCAGTGACACAATCCTGTACCACTGACTGCGGTGATATTATCTGGATTTAATGGGCTTTGTTCTCCTAATTATTAAGAGTCGTGCATAGATTTCTCTAATTATTATCTGCAAAGACATATGATAGAGTGATGCATTTTATATTTGGCACTGTTTTCTTTTTTTCTTTTTTTGGTACCAGGGATTGAACTCGGGACCTTAAGCTTTCGAGGCAGGCGGCAGAACCACTGAGCTAAATCCCCAGCCCTGGCACTGTTTTCATTCATTGTCAACACAAGTTTCTCCAGCCTGTGGATATAGTGAAGAGGTCATATTAAAAAGAAAATTCTGCATTTCACTGGTTTTGCAAAATCTCTTTCTGTTGGTTAATGAGAAGCTTTCCCATCTTCTTCTCCTTGAATCTCCCAAGAATGTCTGCTATTAGTCGCCAAAGCTGGCACTTCTGGAGAATGCTGATGCCCCTGGGGCTCCAAAACTATGGACACTCAAGCCACCAAAGTGACATTGTATTCCCTGAAGCCTTTGTTCACTGTCCTCCGCAGATCTGTGTACAATGCTGCTTGTGACCTATGTGCTTAGAATCTCTTGGAAAATGGGTTTCTTGGTTTTTCTTGGATGCCAAGCCAGAGCTCTATATTCGAAAGACCATTTTACACTCTTCTCCAGGTGCTAGAGCACTGACTTAATTCCGTTAGCCAAGTATGCTTATAGAAAGAAGCTCATAGATGTAAGTTAGAGATATTTGAATCAAACTTTAGGCCTAAGACCTTATCAATATATTTTGTCTGAAGAATGGCCACTCTTAGATCAATATAAAAATGTTGTCCCCCATAGAATTCAGCAAAGGAGTAGTAGGATTTTAGTGACCTGGTTGGTAGTTCTTGTATTTTTTCCCCCCTTAGAAATTATTATTCAAGGGCTTTTTTAATGACTTCTAAAATGTAATTTATAGAAAACTTCTCAGTTTTACAAGACCCAAGTAAGTTGAATTGAAACATTGACCCAAGTAAGTTGAATTGAATACACTCAACTTTATTGAGAATGTGTTTAGAAAATGAGTCTTTAGCAAAATATTACTAAAGGCTCCTTTTTCTCTGTTTAAATACAATTTCATCATGGCTCTAAAGGCATAGATGAAATGGGGATCCCAATTTCAACTTTCCTTTTCATTTGGGACATCTGGGTCTTGCTTTCTTTTCATTAGAAAAACAAAATGGAAAGGCAACTTTTGCAAATGCTTTCCTCATTTGGTACCACTTTGTAAAGGGGGATCCAGCTGAGCCCTTCTCAAACATTTTAAACCAAAAGCAAACATGAGCATTTCAAGTGACCCTTCTGAGACTCATGTGTTCCAGTGATGTACTTGTCTTGAAATTTACTGTGTTCTCTATATATTCAACAGCCAAAGAGACTAAAAACAGAAAAAGTGTTTTTATTTTGTAAGCATAAAATTATATTCTTTTAAATACGGTTTTTCAAACTCTCTGTGCCTCCCAGATATTCTGATCCATTCTTTTCTGGTACCAGGAATTGAACTCAGGACCTTTTGCTTGCCAGGTAGGCACGGCACCACTGAGCTAAATCCCTGGCCCTGATTCATTCTTAGAGAAATAAAAGTGCTGCCCTCTGCTCATTTTTATAAGTGCTGTCTTCCTAGACTCTCTCAGTGAAGCACTTACTGTCTATCTCTCACCCATACCTGCTTGGGCTTTAACATTTTAGTGAACAGACTTGATTTCTACTGCTAAAGTCTCATGTCTTCCCTGAGGATTTTCTCTGACAATTGAAGTCCTCTCAGTCCATACACAAGGCAGGCCGAAAGTGCCAAGAAATTACCATGTCCCTGGGGGCGCTCCTCAATGTCAGGTGAGAGTTGGTGTATAAATACCTCAACTCCTTGCTTCTTCAGAAGACTTAATTCTCAAGCTTGTGCTCTGCTCTGACTCCTAGAGTTTCCCAGCATGCTTGAACTCTAGTTGCCCACGGTGGAAATTTACTTGATAATATAGTCTTTATTGGCTTCCTCCCTTCCCTGACAATATCCTACTCTTCTGACAGGACTTCCTGAATTACCTCAAAAATAAATTATGTACAATCAAATCTATGTCTCAAGGTACTGTATTCTTCTAGCAGAAATGATACTGATCAGATAAGGTCAAGAAGGCCATCTTGCCTTGATTACAGAATCAAATAGGATGGCCTGGACACCAAATACTAAGAGACAGAAGGTATTGTCTCTACTCTTAGGTTGCTCAGAATCTAATGTGGCGAAATGGACCAGAGTATATTAACACAGTATCCTTTGTATGTAATAAAGATGCTACATAGGGTTTATATCCAGTTTTATCAATTTCTAGCTCTGGGACCTCAGTTTCATCTTCTGAAAACTGGCGCTACTTTAGTAATTACCCAATTGTGTGTATTTAATTAAAAAAAATATATAAAGTGTCTAAGATAGTACCTGGCAAATAATAATGGCTTAATCCTGAATTCTTTTTTTTCTTTTTTTTTTTTTTTTTGGTACTGGGGATCAAACTCAGGTCCTTGTGCTTATGCAGCAGGTGGCGAAACCACTGAGCTAAATCCCCGGCCCAATCTTGAATTCTTGAGTCAAGTGCTGAAGCATCCTGAGACACTGCAATAAATTCACAAAGACAGCAATATATTTTAAATTTTTGAGGAATATACAGTATCTTTTGGCTGCTATGCAAACTGCTACCTTGGTAGAATCCACAGTTTCAACATTAGACCTGGTGGCCTTACTTTTGCTAATATGACGTCTTTGTGAAGTCTCACTTTCATCAGTTGCTGTGGTAAAAAGCAAACACCAAGTGGGGATCAGTATGAAACAGAAAGTGATAGTGGCCAATCTGAACCCAAGGTTTGAGAAGTCATGCAGTGCCCAGTGGGATATAACTGTGGTTATTTAAGAATAAAATGTCCACAAATTTTCAAAATTTACATGGATTTAAAAAATGACTACTAAGTTGTTAGGATACAAATAAATATTTAATGAGTTACTTGAACTTTAGTTAATAGTTGGAATTATTAGGTATTTCTTTTGGCCTGGGGGTACCATGAAAAAATTACAGAGACACAGGGTGCTATGAACTGAGAAAACTTCAGAACTGCTGTTTTAATATATTTTAGCTATTCACTAGCTAATTACAATTGAAATTAATTAAAAACATCTGTTACACTCTACTTTGTACCTAGAAAATCTCAGTGTTCTCATGTCCCTACCAAGAAAACAGCAAAATTTCCAGCCCATTGTTAAGACCTTCCATGGTCTCCTTCCACTTACCTTTCTGACTTTAACCTTTGATTATCATCATCTGGCTAAACCAAAATATTCACCATCCCCACAGTACAACTTGCCCTCTCTTCTAACTTCTTTGCCTAAATGTGCTCTCTATTTCATTTATGGCATCCTACCAAGTCTTCGAGGATCTTCAAAATGCAAAGTAAATTCTGTCTCTTCCATTCAAGAGGTTTGCCTTTCTTCTTGTCAAACACGATTTCTCATGCCCAGGAACTCTGTAAACTTATCATACAACTTTCAAGGGCATTTATCTTGTTCTTCCTCTCCTTTTCTTTTCTTCTCTGTTCAATGGAAAGTTCTCACATGCATTGCAATGTTACTACCATGAGCGAGTCAGTGGAGTGGGTGGATAAATGAATGAGTGGATGCATGGATAACAAATGGATGGATGAGCAGAAAGATGGATGCATGGGCAGAGGATGGATAAATACTAAATGAATGGGTAGATGAAGAAGTATATGGATGAGTGAGTGAATGTGTGAATAAATGCAATAAATGCTTAAAGACTCATCTCTTCTAATATTTTAGTCCCACTTAGTCAAAAATTACCCAAAGGTCACATTCAATTAATAATCATTTTACCATTGCATGCCTTATTAGAACTCCAACAGCCCTTCTTATTATATCATAAGTTAGAACAAAATTTCTACTACTCACCAATAAGATTTATTTCTCCCAAATGTAAACATTAACCTCCTTATCAAGTAATTTGAATTCATCTATCAAAAAGTGTACTGATTATGATATATAATTTTTATTATATAGTACATTTTACATTATTAGTCACATAAATGCAGTGTGGTTATAGAGAAAAACCAAACCTTCCAATAAAAGATGGGAAATAACTAATTTTATACAAATGTGGTTTAAGAGACTATAATACAGCTGGCTGTGAATATCGAGTGTAACATTTGACAGCAATCTCGAGAAAGGGAATCATTGTTTTTTGAGTGTTGTTATGTGTCATTTAATTCTCACAACTACGTTGTGAGTTATAGATTATTATTCTTATTTCATAAATGATAAAAACATTACATAGAGGTGGTAAATCTTGCCTAAGGTCACAATTCTCATATAGACAGGGGAAGCAGTTGTGACAGATGCAGCATGTTACCAATTTAACATGGCTCTGACTCATGCTCTTCCCTCCTTACCATGTGGGACACATATGTGGCCACCACTTAGCAACGAAAAATGGGAAGTACTGGTGCTTTGAGAACAATATCACAGTATGTGGTGCTTCGCCATGGGGAAAAATTTCAAACTGAAGGACCTTAGAAGGGTCTTGGAAGCAAAGCCTCTTTCAGACCTTGTCCTGCCCTTCTTCCCCCTTCTCCCTCAAGACAGGTCATAGAAACCAAACTTCCTCTTCCCTAAGAGAATCATAGAATTAGAACTCCTCTCTCCCAAAGCCAGTCACAAACCCTGGAAATATTAATCTAACCTTCCTCCTACCCTTCTATGGAGGAGCTGGCCAAGAAGAAATTCTGTGACTTACCCTGTCTAATAGTAGACCATAAGACTCTCATTCCAGATGGGTTCCTGCCCTGTGCATGAGAAGAATGAATTGTCACACAGAGAGGCCAAGAAGAATTGGGAAAGGCTTTGCTGAGTTTCCTCTCTGAGTCTATTATGGTTAAATCACTCCCTTTTTGTTGAAGCACATATCTACCTGACTGTCCGTTCTTCATAAACATAAAAGCCGACAGTATTCCCTGGGTCTTGGGTCTTCATGCCTGAAGTCTACTGTATTGCGTTCCCCTTGATGAACTTAATATGTTCTGCATTTCTCTTGTTAATCTGTCTTTTGTTTCAGGAGTGTCAGCGGTGACTCTTCCGTTGGCACATTGTAAAAAGAGATGACCTTGTGACTATACTAAACCTTACAACAGAGAAAAACTGCAATAGGTTTGCCTCACTCCCTGATACATTATTTCAGTCTTCAACTTTGCATTTCCAGTTATCAAGGGGCAGAAAGGAGAGGAGACTGAGAAGAAAATAAAGGGAGTGGTAGACAAGAGGGACCTGGAAAATCTGCAGGATTTACTTTATCAATAACAGAACCAAAAAGTCATTCCCTTTCATGCTTTCTCCCAGCAGGCCTGTTGACTATTGATCAGACTTAATTGCAAGCCATTCACTTCTTAGAAACAGATGCCTAGCGAAAGAAAAGAAGAGGGTTTGCAGTTTCCAGGCATAGCATATTTCATTGTATGGAGTTTCCTTTCTAGATGTGTGACTTTTAGTTTTTCTGTGTCCTTGATTCCTCACCTGTGAAGTAGATGCAATAATACTGTCTACCTCATTGCATGCTTTAAGAATCAAATAAGTAATTTACATGTAGCTCTTAGATGAGAGGTGGCATTCAGTAATATTCAATAGATGTCAATAGTTGTGATGTAATATTCAATAGATATCAATGGTGATGATGATGGTGATGATGATGATGATGTCATGGTTCCTCTGATGAGACATCTCCTGAGAGAGCATCATGGTGGGGAGTGGTAGAAGAGAATTAGAAGAGCTCACAGGAGACCCAGTTTCTCACTTACACTCAACAGTAGTTTACTGTGATAGTCTCTTATCCACCTGAGTCTCAGTTTTCTCAACTATGAAGGGATGGGAATCCATTTGAAATCAAAAAAGTATGATTCCAACTAGCAAGAATTATTCAGAAATCCTATGGCACTAGAATCTGGTACAGATGACCTGAGTTTGAAATGAGGCTTTAGCCTTGACTAGTTGCAGAATCTTGGGTGAATTACAAAAACCTCTCTAAGACCTCAGTTTCTTCATGTTTAAAATCAGACTAACAATAGTATCTACTTAATGGGGTTCAAAATATGAAGAGATATGAAGAATTTAGAACAGTACCTGGAACATGACAAATACCCAGCAAATGCTCATTCTAGTTCCTACCTTCCTCCATATATATGTCCCTATATACAAACACTTTTGAATAGACCTGAAGCTTGCAGGAACACTTTAAGGGTAAATACGCCCATGTTAGGCTCACAGCAGCTACTGTATATCTAAGGAAAAACTTGAGCATCGCTTTTTATGTCCTGGTTTCTGGGACAGGGTGAAAGGTATTTTTCTTGCAGAATACAGTTTAAATTACTCCTGCATTGTTTAGTAATGAAAGCATCTCCTCATTCCTTTTCTGGTTTCATTGTTCTCACCTCAGTGATTTTTCAAATCGAAAATTTAAAAAAGTTATTAATTACATTTTATTTCCTTGCCCATTGGAGGTCACTGAATCTCAAACAAAATGCTTCAGAACATCATCGCCTGCTATATCCTACTGAGAGTTATTAACTTTCAATTGTTATTTTTGTATACGTGGCAAGCAGGCTTTCCTTGCTAAAGACATAAGGAGGCCTTGCCCTTAAGTTACCCTCAGAGCCTGGAGGGTCTGACCGAGCTCTTCTCAAAGGCAAGGTCCCCACATTCTCAGGCCTTTGATTAAGAAGAGGAAATGTGCTTTGGTGATTGATCCAATGGTAAAACCAAAGACAAAGACCATTGTCCATCGTCATTAGGAGAAAAGGGGAGTTTATAAATAAAAAAAGAGGAGTAGATGGCACTTTTTGGTCTCTACCTCCACCAGGGCTGAGGCTCAAACCCAGAGCCTTGCACATGCTAAGCAAGAGCTCTACCACTGAGCTACATCCCCAGCCCAGAATGGATGCTTTGGATGGCTATAGTGAGGTCTCCCTAATCCCAGCAGCACAGGTTAGCTGTTCATTTGGAAAGGTGGCATGTCACTATTGGCAAGGGGATCATGAGAGGGGTGAGGACAGGGAGTGGGCTATGCTAGAATGATATAGAAAACAGAGCAGCAAGCCTTGCTCTAATTTCTGAGAAGCCTCTTTGCCATGAGATCAGAAATGGGGGCAAGATCATTGTTGCTAAGAGTCACCCTGAAACCTACCAATGTTTTCAACAAAACGTCACATAATTTGCTTCCTGATTCCATGAGGATGCTTCATCTTGTTTATGGAAAGAGGAAGCCCAATTGAGGTCCTGACTCTCTGCTTTTCTCTATTCTATATCTTAAATTACTTTGATATTATCAAATGTGACTGTGGACAAGAGACAGGAACTGAGCATCCTGTTTATATCCCTAGGTGCATGCGCACACACCCACACACACAAGAAAACAAAACCCTAAGGCATCACTGAAGAAGAAAAAGAACCACAGCTGCCGGGCTCTCCCTCTTGTTTTTTCCACACGTCTTTCAGCTCCCTAATTCCTTATCCATAGTTTCTACTCACTTGTGTTTCAGCACACTTTTTCCCTTTTCCTCTGTCCATCCCCGAAGAATGGCCATCTCTGTACTTCTATGTCTTGGCCCCTGAGAGGCAGAGTGGTCCAGCTGTTAAGCACCTGATTGCCAGAACACAATTATTAACGACATGACTGTGGGCGAGCTGCTTCCCCTCCTATGCATCATTTTCTAACCTGTAAATGGGTGGAACTAGTCCTATGGCATAGGGTGGTTGTAAGGTCTCCCTGGGAGAACCTGGAACCAATACTGGCGCTTTTTATCATTGCATCCTGTGTCCTCGCCTCTTTCCTTAGTTCCTGTACTACTCATTGTCTACTCGGCAATCTTGGCTTCTGTGGGACATAAGTGGAATTCTGAACACATTCATGTCTATGGGAAGGAATCAGGAAGGACGAGGGGAGAAGAAGTAAAACAAGCAAACCAGTCCAAGTCCCTATTGCCTCCAAGGGGCATTTTCCTAGGCTGGCACTTCACCGGCCACTCTGAAACTAGTTCTGCCTTGTCCCCTTACAATGATGCTGTGGAGCAGGGGCAATGCATGTCTCAATGGCTGGAGGGCTGCCACCACCCTTTTGGAGACATTCCACCTTATACCCCTCAGCCAGGTCCTCGCAGATGTGTGAGTAGATACTAGCTGGGGTTATTAACCATCTGAGTGATAAATAGCGTTTTTGACATCGTAAAACCTTTTTATACTGGAGATTTGAAACATTTACAAAGACAGACAAATGCATAACACGGACCCCCGCATACCTTTCACCAGTCTTCAACCCCTATCAACTCAGGGCCCATCCTATTTCCTTTTTAGATCTCCACTTTCCGCAGTTTTGAAGCTCTTCTTGGCTACCATATCATTTCGTCCCTAAATATTTCAGTAAGTTTCTTTAAGACAGAGTCAGCAAGGTCTGGCCTGCGTACCAACCTCCTGTTTTGCAAATAAAGTTTATTGGAGCCAAGCCCCACTTGTTCGTTTTGCTACTGTCTGTAGTCTCCTTCCCAGGCAGGGCCTAGGGTCCACAAAGCCCCAAATATTTATCATCTTGCCCCTTAAGAAAAAGTACTGCCCCTGCTTTAAAAGATAAAGACTTTTATAAACAACTAAAATACCATGATCACACCTAAAAATTAATAATAATTTACTACAGTCACATAAAATGTTTTCAGACTTTATCTTTTCTGATGTCTTCATATTAGTGATTCAAATCTCCAAGAGGTAGAGAGAGAAAACCTTAATGCCATTTAAATCCCTTTTATATAGAAAATAAGGAGGCACGGAGAGTTTTTAAATGAATGCATCGAAGGCAGGTAGCTAATAAACAATTTGAATAGGATTCTGCCCCTGACCTATTGTGATAGGGCCAAGGGAAGCTTGAATTCTGCAGTATGTGAATGATAAATTCCCTGTGTATTTCTCAGCTGTTCACTTTCAAGGGTATTTGACTTGAAGAGCCTGGTATGGGATATATATTTCAGGCATGATTGGGAGTTAAGGTGAGCCTCCTCCGAGCAGTAAACATACCAGCGTTTTATACAGAGCGAGAGTTCCCGTGGAACTACTGTGAGTTTGAAATGTCTTAGTGGCATGGGTAGAAAAATCTACGCATAAGCCTGCTTTCTAGCATTTCCCTTAGAGAAGAACATGGCGATGTTTTACAAGCCAAAGAAAAAAGGTGAAACACAAGGTTTAGATTCACTTTAGTTACACGAGCACCCGGAGTCTGGAGGTGTGCATACTGGCTATTTTGTCCCATAAAGCTGGCTGGACACAAAATAAAAGGTGGACTTTCTCATGAGAACCCCAATGGCATTTTTATTGGTTTGCCTGTGAGATGAGACTCTACCTTTGAGAAGAGAATCCAAGAGAGCATAGAAAATTGGAAAATAGTCGCAGGAAGTCCAATCAGACTTCAGAAACAATAAGAACATTAGTTTCTATTTTTATTTGCCCTGAAACCCACTGCACAATCAAAGATCATTGCTCAAGCAACTCCCAGACTGTTTAAAGCGATACTTGTTCTTGCTTATATAATAGCTTCCTTTCAAAATATTAAAAGTCGTTTCCTAGGTAGGCAATTAGCTCCTTAAAAGCAAGGACTATGGCTTGCTAATTTTTTCCAGGATCTAGAACTGGATCTGGCAGGGAGGGGTACTTCACATAAGTGGTGTTGAATGATTACATAATATCAACATCATTACTTGTTCAGGCATGAGTGAAATCACATTTCTAGTAATTAAAAGGAATCTATCACCCAAAATACAATTTTACAGTGGAGATTAGCAGATACCACTTTAATCAAGTGATCAGGGTTAACATCATCACTGATAAGTCGCTGGAATCCTGTATCCTGTGGTAGTCTGAATAGCTCCCAAAGATATCCACATCCTAATCCTCGCATCCTGCAAATGTTTCCTTATATGGCAAAGGGGACTTTGCAGAAACGATTAATTTAAGGATTTTGAGATGGAAAAGATTTTCTTGCATTATCTAAGTGGTCCCAGTGCACCTTGAGGAGCCTTAGAAGTGAAAAGGAAAGGAACCCTCTTACAGAAGATGACAGAAGCAAGGCCACAAGCCAAGGAACGCTGGGACCACCAGAAGCTGCAAGAAGCATGAAAGTTTTCCCTCTTGCTTTCAGAAGGAAGCTGCCCTGCTAACAACTTAAACTTAGCCCTATAAGTCACATTTCAGACTTCTGAGATCCCAAGTTGCAAACAAATAAATTCTGGTTGGTTTAAGCCACTAACGCTGTGGTAATTTATCACAGCAACTAATATATACTTCCTGATCAGATGTGATAATAAAGATGCCTATGCTTCCCCCCCAAAAAAACCCTTATCCCCAGTCTAATCATGAAAGGATATCAGGAAAACCAAAATTAAGGGACATTCTACAAAATACCCACTCACTACTGTTCAAAAGAATCAAGGTCATGAAAAACAGGAGAGTCTGGAAATTTTTCATAGATAAGAGGAGACCAAGGAATCATGATGATTAAATATTGTGTAGCATCTTGGATTGGAACAGAAAATGTCAGTAGTAGAAAGATGGAAGTCTGAATAAAGTCTGTGGTTTAGAGAGTGCTATTGTGCCAATGCCAATTTCTTAGTTTTATGCGATGTTCACAGTCGAGGAAGGTGAGTGTAAATTACTGGCTTTGCAACTCTTTTGGAACCTAAAGTAATTTCAAAATCAAATGTTTAAAAAAGGATACAACCCAGCAACACAACTCACTGTCTCGTCAGACATCTGTTATCGCAGACAGAAGTAATACAGGGCTGTGGCTCAGGGAGGGGGTCTAGTCCAGGAGAAAGGAAGGAAGAGCTGAAAAGAGAAGGCTGAGCCTAGAGGGACGGCATCACTATTGCTTGGCTTCAGTGTTCCTGGGTGGTGCTGATGTCTCAGGTTGTCCTGGGGCAAGTGTCCCTGTATTTCATGGATGGAGAAGCCATGGCCCGGAACACTTCAGTAACAAATAATTTGTTCACTAAATCAATTGGACTTGCCCAAGCTCACTGAGCAGACGTGGAAATGGAATATAAATTGTCTAATTTCCAGATATAAGGTGGCTGAGTGAGAAAGTTCAGCACATTTGCAATATTTTAAAAGTACATATATTTTATCCAGATAAGAAACTTTGGTGTTACTGGGTGACAGATGGATTTTAGTCTGCATAACTTTGCTGGATTTGACCATACTTTCCTTCTCGTCACACCTTGTCCAAACACTCAAAGTTCAGCTCAGTTTATAGAACTTGCCTTTTCTGGGGGTTTTTTTGGTATGGTTATTGGTTTTAGTGGTTGTTTTTCTTTCTCTTCTCCGTCCATTCTACTGACCAGGTGTGATCTATTGCCATATAACATAAAGCAGTGGTTTAAAAATAATAAAATTTCTTAATTTTCAGTTTCTGTCAGTCAAGAATCGGGGAGTGGCTTGTTGGGTGGCTCTGGCTCAGGTATTGTCTTAGCTGAGATGCAATACCTGACACCTTAAACTTAAAGGAGCAGAGGTTTCTTTTGCCTCAACGTTTCAGTCCATGGTGGGCTGGCTCCAAGGCAGGATGGCATGGTAGAAGAGCTCGGGCAGAGGAAAGCTACTCACCTCATGGCATACAGGAGGCAGAGAGTGTAGGGAGGTGCCAGGGAGGGAGACACACCCTTCCAGGTCATAGTTCCAGTGACCCACCTCCAACCAGGCCCCACCTCCTAAGAGCAAGCCAGCTATGTGCCCCCTAATCCAGTCACCTTCCAAAAGCCCAGCCAAGAGCTCAGGAGGCTCTAGGGGGACAGCTAGGTATAAACCATGACAGAGTCTCTCAAGAAGCTTCAGCCAGAGGGTGACAACTGAGGCTGCCGTCATCCTTAGGGAGAGCTGAAAGATGCGCTTCCAAAATGACACACTCACATAGCTGTGGCCAAGAGAGCCCAGTTCTTTACCATGCAGACATAACAATGCGGTCGTTTGAGCATCCTCCTGACATGGCAGCTGACTTCCTCTAGAGCAAGGGGTCCCAAAGAGGAAGCTGCAGTGCCCTTTGACACTCAGTCTTGGAGTTTACACAATGTTCCTGCTGCCTCCTTTTACTTGTTAGAAATGAATCACTAAGTACAGCTCACATGCAACAGGAGGGAGATTAATCTCCGTCACTTAAAGAGCAGCATAACAAGACTGGTGAGTAGACTTTAAAATCAGCACAGCAGTGTACTCCCAGCCTTAGGGGCTGATGGAGATGGTAATCCTCCTCAGTTGACTTCCTCTGGGCATCTACTTCTGCAGCGTCCTGGGGCTCAAAATGCAACCTGACTCCTTTCCTCTTTTCCCTGTATTCCGAAGCCCCATGAAAAGTCACAGAGTGCTGAGAACAGAAAAGGGAACCTGAAATGATCCCAGCTTTACAGGATCTGGATAGAGTCATCTGCCTTGTTTGTTCCTGCTGCCACACTAAAATTTGACATCTCTGATTCTTCAAGCAAAGGTTGCTGAAAATTTTTAAGCACCTTCTCCATGGTGCTGTCACAAATCTGGTATTGAAATCATGTTCAGTACCCACTGATTTTTACATGACCTTCTCTTCAAAGCCTAACTTCACTGGCTTCCTCGTTAGTCTTTCACTATCCATTTAAACTGTTGGCTTTCAGCATTCTAGTTCTCAGTCAGTCCTCTTATTTATTTACCTTTCTGCCCTCAGACTTCATCTTTCATTTCTGCTGAGTTACTTACATCCACTTGTTCATACAGCGGGTTTAATATGCCGAAAACCAGACTCAGCATTTCCCTCTAGAGTGACTTCCCTTTTGCCCCAGCTGTTTATTCTCTGAGAGATAAACCTTAAAAAAATACATCACCATCTTGTACTTCTCCATTGCCTGTGTTCTCTACATTTCTGGCAGAATTCTTGTCCCTGTATTGTGGCAAAACCAGCTTACCTACCATGTAGTGTAGGACAGTTCTCAGACATTATTGGGGATGTCAAAAAGCCCCAATTCAGTGATTCTTCCTTTAGCTTTGAGGTGGTATATTTGCTGGTTCTGTTCTGAATTTAAGATTCCAGTCTCCCATCTGTTCCCAGTTCCTGCTCTGGTTTCTTAACCATTGCTGCCAGATCTCCCTAATGCCTAGATCAGCACATTCTGAACTTTAATGTGCACATGCATCCCCTGGAGATCTTGTTAAAATGCAGATTATTTTTTAAATGCAGATTATCAGGAAGTCTGGGTTAGTGCTGGAAAATCTGCATTTCTAACAAGCTTTCAGATCATGTCCACACGGCTGGATCAACGAGTGAGTACTTTTCGAGTAGCAAGAACCTATAGCAACATCCTCTTCAATGTGCATTCTTGTTTACTCTCTTCCTCAGCAGAAAGGACAGAGCAAGTACTGTTTACTGTGATGGTCTCTGGATACCACTGCCTGTATCATTGGTCTCCAGCACAGCACTGTGCTGGAATCCCCTGGGACCTCTTAACCAGGCATGGAGGCACACGCCTGTGATCCCAGCACTCTGGGAGACTGAGGCGAGATGATCAAAAGTTCAAACCCAGCCTGGGCAACTTAGTATGACCCTATCTCAAAGTAAAAAATAAAAAACGAATAAACAAGAAAAGAACTTAGGATGTAGCTCAATGTGAAGGTCCTGGGTTCAATCCTCAGTATGGAAAAGAAAAGAAAAAAAAGAAAAATACTGGTTCTTGGCTTCTATCCCTATAATACAGATAGTACAGTTGTAGCTACAGGCCACTCCCCTCCACTCACTTGAACCTGAGCAATGTCCCAGGGCCATCTCAACAACCCTTGTCGGAGCACTTACTAAATAAAGGCAAAGAAAAGTCTCCGAGCCTGCCCTGGAAAATTTCCAAATTCCAAACCAGGTCACATGCAAGCCAGACCTGCCAGCATGACCTGCAGTAACCTTTCCTCACCTGGAGCTCATTGAAGGTTCATGCACATGGACTGCATCTCATACATCCAATTGTAACAGAGTGGATTATGGGAAAGGACTTGCACAGGAGACGCAGCTGACGTGACGCAGTGCCCTGTTGATGATGTTGTCAGTCATGTTCTGGAAGGCCCAAAGGGAGGTGCTCCAGGACCAGCACAACATTTTAAACCTCTACATCTTATGCTCCCAGTGCTGGTGCCATTTTCCTGTCCCAGGTGCGAACCTGCTCACTCTGAGTGTAGTATCACCTTAATAAACCTTGCTGCTTTTTCCTTACTGTCTTGAGCTAAGTTGAATTCTTTGATCATCACACTCACAAGCCTAGGAACCTGCCCCACACCCCATCACCCATGTAACACCTGGCCATTTCAATTCAGTAGGTCTGGGATTGGGCCTCAGAATGTGTATTTTTATAAGGTACCCCTAGACAATCTTGATGATTTTTTTTAAAGAATTCTGTCTCTTAGGCTAAAGTCCAACCTGAAGCCTTAAATGCAAACTCTTTCCTGGTAGATCCAACATCTTTTATTTCTTATTTTTTTACTCTTCTGCAAACCTTTGTTTCAGGCAAATTATCTGTCAGACAAACCCAGAGCATCGCCTGCTCTTTATTTTGGTTATAGTTAGATATTCCACCCGTGCTATAATAAGTTTATCTGCACGTGTTCACTGTTGTTTAGCAAGAATGCTAGCTACCAGGAGACACATTGCCATGCACATAACTAGTGGGAAGAAAGTCGGTCTCCATTCTCTTTGGTCCCATTCTGTCTACCCATCCTCCTAAATTTACCCAAGTCACTATCTCCCTCACATTAAAAACCCAAAGAACATCAAATTTTCTGGAAGAATGGAAAATGTGACTATAAATTAAACTAACAGTAGAGGTAACACCCCTGGCCCAACAGGTAAGAAAAAATGCTGAGTCATGCTCCAGTTCTATTCAGAAACTGCAGTCTCTGAGAACAGACACCTGGTACTACACTTGTTCCTTGTCATTTTCATAAGTCACAGGCATCTCACACTCATCACTAAACACAAAGCTAAGCAAAGGTCTGAATGTGTTCATTCAGGTCTGCTGGAGGGTAACCCATAAAGGTAGGGACGGAAGGAGTGATTACAGCTAATTAGCTGAAATGACATCAAAATTATCTAATTAGATTTTTAAAACATCCTTGATCCTAGAAAATATTAGGTGTCCAACCTCAGTATACCTTCACTCCTAAAATACCATTAGAACATTTGATAATGCTGTGGAACACAATACTAACACCAGCTGTGAGAAAGCAACATCTCTCAGCATCCATTTAGCTTATGTGGGAAGAAGCACATACTGCCCAATTGGATTTAAGAGGTGAGACTAACTCAGCACACAGGAACATCAAAAGAAATAAAGAGAAACCATACTCAGCGTCTTCTTTGTGAACCAAAACTCTAAACCAAACGTCTTAGCAAGAATACAGGATCAGTAGAGCATGGTAGCCCATGCCTGTAATCCCAGCACTCTGGGAGGCTTAAGCAGGAGGATAGCAATTCCCAGTCCAGCCAGGAGAACTGACAGACTTAGCAAGATCCTGCCTCAAAAAAATTAAAAAATTAAAAATTAAAAAAAATTTAAAAAATAAAAACAGGGCTTGGGATATAGCTCAGTGAGATGGCCCTGGGTTCAGTCTCCAGTACCACCAAAAAAAAAACCCCAAATCACAATCTCACCAACCTGCCCTTCATACTGCTCCTTCCCCTCCCCTTTCTTCCCATCCAATTGACCTTTCTGGACTTGTAGCCATCCGCTAGCTCAGTGCCCTGCCTTTCCCTTATGCCTCTATTTAGGCATATACTATTTTCTCCATTCAAAAGGCCCTGCCAAACACTTACTCAACCTTTAAGATCAAGTACCACCTTTTCTGAAGCAAAGGTAGTTGCATCATTCTAGAAAGGACAGGGGGTCTAAAGAGCTGCAAGTATGCATGTCTTTTTTTTTTTTTGGTACTGGGGATCGAACTCGGGTCCTTGAGCTTGTGCAGCAGGCAGCGAAACCACTGAGCTAAATCCCCAGCCCTAGTATGCATGTCTTTGTGTGATTTTTCTCAGCCTCTTACACAGTGCCTGGAAACTTTTGATTCTCTATAAATTTCTCTCAAGTGAAAGGAAGAGTTGCTGATTCCCTCATATGAGTAGGATCCCTTCCCTGCGGATCTAAGATCAGTCACTCTTCTGACCATTTCCAGAGTAAACCTTTCCTCCTCAATCCCCAAATAATAATCACAATAAGAATAATAAGTAGCTACTATTGAGTCCTTACTGTGGGCCAAATACTGTTTACTTTTAACAAGGGTCATTTTATTTAACGTAACACATTGTCCCCACTGTACAGATGAGAAACCTGAGTCTTAAGAGCCTCAGTAACTTCCCCAGGTAATAGAAGAGGGAGCCAGGATGGATAAGAACCCATAGACAGCATTATTAAGCTATCCTGCCAGCCTCGAATGGACACTACCAGGCTGGTGGTCACTGACTCCTTACTGGTGATGCTGAATTCCCTTGAGAAGTGCTTCTACCTCCGGGCAAGCAGCATCTGGCTTCTTCCTGCTGCAGAAGATGGAGCCTTCTGTATTTACCAAAAGAGCATGGCAGCCACTTTGGTGCTGTGTCCGTCCTGAAAATGTCCATGGCAACACACTTGGGGGCCTTTCTGGGGGGCTCTGGCCTGGGAGCCAGTACAAGTCTCTGTTCTTCATGGGTCCTGTGAAAGGAGGCCTTCGATAGAAACATTAGTAGTAACTGGCTTTCTGCAATGAGCCTGGAAAAGCCTGCTGCACATAAGTCTTAGAGATGCCCCTTATAATGTATTCATAAGTTGTTGGCTAAAGGACTTATAGTATTTCCTAATGAAGTCTTTCCTAACACTTCTTGAACTCGAAGTTCTTTCTACCAGCCTCTTAGGCCCTTCTGAGCACCTGTAACTCTTTCGCAGTCCTTCATTTCCCATTCAAGGTGAAGGGGAAATTTGTTGTGAAATCCGGCAAGCATTCGATAAAAAATTGCAAATAGCTACATCAAAATGCCAATTCACATTACTTTTCAATCAGATGAGAAAAGACTCACTTTCCCAGGAAAGAGTATTGATCTTTGTGAGTAAAGAATATACACTAGCTGGCTCTCTGGAAAGGGAACACGAAGGGCTTAGCAAAACCCCAGGGTAGAGCCCCTGGGCATGACGTTTCTGGTTTTCCCAGATGTGCGCTGCTGAAGGTTTGAGGGACGAGCCCAGGAGCGAGACAGCCACACACCCAGACACCTTGTGCATCTGTGTGCTCTGAATTCGGACAGACATTTTACAGCAGCCCCACACATGCCGCTCTAATGTATTAGAAAAGATGAGGAAGTGGGGTGTGAGTCCCATCTGAGTCCGTGGAGATGGTGTCAGAAACATGCCTCTGCAGTGCTAGCGACGTTTATTAAATACCTCTCCTAAGTCCCGTGGGTTTAAATGAGAAGCCCAACTGCTTTGCAAAGCAGTCTGCCGGTCGCTTCTCCTTTGGAGAAGGCAGGCGTCTGGGCAGTGATTGAAGTGTCCAGCAGGGGGCTGGCATTCGCGGTCTAGCCTCGGCTCCGCGGAGCGGCAGTTTGCTGGTGGAGCCGATGACGCGCACAGCACCCTGCCTATAAGATTCGAGGTTTGCTCAGTGCAGTTTTTTCTACCCACTTTAAACCTTCAGGTTCTAAATATCAGGAAAGACAGGGAATGCTGTGTGAAAATAGCCAAAAGTTCTCAGTGAACTGCAGCCAGGGGACTCAGACCAGGACAGAGGTAGAAAGAGCTGCCAGAGTGGGTTTCATTGGAAGCCTTTTTGGGGGCTGAGTTTTTGTTGTTAATTTACTGGAGTTATGGACTGAACTGACTGTGTGAAAGCCAGAGCAGCGTTAGCATAAAAATAGTGACAAAGAGTTTTGAATATCATAGTATATATGGGTTCAGAGTATTTTTATTAAAGAAGTTAGTGAGCCCAGCACAGCCAACATCTGCATCTTCACCTAACTGCAGAATCAAAAGTTAAGAAACAGCATCTTCAGGGCACTTGGAGGTGAGGAGAAGGATGGATCCCAGCAATTGTTTCCTTCTGAAATTGGAAGGGGAGCATTTCACGTACTGCAACACCTCCAATGGCAGTTCGGATCTCCCCCAGAGCGATGACTGGCTCCACCCGGGGATCCTCTATGTCATCCCTGCGATTTATGGGGTTATCATCCTGATAGGCCTCATTGGCAACATCACCCTGATCAAGATCTTCTGCACAGTCAAGTCCATGAGAAATGTGCCGAACCTGTTCATCTCCAGTCTGGCTTTGGGAGACCTGCTCCTCCTGGTAACGTGTGCTCCTGTGGACGCCAGCAGGTACCTGGCCGACAGATGGCTATTTGGCAGGATGGGCTGCAAGCTGATCCCCTTTATCCAGCTTACCTCAGTGGGGGTGTCTGTCTTCACACTCACGGCACTGTCCGCAGACAGGTAAGCACTGGCCGAAAGTTACCTGCTCTCCCGGGGTGCCAGAGGCCTCAGGCAATGAACTGCCAAGTGTCGCGCCTTGACCCATGGGGCTGTTGGTACAAAAGCAAGTTTTATTCCAACTTGGATCCCCTTCCAGGCATGTTTCTTTTCGGGAATCATTTACTGAGTTTGACATATTGGTTCTAGAAAGAAAAATGGGTGAATTGTGGAGACAGAAGGAGACAAATGAGGGGGAAAAATCCCTGACTACAAGACAGGGGTGCATTTTCCTAACTTCTCCCTCCCTGCAAAATTAATTGACCATCACACCCCATAGCTTCCAGCTCAGGCAAATGTCTCTTTAGAAGCAATCCAAACCCTTTAGAGAGCAGAGAAGTCTCATTGCTCGTCTTGAAAATATTCTTTCAGAAATAACCCAGAGGAGAAAATAAGCCTCATTTCTTTGAAATTTATTTTCCTTAGACAGTTTAACTTTTTTCACAGCTGATTTTGTATGTGGTTGTCTGTGACTGAAGAGTTGTGTGCTGTTTTTTCTAAGTCTCTCTTAAATGGTTTATTTTTTCCCTCTGCGGAGAAAACTCCATTCAAGCTTCACTTTTAATTTTCATATCTTTATTGACATCCTTCTAGATACAATATCTTTGGGGGTTGGTGGGGAGCGAGGGGGAAGGAGTCCAGTATAGAGGTTTATTCTGGGAAAGATATGCATATTTGTGAACTGCATTACTTATGTGAATGCATTGCATAAAAATGTGCATTTATTCATTCTTAAAATTTTTTTGCTCTCTTCAACATTTATTAGAAATTTATCTTGTAACAAAACACTTTGCTTGAATTAACAAGTTGGGAAATATCTGCAGGTTGTGCACACAAATTGCTGAACATACCTTATGTATTTCTGGGGTCTGAAAATTGGACGTCGAAAAGATTGGACTTTCCGACACAGCATAAACAAAAAGGTCAAATTAACAAAAAAAGATTCATTAGCCAGAGACTATAAATTTTTAATCTCAAAATCAGCTGTATGTTACATCCTAGAGATCGCCAGGACTTGAGAGTGCACTGGAAAAGCCACAGTTTCTACTCAGAAGCAAGTGTCCCACGTTTTAATACATGTGGTGCTGGATTCTCATTTTGCGGGGGAACAAATAGTTCTCAGGTGAGCCGACCTTGCAGAGTAATGGACAAATAAAGACAGCGTTATCAGTATTTGTAGACTTGTGCTTATGCTCAGCTGCCTGAGGTGCACTGCTCAGCACACGTAACACTTTCAAAGACTGAAAAGTAATGGCCCAGAGGGGAGGGGCAGGGCTTCTGCACTCCCTCCCCTGGCCTTGCGCGTGCTCTCAGCCTGCACATTTGCCTACCAGGCACAAGCGACCTCACGCAGTTTCCGTGTCAATTCGGGGCCGGCAGACTTTGGAACTGGCAGAAGCTCTGTGGCTAGTTACCAAGGGCCGAGGGCACTTCAGGATGAGGGTAATTTTCTTGCTGGGAAGGCGAGATTTCAGCTTCCGGGTTGATGAATGCAGTGGTGCAGATGGTGTTTACTGTCTTCTTGGGGAGGGAAACAGAGGAAAGCGAGGGCATGGAATGTAAAGATGCAGCTGCAGGGACCTCGTCCCCCGAGGTTCAAAGCAGACCCAGCAGCTCACCATCAGCAGAAAGGCAGAGCTCGTTTCAAAGCTGGCTTGCACGCATTGTCAGCTGCAGTGAGTCCTCAGGAAGTTTATAGTTACCATGTGTCCTTCTCAAGTTGAGAAATGACTATGAGCTCCTGTATAACTAACTTCTTGTGTTTTGCTATGGCGTTGAAAAGCTGATGGTCACCTGAGTTCCAGGCAGGGCACCTAACTGATTTCAACAAGAGTGGTATCAGCTAGTTGAGGACATAAGACTATACTTTTCTACTTATTTCATTTTTTAAAGCCATGGGGTTCTTATAGCAACCTTATAGGTTTGCCAGTGCAAGCACATATTTTATACATTTTCTTCTAAACAAGGTGTAATCTATATACCCAGTAAACGGAACAAGTTAAACCAGCTCAATATATTGTCACATATATCTATATAACTGTATCCTCACTACCCAGTTGAGATACAGCAGTTCCAACACCCCAGAATTTCTCTTATGCTCCTTCCTAGTTAATATTCCCACAGAGAGGCAGTTCTGATTTCAGTCACGAGCAAATATTTATGCCAATTCTTTAATCATACATAACTGGAATCATATAGTGATTACTCCATGGTGTCTGTCTCCTGATGCTTATTACTTCTGTGTTGTTCATCCATATTGGTGCACACAAACAGTAGTTTACTTTGTGAGTTGTGTACAGTGTTATATGAATACACCGCAGTATATTTATCCATTCTAGTACTGACGGACACTGGGTTATTTCCGGTTTGGTGTTGATAATAACCATTCTGGACATTCTTATTATGCCTTTGAGGGAACATAAGAGTTTATTTCTTTGGGAGTATATGTCCAAGTATGGAATACTGGGTCAGAGGGGCATAGATTTGGCAAATGTTATCAGTTTTCCAAAAGTGGTATTTGTTATTTGATAGGCTGATAAAAAAGATAAATTAAAAGACCCTCCAAACTAGATGATCATCAGAATCCTAGGGGAACTTTAAAACCATACAGCTGCATAGGCCCCTTCCTAAATTTACTGAATCAGGGTATCTGAGGTGTGACCAGAACCGATAGTGATAATCATCCATCCCTGCCCTCCACAGGTGCTCATTCCGACCTCCCTTCTTCAGTCCCCTCCCTCCCCAGGTGAACTTGGGGCTTTGTCAACATGAAAAGAGTAACATTCTTCTAGAAAAATATATACCACTGTTGCTCTGGCAAAGGAGATTTTAAGGCAGCCCCCGAAGCAGGAATTCTGGGATTAGCCCAGCTGACCAGTTGCAGGTTTACATTCCAGCCCTTCAGACCTGCTGTCCTTCCACACACGGAGGTCCCCATACACAGTGGCTCTGTTGACCTGTTCCTGTCCCGCTGCTCTCCAGCACCCTTTCTCCTTCCCTAAGTATGACCCTCGGCTCCTCATCCTGTATAGTTTGAATGGGCATCAGTGTACCCACCTGTTAGACATTTTTGTCACTCCTGGCCGCGAAGGAGTTGGACTAAGCCACTTAACCCTATGGCCTTAATTTAGTCATCTATAACATGATGACATTTGAGCTAGATTATTTCTAGGGTACCTGCAAGTTCTAAAATCTTGTGATTTTTATCTGCCATCTTGCCTCATTCAGAATCTGGCACAAGCCTCCTCCTCAAAGCCCTAAGCTGAATCATTCTAGCCCAAATTTCCTCGTCCTTTTCTAAACATGAGACTTATTATTTGAGACATGAATAGTCTTGTGACATCTTTTATCTTGCTTTTCTGAATTATTTCACTTGTCTTTTTAAAAATCCTTCGATGTATTCATTGCTTTAAGTGTTTAAGTAGATTACTAAGAATAACAAGAGTAGACATTTGATATACTTTAGTACAAAATCCAGCTCCCTGGTAACGCAGCCACATGTGAAGTGCCCCATCCCGCATGAGCTCAATGGCTACTCCACTGGCTACACAGTCTCAGAATGGCCCTCTCCCTGCAGCAGGTTCTATTGGGCAGTACAGAAAAGAGCCTGCCCTGTGCATGGGCCGAATCGCTCTCCCGGGACCCAGGCCTGTGGCTCTCTCTCAGGCAGCCCGTCAGGATTTCCTCTGATCTCAACGCCTCCCAGCTGCTCAGGCTTTCCCTGTCTGCGAAACACCTTCTTTTGGTAGACACTCACAAATGAAGGGGGAAGCAATCCTGCAGCCCAATACCATCACAGGCGTGAAGAATTTAGGTACCCCATTGGTAAGGTTTTGAGACTTTCTGAAGAATACGTGAGAAGGGGTCCACTTTCAAGGCCTGCATTATGAACTTTGTTTTGTTGTGCTTTTGTTGAGACAGGGTCTCACTATGTAGCCCAAGCTGGCCTCAAACTTGCAGCAATCCTCCTGCCTCAACCTCCCGAGTGTGGGGATCACAGGTGTGCGCCACCACGCCCAGCTTTGCATTATGACCTTTCTGTCCTCTCTTTCAGGCCCTCTTCCATCTATGAGTCTATTTTTATGTTTCCCTGTCCTAAGACTTACCAGAACAAACACTGCTCTGTCCAAACTCCCACATGTACCCCGCCTCTCCCCTCCCTGCTGGCTGGGCCCTGTCCCCTCCATCTCCTCAGATCTTATGAGCCCTGCAAGGGACAGTTCAAGTCCCTTCTCTTCTACAAAGCATTCTCTAGTCATTTGCTTTCATTGATTTTTCCCTTTCTCCAGATATTTTTGCCTATATTGTTTATCAGTTACCAAATCTACCTCGCTTTGTACTACTCCGCCACTATACAGATTTCCTTTTTAATCACATGAGAAGCTCTATGGAGTCTGTCTTCTATGAAACCCAGGGTCACCCTACTTCTAATAAGAGTATGATAACTTTTCTAAAAATTCTTCTTCTTCACTATTGATGGGACTGTAAACTGGCACAACCACTATGGAAATTCCTCAAAAAACTAAAAATAGAAGTTCCATTTGACCCAGCTATTCCCCTTCTAGCTATCTTTCCAAAAAAGTTAAAGACATCATCCCACAGTGATGTATGCATACCCATGTTTGGAGCAGCACAACTCATAATAGCTAAATCTTGGAAGCAGCTTCTATGTCCATCAGCAGGCGAATGGATAAAGAAAATGTGGTATTTACACACAATGGAGTACTACTCTGCCATAAAGAAGGATAAATCTGAGTCATTTGTAGGAAAATGGATGCACCTTGATACTAAAATGTTAAGTGAAATAAATCTGACATACAAGCTTAAATATCACATGGTTTCTCTTACATGAGAAACTCAATATATAAATAAAGTACAAAATAAAAGACAGGGCTGGGGATTTAGCTCAGTGGTTCCGGTGCTTGCCTCACAAGTGCAAGGTCCTGAGTTTGATCCCCGGTACCAAAAACAAAAAACAAAACAAAACAAAAATAAATAAAAGACAGATATAGGAAAAAAGAGAGAAGTTATTGTAATCCAGCTGGTCAATGTATCTAACAGTGTATCTTGACTTAATATAATTGTCTTATGCGTTTTATATGGTTTTTGGTCTATTAGTGTGGTTTTAATCTGTATAACAATTAACTTTATAAGGACTTATAAATAAATGAATCTGGTGCTGGCAAAGAGGGAGGGAGAGGAGGAGTAGTGGAAAAAAAAGAATTGAGATGTGTTATGTACATGTACCAATTCCCCACAGTGAATGCAATCAGTATGTACTGCACTCATGTACTAATAAAAATTTTAAAAGGTATAACTAGATCGATGTTTGAACAGAGACAAAATGATAAGAACTCGGCAGCTAGAAGTAGAAGTCATCTTAAAATTAAAGCCCTTATTTGACAGAAACCAAAAGAGGTGACTGGATTTAACCTTCACAACAAAATCAGAGTCAAACCAAATCCCTATTCCCCTCATTCCAGTTCCTTCAGGGAAACTGGAAACTTCAGAAACCATCGGACCATGGAGTCTGATTCCATTTTGCCTCTCTGGCTAGTGGGACTACACACTCCAAATGCTACCGCTCTGAAAGACGCTACCCTGAGGGGTTCCAGTGTGGGCCATTGGCAGGGGTCACCCTCGTGATTTCAAAGGTTCTACTGTATACCTGGCTTCACTGCTTCCAAAAAGGTTGACTTCTTTTCAGAAGAGAAGTCTTAATTTCTTATAAAGCATCCTTCCTAAAAGTCCCTCAGTTGGAGCAGTTTCCATGAGTCCCTAACTTCTCTAGAGTCTGAGTTTTCTGAGGCACAGGCCGCTTTTCTGGAAGAAAAGCAGTTCTGCTCATGTCTGCACACAGCAATGGGACTTTTGCAGCTTCCTGCAGGTTCTGGGAGTGATCAAAGGGCAGGTGCGGTGGAGGTGCTGTTTTCTACCTGGGCTCTCTCAACTGGAGCACCCACCCATGGAAGGGGAGAGGGGCAGCTGAGAACTTTGATCTCGTCTCTCAAACGTTATCTTTTCAAGTGTCAGGCTTTTCTGTGATTAATTAAGCAGCATTTCTGGTAACTTAATATGCATGGAGGCACAAAAAGCACAAACTTGGTCATGAATCAGGCGGCATAGCCTGAAAGGGCTCCCTGGTGAGGTTTTCTAAACTGCGCCTGTCAATAACATCCTTTAAAAATAGACTAAATTTGCATTCTTGCACTTATAAATCCTCCTGGTGTGTGGGGTTGCATAAATTCTCTCTTAATTAAAACATATTTTTCAGAATAAACTAATTTATTCTCCCATTCCTCTTTTTTTACTTTTGCCTCCCAGTGACAGAACAAGGGGCTTCGAAGAGGTTCATTTTACACATTAGTCACATAAGAGGTCTTCCTCACCACTCAGTCCAGCAGAGTGACCAACATTATCCCACCATCCAGCTTCATTTTTATAGGTTTCCTGAGGTGTAGTTTATATGTCATAAATCCTTAGTTGTGCATTTCTATGAATTTTGGCACACTTAGAAAATCACATCACCACCACAATCAAGGTAGAGAACATTTCTATCACCCACCCAAACTTTTCCCACGTCCCTACGTCTGTCTCCTTCCTCCACACCCCGTTCCTGGCAGCCACTGATCTTTTCCAGAATGTCACATGAATGATGTCATGAAGTAGGTAACTATTTGAGTCTGGCTCCTTTCAACTCGTGTTGATACATGTGTAAGTAATCCACTACTTTTCTTTGTGCAGTAGTATTCCTTTGCATGGATATACCACAGTTTATCCACTCTCTGCTTAATGGGCATTAGGCTTTTCAGTTTTGGGTGATCATGAATAAATCTAGCAGGAGTATTCAAGTATAGTTTTTATATGGACATATAGTTTTATATGGACATAAGACATCATTTCTCTTAAGTATCCAGAATTATTTTCTTGAAAATTATTTTGTTCATTTTTTTTTTTACTGTCTGTTTTCTACCATTGGAATATAAGCTCCAAAAAAAGTGGGGGGTTATCATATATATATA